>JBBBDQ010001261.1:2095000-2695000 GCA_037127315.1 Ascarosepion bandense
ATAATTATATACCACCAATATAATTATATACCACCAATATAATTATATACCACCAATATAATTATATACCACCAATATAATTATATACCACCAATATAATTATATACCACCAATATAATTATTGTTTCAGTACAAAAGGATTAATATTCCATTAAAATGTCTGCAAACAGATGTCAGTATTATTGCATTCCTATCATTCTAAAAAGTATGACTTAAATTTTCTGGAGATACAAAATTTGCAAAAGTAACTTTTTTATAAGTTATTATCCAATATCACTGCCATTTTTTCTTAAAAGGTTCAACTTGAGATAAATAATCTATTTCAATTCCATCAACAACTGTTTCAGTTATAGTAACTGGAGTATAAATAGTACGCTTCAAATGATAACAAAGCCAAATTAATATTTAGGATAATGGATAGTTATTTCAATACAACTAAGAGAATATATAGTTCATAAACTAGCATACAGCTACATGGTAAGATCAAGAGACTACAAGTGCACTTCATTATAATTTATTTATATGTACAGTTTACATTGGTAAAAATTGTATGGTGAATATCAACCATGTACTTGTTAAACTAGAAACAATTGGTTTATATAAATATTAATTTTAGATTAATAGAACAATTTTACATAGAACAATAAAGTGTATTTTGAAAACAGTCTGGTTACATAGATTTTTGCATAATTTCAAAGTAATGCTTGATAAAAAGATATTTCTGCTTTCAAATGTTCACAGCAGAAAATGAAGGACCACAGGCACACACACATTTTTTAGAAGAATTGCTTCATTTTTGTGAAATTTTAACAATAATAATTTATAAAGTTTTAAACCTTAAAATTCCGTCTTATTCAATAGAGGTTAGGTGTTTTTGTTATTAAGTCAAAACTATATTTACCAATGAAAGAGATGGGTTAGTACAATTCATCAAAGCCCAATATTCTAAAATGAAATTTGAATTTTATTTTGTGTGTACAAATGTTTTGAATTTTTTTAAAATACGGATATCTATACATGACATTATCAGAAAATAAGAGTGATAGCTATAGTAATTTCAATAAAATATTAGATTATGGAGAATATTTTCCTAAATTGTAAAGATTACTGGGTGTTTAAAAATTGTATAAAAAAGCACTCACATTATATTCTTCAAATAAATTTTAGTTATGTGCAACATAGAAAAATATTAAATGTATTTCTGTCTCTTATTTATGCTATCAATCTGTCAACACCTAAAATAAACAGCTGTCACTATGTTAAAAAATGCATTTCTATGATATTTAAAACTAAAATTAATATTTGCTGTAAATCAGATTAATTAATTTTAAATCAGCAAATATTCTTCAAATAAGGTTTTTGAAAAGAAAACTCCTTTCAGACAATATAAATGAGTTTTGAAACATAGCAAAGTGTGTTCTTCTTCTTCTTCTTCTTCTTCTTCTTCTTCTATGTGCCCTGTCCCTTCAGGACGTAGGCGATCATGGCTCTCCACGTCTCCCTATCCCTTGTGGCTCTTAGTATGTTTGTTCCTGTTGCTCCTGGCAACCCTCGTTCCGTCATCCACCTGATCAGTCCCTGCAAATATGTTATCCGCTGCCTTCCTCTGTCTCTCCTTTCTTCTATCTGTCAAGTCAGTATCAGGTTCTCCAGGCTCTCCTTCCTCATTGCATGTCCCAGGAACTTCAGTTGTCTCTTCCTGATGCTCAGCATCAATTTCCTTTTTGTTGCCATTCTTTCTAACACCTCATCGTTGCTTGTATGCTCAGTCCACAATATCCATAGCATCCTTCTGTAGAACCACATTTCGGCCACTTCCAGTTTTGTCCTCATTTTCGATGATATTGTCCAGCATTCACAGCCATATTGAAGAACTGACATCACGTAGCAGTCTAGCACTCTTTTCTTTGTTTCTATTGAGATTTTCCTGTGTGTTAGTATTTTGCTTATCTTCTGGAACGCGTCTTTTGCCATGCCAATTCGCCTTCGGATCTCCGTGTCGCACTTTCCATCTCCTGTTAGAACACTTCCTAGGTACTTAAATTCTTGTACTTGTTTGATTCTGTTATCCTCCACCTGTATTTGGCATTTTGGGTTGTATCTTTTGCTGATGACCATGCACTCAGTTTTCTTAAAGTTTATTTGTAGTCCCTTCTTGTCACTCTCCACTGCTACTTTCTGTATGAGGTCTTGTAGTTTCCTTTCCGTGTCCGCAATCAGCACTGTATCATCTGCATATCTTATGTTGTTCAGGTTGTGGCCTCCAATAACAAATCCTGGTGTGTCATCTAGGGTCTTCAAAATATTCTCGCTGTATAGGTTGAACAAATCTGGTGAAAAGACACATACTTGTCTTACACCTTTTTCTATCTTTGTGTATCTACTGAGGTCGTTACCTGTCTGTATGCAGGCCATTTGCTGCCAGTAGAGATTCTTGATTATTCTTATGTCTTTGCTGAAAATGTCGAGATTGCCCAGCATCTCCATCAATTCTTTGTGTCGTATTTTGTCGAATGCCTTCGCGTAATCAATGAAGCACAGGTACAAGTCTTTCTTCATTTGTAATGCCCTTTCAGAGAGCATCCTAATCATGAATATGGTGTTCCTTGTTCCAGTGTCCTTGACAAACCCGCACTGTTCCTGCCCTATCTCTGGCCTGATTCTGCTTCTCACTCTATTCATCAGGATTCTGACAATCAGTTTTGTAATGTGACTCATTAAGCTGATAGTTCTGTGTAGTTCGCACTTGTTTGCACCAGGTTTCTTCGGCAGCGCTATAAATATCGACTTGCATAGGTCATCTGGTATTATTCCGCTGCTATAAATTTTGTTTATTATGTCGGTAATCTTTTCTATGCCATATTCTTCTAAGGCTGTCAGCAGCTCTATCAGTATACCATCTGGACCAGGTGCTTTGTTTCTGTTCATTTTGGCCATTGCAGCTTCCACTTCGGATTTTAGTATTTCCGGTCCATCCATCTCCTTGTGTATTCTCGGTTATTCTCTCTTGTCACAAAAGAGATCCTTTATGTATTCTTCCCATCGCTGGAGTATTTCCTCTTTCTCTAATATGATTGTCCATTCCTTGGATTTTATGCATCCTGTTGAGGAGCAGGTTTTTTGTCCTGTCAGTTCTCTTATCGCTTTATGCATCTCTGCTTTGTTGTTCCTGCTCAGTCTCTCTACTTCTGCACATTTGTTGTTGAGCCGTTCCTCTTTGGTTTGTCTGCATTTGTTCCTTATCTCCTTGTGAAGTTTTTTGTACTCTGCTCCGTGTTTTGGCATTATTTTTTGTCTCCTTTGCATCATGTGGAGGATCTCTTCGGTCATCCACTCGTTTTTTCTTCTGCGTCTGATTTCCTTTGGGGGTATGTTGTTCGCTGAGGTCACCATCGCTTCTTTTAGTGAATCCCATTTTGAGTATCCTTTTCCAATTTGTTCTTCATATTTCTTCCTCACGCTGTTATTATATTCTTTCTGCAGGGTGAGATCGTCCTTTTGTGTGTCGTATTGCAGCCTTGGTGATATGCTGGGCTTCTTCAGTCTTCGGAGTTTCACTTTTAGTTTGCAGATGACTGGGACGTGGTCACTTCTGCAGTCAGCACCTGGGTATGTTTTGCATTGGACTACTGCATTCCTGAATCTCTTGTTTATCGTTATACAATCTATTTGGTTCTTCGTGTCACCTCCTGGACTTCTCCATGTCCATAAACGTTGTGGGCGTTCTTGGAACCAGGTGTTAGTAATGACCTGCTCATTGGCTGAGCACCATTGGATCCATTTTTCTCCTCTTTCGTTGCACTCTCCTCGTCCGAAGTTGCCGTTCATGTCTCCTTCTCTATCTTTACCTACCTTTGCATTTAAGTCCCCCATTATTATCCTAACTTCTTGGCTTTTGCACTGAGCCTTAGCACTGTCCAGTATTGAATAGAAAGATTCTATTTCATCCACCGAGCTTTGAGTTGTTGGTGCATAAACTACTATAATAACTATATTGAGGGGCCTTCCCCGCAGTTTAACCAAGAGGACTCTCTCTGACAGTTGCCAGTAGCCAAGTACACATCTCTTCACTTGTTTGTTTAGTATTAAAGCGACCCCTTTTTCGTGTTTTTTACCTCCTGCATATATTATCCTGTGGGTGTTGCTACTGAAATCTCCGTTATTAGGCCATCTTGTTTCACATATGCCTAGGATGCTGATATTTAGTCTGTTCATCTCCTGTTTGACATTCTCTAGTTGTCCACAGTTCAGTGTCCTGATGTTCCATGTTCCTATAGTGAGTTTGTCTGATATGCACAGTTGCAGGGTAATGGTCCAGAGACACCTGTTGCTCATGTCGTTCTTTCCCGGGCGAGGGACAAATTTTGGAGTAAAATGTCCCCTTTACGCCGTTGGTGCTAACAGTTGCCAGATGACGGTCAGGTGGCACCTGTTGCCCATGCCGGTCCTTACCGAGAGGAGTTGCTTCCTTGGGAAGCAACCCCCTTCACGTTGTTGGCTTTAATATATTTGTTGTAACTATCCATGATTGAGCAGGGGTAGATAGTGGAGTGGTATCCCGTTGCCTTCTCCACGATGGTTTATTGAGACATCACCTCTAGTTAGCTGGCCGTTGACTCTTTGAGAGTTCTTCTGCCCTTTAGTGGAAATATTAAATTTAATCTATTAGCTTGAAAGTGGACATTGAAGACCCAGCGACAATTGTCAGTTTCATGCGTAAACACAATCATTAGGCTATATATATATATATTCGTCATCCACATACAAGCCTGTTTTGCTGTATCACAGCTCATCAGTGTGGCTAGACGTCCACTTGCTTTGGTTGGCATCGAAACTCGACTGATTTGGTGTCTGTTAGAGTCACTAACCCCTAAGCCATAGGCACATGGAATCAGAGAAGAAAAATTTTAGCCTGTTATATATAGTCATTGAAAGAATTCAATAAATATATATATATATATATATATATATATATATATATATATAGTTTTGCTTATAGTTAAATTTTTTTTCACTTCACCTATTTACAGTGATTTTATTTTATTATCCTTGCACTTTCTCCCTTGTTTAAAAGTTTTTTTTTGTATTTACCTGTTAAAATATGTTCAACACACATATTTTTACATGTTTCTGTTTTAATAAATACAAAAAATAAATTTATCTTAGACTACGCATTTTGTCCCCTGAAGGATTTTATCAAGGCAAAATAAAATTCATTGGTTAAAATAAGGTTTCCTTTTGTCTTTATTTGAAATTTTTAGATATGTTTCGACTGTTCTTTCATATTAGCACATTTTGTGATTAGATTTAAAATCAGGTTTTCTAAAGAAACATTGTATACATGTTAAATGGATATAAGTTTGCAAACATCATAAGACATTATGAATTAAGTTATACTCAATACAGTTTTATAAAAAAGACAGTTTAAGCCTATTTTAAAATAAAAAATCAGCTTAAGTCTTTATATTGTTATTGGGTAAAAAAGAAACTATTTGACAGCATTTGTCATGCCATTATAGCAGCTACTGCATAAAGAAGACTAGTTGTTTTGTACATGTACACGTTTTGACAAAATACAGAATAGGTGATCTTGTATTTGCATTCTTTGATCTTGAATGAACATTATTGATACAATAGATTATGAAAGCTTAAAACAAAAAATAGAAAATAATGGATTCACATTGAGTACATTTATCTAAATCAATTTTTGAAAAGTACAATTTAATGCATAAAAACATTTTACCAGGATACAAAAGTAAATTTACTGATTTTTTTTTAAGTCTCAAGGAATGTATTGTTATAAGTATATGTTTATTATGTAATGTTAACATAAAGTTTGAACATTTATCTACCTTTGAATATTGCTGTCACATGGTCTGGTGCTCCTGCTATATATTTAGAAATTCTTGATAAAATCTAAAAAAAGAATATACAATGTTATTGATCCTGACCTGGCATCTTGGCTTCAGTCACTTTTTCACTGCCATAATGTAATTTTCCTGTGCCTTTTCTATAAATACTTTCATGGTAATTTTTCTAATAAACTTTCCTCTGTGGTATCTAGACCTTATGAATTTAAGCACAGTACTAGATTAGTGATAAGATCTCGGCATTTTACAGTTGAAATATCTAGATGTAACTAACCATAAGTTCTATGCAGACAGTTTCTTCTTTTGCACTTCTTGTTTGTGGAACTCTCTTCTGGCTCCTTTCTTCTCAGTCAGCTTTGATTTTCAAAAATTTAAATTGCGTCTATCTACAGTTGCCTTTAGCTAATTTAACAGTACTACAAATCTAATAATCAATCTAGCAATCTTAATCCAGGATGCGATGGATAAATTGTCATCCAAATTACACAAAATTGAAAATAACACTGATATCTCATTTTGACGGATATATTTACCAAAATTACACAAAAATACCTTGAAATATTAAAGACTAATTTATTTAATAGTCATTGGCTTTGCCCATGCCTTCAGATGACTTAGGAATCTTGTGCAACTCTTTTGGACTGTTTCCTTGTTTAAGTTGTGGAATGTTGCCATAATTCTTGCCTTCCATTCATCTTTGATGTTACAAGGAAGTATGTTGGTCTCTCACTCAACTGCACCTCATGCATAATAATCAAGTGAATTGTAGTCTAGGGAGTTAAGTGACCAGATGTAAGGGTGATATAGCTGGCTTCCCAAGAGGAATAATCAACTAGTCAGTTAGTTATATACCATACGTGATACATGTTTGAGTGATCATGTCCCAAAGAGACATGACCGACTGGGTAGAAGATTTTCCTGGTTTAGGTTGCCATTAACTTCTGCAGTATACTGGTTGTCAAACAAGGCTGTAGAACCCAATCTGTTCTGCTATTTAAGCCATTGCTTGGGGAGAAGTGACAAATTCATATCTTTCCTAAGGGTATTTGCACATATGTGAATGCAACGAATTCAAATCCCCAATTTCTCAATCTGAGTACTTTACCAAAAAGAGGATAAAAGACTAATATAAGAGTAATTCAAGGGAATGGAAGGTTCTAACGAGAACAGGGGAGCAAATATTTTCTGTATTCATTTTCACCAGAATTTAGGTTTCTATTACAATTCTAGACATTGCTTTTTAAAACAATAAACATTACTGAGAAGTGGAGGTCATAAAAAGATTAGTGGTCTAAAGAGAAAAAAAAACATCTTTTTGTCACTTATTTTTTTGCAGGCATAAAGGATCAAAGTTGCCCTTTTTTTGTTGTTTACTTAAGAAAAATTCTTCATAAACTTCATGCTTACATTTTTATTTTCTCATATCATTCAGTTAATTGCCATATGTGATACACACTTGGGCGATCATGTCTCTTTCAATTCATGACTGACTAGGCAGAAAATTTTCAGTAAGTTACCATTACTTTCTGTGGTTGCCAACAAAAACTATAGAACCCAATCTGTTCAGCTATTCAACCGATAGTTTGAGGAAAAAAGATGGATTAATAATTTTCCCAAGGGTTTTTGTGCATCAGTGAATGAAATGAATTTGACTGGAATTTGAACCTAGCTCTCTGGTTTCTCATTCCGAGCCAATATCCATTACACCACAATGCACATTTTGTCATATGCATAAACTGAAATTACAAAAAACTCAAGATTCCATAGAAACAAAGTAACAAAAAAGTAACAAAAGTGTTTAATTTATGGAAAGTTTTGGAGATTTATGAAATAGATTAACAACTGATATATTTTAATTTATTTGTTTAAACCTTATTTTTAATAGATACATGTATTTCAGTAGATACTCTGCTTTTAATTAATCAATATATCTATATATATCTGCCGGCCTGAAAATCTTTGAGAAATTTTTTTTGAAAATATGTATTATTTGGCAGGATTCCTGTGACCCCTAAGGAAGATCGGTCAATTAGACTGCTCAATCATGAATGATTTCACAGTTTAAATGAAGCTGAATCAAGCCTTATGACACTTAATTTCTTAACAAATTTATTAAAAATATTCATGCTGGTAGATATATATAAATATACTGTTTAATTAAAAACAGAGTATCCACTCAAATTCGAGTTTTTATGAAAAATAATGTTCAAACAAATAAATTTAAAAATGTTTATATCTAAGTCACTCATTTTTAGACTGAAATGGTCACAAGGATTGAAAATTGTGCCCAATGTTTAAATGAGAATTACATTGTTTAAGCCTCTGCTGCCAAACTGAAATGATATATTCTGAGAAAGAAATTATATCCTTGAACAAGAAGTTTGATCTTGGTTTAGTTTGATTACTTTTGCTGAAAGATAATTAAATTGTCCAAAGGTGAAAATGAAATGCATATAAGTTAGCAGGCAGCTGTATTCGAAGTTTGTATCAACTTTGCTGATTTATGATGATAAAACAGATGATAGTAATGTATTTGTAAATAAATCAATAGTCATTGCCTGGAGACAAAGAATCTCCTGTTCTTTCTTCTCATCCCAATGGAATAAAAACAAGTACAAAATAGTCTTGCAATCTGAATAGCCAAATTTCCCCAGAGATTGAACTGCAGAGCCTTCAATAATGGTGAACATGCCAGATTGGTTAGCGGTGAAAGATTTGCTTCACTAACTTCTTTACCGTGCCTTGGAAGGAAGTATAAATGTCAGGCGGGAGCCCTTAGAGTATTCAGAGATTACTAACTACATCTAATGAGAGACTTGTCCTTTGTATTCACTTCACAAAGTAAAGGCTTCATTGCTCCTAATATATTGATATTTTACCATTATGATCACTTTCATCATCTTCTGCTTGATGCTCTCTTCATTTTACCTCTTTATCTCTTTTTTCATTTCTCTTTTGCTTTTTCAACTTTCCTCTTTTTCTATTTTATCTTTTTTTCATTTTTCATATGATTTTTCACCTGTGTTTCTTTGTTTTTTCCCTCCCATTTTCTTTTTTCCTTCCTTTCTTCTTTTTCTTTTATATTTTCTTTTTCTTCTTTTCTTCTTCTTCCTTTCTTTTGATTTTTCATCTTTTTTCTTTGCTCTTCCTTTTTTTCTCTACTTTCTTATTTTCCTCTTTTTCTTATTTTCTTCCCTTTCTCTTTTTTTCGCCATTTCTTCTTTCTCCAAAGAGAAAAAGGTGAAAAATCATAAGAAAAAGAATGAAGGAAGATATATCTTCTTTCTCCTTTCTCTCATTTGCTTCTTTTTCGTATGATTTTCACCTTTCTTTTCTTTGTTCTTCCTTTCTTCTTTTGCATCTTTTCTTCTTTTTCATTTTTTTCTTTTACATTTGTTGTTTCTTTTACACAGCACTTATGATTTTTAACTGTTCTATTCTTTGTCATTCCTTTCTTTTTCTTGTCTATTCACCCCATAAAATAAAGATCCTTCAGTAATTCTGAAATTTTTACTATCAAGTTTTCTTATTTTGTTTTTCTTAAATATATCAAATTAAAAGAAGGTGTAAGATTAATAATGCAGTAAAATATTTTAATATTGAATTAAGCTTTAAGACATAAGCAGTTTTGACATTCCAAAATTAACTATTTTCACAATTATGAATATTCTGAATATTTTTACCATAATTTGTTCTCTTGCCTTTTAATAAAATTGCAACACCCTGAATGTGTTTCAATTTACTCACGATTAAATATACTAGTAATATGGCTAAGATTACAATAGATGATCACTTAAACTGGTTAACTGATCAATATCTGTACCAGTTCTACAGTAAGATTAACTGTACTCAAATTTCATATTAATACACAGTCCATCTTGCTTAGACATTAAGGCCTACTATCACACAGATATCATAGTTATCTCTCCATAGCTCACTACTGCTGTAGCCAAGTATTGAATTCACAACTCTATGAACTTAAAAAAAACTGGATCTAACAAACATTTTTACTGCCTGGGCCATGTGTCCTTGACTCAAAGGATTGTGAGTTCAATATCTGGCTACAGCAGTGGTGAACAAATAACTTAGAGAGTTGAATTAAAGGAAGATAGCTAAGACATAATAGATTAAGGACAATCTTCTCCAGTGATCAAAATAAAGGGTTTAATTTACAATTCCAATCACCTGAAGAAAGTCGGAGTGTACAATGGCCAAAATGTCATTAATATGGCAATACAAATGAGGACAACAGTCTGAACAATGTAAGTAATGTAAATAATTACAATGTCTCATCTCAGAAATATATAGAAATATTGAACAATGTTCTGTAACTACATGAGACTGTTCAATGTCTTCTTCTGAAACACCAAAGGTGAAAAAGAATAGTGACTAGAGGCACTTCACACCATGCTATCAAGAGCTGTGCTGTGGGTCTATACATTCTAGAAGATGTTACTCCCCAAGTCTACATTGTCTATGCATATGACCACTACTTACAAGAATGTAGAGGCTGGCTTTCATCACTGAGTATTACAGAGCAGCATTTCTTCCAGGTGACCCTTTAATAATATCACTGGAAATGTGCATGATGGTATTGTGATAAAGGTAGAAAAAGTTTGGCTAGAATCATGCATGTTTGTTAACCTGCTGCAAGAAAGGTTCCCATTGGTCCATATTGACACACCTGTAGTCAGATTTACACTGATCTTTGCTGTGGGTGTCTTGCAGCCTTCCATTATAGCCCTTAAGTGTGATGATCTTGGTGAAGTTCTGTGACCTGATCTACTATTGAAAAAATGCTAATTTGATACCTGTTGCCACATTGAAGTAGCACCAATGTTTCACATCCAAAATACACTGCAGTACTTTGAAATAATTACCTGGCTTCTTAAAGGCCTATAGTTATTTAATCAACTTTCAGTCAGTCAGTTAAGTGCCACACGTGATACATGCTTGGGCAATCATGTCTCAAAAGAGTCATGACTGACTGGGCAGAAGATTATCCCGCAGTAGGTTGCCATTACTTTCTGCAACAGACTGGCTGCCAGCCAAGGCTATAGAACCCAATCTGTCCTGTTATTTAACCCATAACTGGAGGAAAGAGACAGATTAATACCTTTCCCAAGGGTATTTGTACGTAAGTAAATGCAAGAAATTCAACTGGAATTCAAACTCGACTCCCCGATTTCTCATTCCAAGCTGATATCAACTGCACCACAACTTGAATAAAAATACATGTGTATCTATGTTGCATGATACCTGCACTGGACCATAATAAACCATATTGCAATATGCAACACTCTAAAGTCAGTGCATTAGCATAAGTGTTACTATGTCACAAAGTGGAGGAAGAGTTTGAAAATTATCTAATATCTGTTAGGGTAAAGAAACAAAGAAAAGAGTGCTAGACAATTAGGTGATATCTGTCCTTCTATATGTCAGCAAATGTTCTTAGACAATCCCTTTAAATATGAAAGAGAGACTTGAAGCAACAGAAATGTGGTTCTACAGAATGATTATGAAGATACCATGGACCAAGCAAATGAGGAACAACAAGATATTGGAGAGGGTGCAAATGAGAAGAAAACTAATACTTAGCATCAGAAAGAGACAGCTGAGATTTCTGGGACATGTAATGAGGAAGGGTTGAGAGAATTTAATACCCCTGAGGACAGAGAGAAAGATATACAAGGGAAAGTAGTATGAGACATATTTGATGGGCTTCAGCAAATGGATGATGGAGCAGCATTTGAAAGAGATACCAAGAGGAAAAATATTAAGAGCAACAAGGGACAGGGGCAAGTGGAAATCCATGATTACCTGTGTCTCAAAGGGACATGGCACATGAAGAAGATACTGCATCCAAGTCAAAATTGACAATGCTTCATTTTTTTTTTTTTAATCATGTCACCCCAAACAAGGCATTCCACTCCCATTATAGCACAGGGGGTTACATAGGGCGATAGACGAGTTAGGATGTACATAGGGGAAGAGTTGGAGAGAATGGGTGTGAGTTAGTGTGTTCATTGAAATTTTATGTTCAATCATTTTATTTGTATTTCAGAAATCTCAAAGAAGCTTAATTACTGTAATCCAGTGAATAATAGTCAGAAAAAAATAGATTAGTAGAATCTTATACAGTGTGCGAAGGATAAATTGTCACAATTTATATTTTTAATTTTGTGGCATGCACATTGTTTGTTTTAGATTTTGTAAACTGCTTATTATAGTAGGAGTAGGGTCAGTTGGGCACTATTTGTCAGAAAAAAGCATCGAAACCCAATTCATTCTGTGAAAAATTTGGAAACTGCAATATGAACATTTGAGAGTGTTTTGAGACAATCTGAGGGCAGTTAAGAGGATTCAAAAAGTGTTGGATGAGTCTAATGGTGATTAGAAAGTTATTTGGAAGGATCACTAGTGATGGCAACATTCTTCCCACATTGCCTCAGATGCAACACAGAGAGCTACATCAAGTATCTTGACAAGGTAGTGCTAACCTGAGTCAAATATTTGGCTGCTGAAAGACCCAATATCTAGTAACAGGAGTCTGCACCATGCTACACAAGCAGGAGAACCCGATTATAGCTGTCAGTCAATTTCTGTGACCACATCATCCCTTACATCTGGCCACCTAACCCCCCAGAGGGCAACCTCTTTGATTTATATATATATATATATATATATATATTTTTTTTAATCGTGTCACCCCAAGCAAGGCATTCCACTGCCACTATAGTGCAGGGGGTTAGAGGGATTGGGTAGAGGAAATGTCAGAAGGAGGGTGATAGACGACTTAGGATGTATATAGGGAAAGAGTTGGAGAGAGTGGGTGTGAGTTAGTGTGTTAGGAGGTGTCTATTGACCTTACATTTAAACTCCTGGAGGTTGTAGCCGTCGGGGAAGCAAGCATGTGGTAGAGAATTCCACAGGTGGGAAGTGCGAGGAAAGAAGCTGTTGGAGTAGAAATTGTGGTTATATTTCATCGATTTCACTGTAAAAGGGTGGGACCTAGTTGCCAATCTAGTATCTCGTGCAAATTCACATTTAGGGGGCACCAGTGATTTAAATTCATCAGAGCAGAAGCCATGAAAGTATTTATAGAAGAGGCACAGGGATGCCATGTCATGCCGGTAAGAGAGATACTGCAGGCGGTCAGCCAAGTCGGTATCAATCACCTTACAGATTCTTCGCTGAACCCCGAGGACAATAGAAGGGGCACCTGACCAGATGTGGCAGCAGTACTCAATACATGGGCAGATGGTGGATTTATATAATTGCAGGATAGATTCAGGCGGAAAGAATTTCCGGGCCCTGTACAGAGAGCCGACTTTCATAGCTGCGGATTTAGCAATGGATTCGACATAGTCATTCCACTTGAGGTCCACTGAGAGTGTCGGGCCAAGCAAGCGTAGTGATTTACTCTCTGAGTGGTAAGCCAGTTCCATGCTAATGGGAGGGAGGTGCGGTTGTCTGTGGTGGTTAATTGACAGCAGCTTTGTTTTGGAAGAATTGAATTTTACGAGCCATTTCTTACCCCAATCCACCACAGATTGGAGGTCCTTCTCAAGCTCGGCAGTGAGGTTTGCCATGTCACCAACACCAGATTTTTGATCGAGGCGAGAGTAAACTGTGGTATCATCAGCGTATATGCCTACTTGTGATCTTATGATATCGGGGAGATCATTGATATAGATTAGAAAGAGCGTAGGACCTAGGATAGAGCCTTGGGGTACACCCATGTTTGTAGGGTAGTTCTGGGAGGCATATCCATTTAATACCACCTTCAGTGTGCGGTTAGAGAGGAATGACCGGATTAAGTCCAACAAAAGTCCAGTTATCCCATAGCTTCGCAGTTTCCGTAGAAGGCCAGCATGCCATACTCTGTTGAATGCTTTAGAGATATCCAAGGCGATGGTTCGGGCTTCACCATTCTTGTCAATAGCCTGGTATATATACTCGGTGATGGTCATTAGCATATCAGCAGTAGACCTGGTGAAGCGGAAGCCATACTGTTTGTCCAAGAGGAGCCCGTGGGCTGTGAGGTTCTGAACGACCTTGGCATTGATAATGGCTTTGAACACTTTGCTGAAGATTTGGTAATTTATGGGGTCCAATGGTTCACCAGTGTTCTTGAATATTGGAACCACAGAAGAAGACTTCCAACAGGCAGGAAAGCAGGAGGAAGATAGGCAGAGGTTGTAGAGCTTAGAAAGGATAGAGGAGAGTTCAGGGACACAATTCTTCAAAACTATGATTGGGATTCCATCTCCACCACTCGCTTTGTGAGGGTCCAGTTTTGAGATTATGCTAGAAATCAGTGAGGGCATGATGTGGACGTCATTCAATTGGGCCTCAGTTCTAGATGGGAAATCGGGTGTATGGATTCCAAACGAATCCAGAGTGGAATTGGTCGAGAATCTATGAGCAAAGCATTCAGCCTTGTCCGCTGAGGAGGTGAGGACCTCAAACTTGTTTATTAGTGGGGGTATTGAGGACTTACTCTTGCTAAGCACGCATTTGCAGAGGCGCCAGTAGTCTTTGGTCCCGAACTTGGAGGATGCTATGCGCTGCTTCATCCTGGCAGCAAACAGCATTTTAGCTTCGTTAAGTATCTTTTTACACTTATTACGAGCTGAGGCGAAAAGGCTGCTGCTTTGGTCCGACACGTGGCTACAATAAAGCTGGAAGAAGTGATTCCGGTGGGCAATGGCAGCTGAGGCAAGCGGGCGTGAACCAGGGAGACAAATGGGATTTAAGCTGAAATTTCCTGGCAGGGATGAATGCATCGATGCCAGCCTTAACCCAGGAGGAGACCTCTGATGCACAGTCTTCGATGGGAAGACTAAAAACATTGTTCCAAGGGACGTCAAAGAGGAAGTCATGGAACGAATCCCAGTCTGCTCTTTGATAGCAGTAGGATATTCTGTTAGTCTGGGTTTCTTGGGTAGGGATGGAGTGGAACGAGATGTTGATAGAAACTACGGTGTGGTCAGAGTTTCCGAGAGGGCAGAGCTGTCTGGTGGAGCAAGAATTTGGGGTGGAAGTGAAGCAGAGGTCTAGTAGTGATTCCCTTCCATTAGAGCTATTGGAGAAATGCATGGGGGAGTCCACCACTTGCATAAGGGATTGGGAGATCAAAAAATTAAAGGTGTGGACACCAGCAGGGTCGGTTATATATATGGAATACAGTTGAGTGAGAGACCAACAAAAGTTTTTTATAACATCAAAGATGAATTGAAGGCAAGGATTATGGCAGCATTCACTAACTGAAACAAGAAGACCATCCAGAAGAGATGCAAATGATTTCAAAGTTGTCTAGAGGCCAGGGTTGAAGCCAATAGTGATTTTATTGAATAAATTTATTCTTTAATTTTTCAAGATATTTTTGTATAATTGTGGTAAATATATCTGTTAAAATGAGATGTCAGTGTTTTTTTTCATTTTTACCTAATGTAGGTGACACTTCATCCATCTCATCCTGAACAGGTGAATTGTAACAAATTTGCTAATCTAATTGTCTTTTGTAATAGTAGGATATAAACCATTTCCTTAAAGATAACATTTGATATTCATTGATTGAGCACCCAGTGCTGCTTTTTGATTGAAATTTATAACATTTTTTTATTGAAACAGTTTTTCTGGAAAATAGATTTCTCAAATCCACTGTTATAACTCTTTCCGATACTGATGGGGGCTTTCATCCTAATTTTTTGTTTGAAGTATTGTGGTACATCAATATCTTTATTATGTAATTGTTTTCTCTTTCAGTCATATGTTCTATTTTAGTTGTTGCTGTTGTTGAAAATCATCATAATGTGGTTTCTGTCAGGGATAAAGTTTTTTGTCTGTGATTCTGCAGTGTCAATCTATGTAATTTGAATTCTTCTTTCTATGATTTAAAAGTTTAATTTCCTCAAAACCATTTTTAGCATCATTCATGAAAGATGATCTTGCAAGGAATTAAATATGAATTCCAGTTTTTTTGAATGCACCTTTTTTATTTATTTATTCAAAATTCCTGAAGATCAGTTTAACTGCCCAAAACAGCATTGGCTAGAAATTATTTCAATAATAAAAAATGATCAGAGTATATATAAGAAGACTATCATAGCCGATGAGATATGAATTTTCCTTTATTTATATCTAATATTATATATCTTATGATGTTCGGTTAGATACAAGTACTGATGGTCGATAAGACTAGCCTACCAGATACTTGAATTTTCCATACACGAGAGATGCTGAAATGGTCTTGCTCTAATCAAGAAGAGATTGAAAAGAAATTCTGGTCATTTGGTCGGATCTGGAGGAAAGTGTGTCAGGTTGAGAGATTTTCAGTAGCCCTTGAGCTGACTTCAGTAAATCTGTGTGTGGCCTTGAAATTGAGATCATAGAATTTTTCTATATATTCAAAATTGTTGAAACTATTGACCAAAATTTAACTGCAACATGGAGTAGAATAAGCATAGTCTAAAGGTAAGAATATGATGCATTTAATAGGATTTGATAGGTTAACCTATTATTTAGGTCACACTCTTAGGTTTATCTCTTGTTTCCTGTTCAGGATTTGGTCCTAAAGTCTTCTCATTAACTTTCACTCCCAGTGGCCTCTTGCATCTTAATTGCATCATCATCTTTCTTGGTATGAATTGAATTTTAAAAAATATACCTTATATTTCTACATATAAGGTGACCTTTAAATGTTAAAATTAAACCCCACAAAATAGGGGGTCATCTAATACAACAGTTACAAAAAGCTAATCAGCACTGGTATGTAGCCTAGTATACTTGCACCATGGGTGCAGTAGGCTAATAACTATCTCAGTATGGTAACTACCAATGTAAATATTTCTAGTTGAAACAATTCACATTATAAAGCTGTACTTCAGTTATAAATATAATAACACTTTTTACTTTTTGATTTTAAATTAAAATGCAATATTCAAGAAGCAATTACATAACAATTTGCAAAAACTTTGCTCTGGAACATGCACAAGTAACAAGTAATGTAAATAAATTTTTCGTTCTTGATTTGTAGAGCTATGAGTACATTCAAACCAATCATTGTTTCTCATAATAGTCTTAAATAGAAACATATAGAATAGCATGTGAGCGATATTTCTAATTCAAATTCATTGTGGTGTTAAATAACAACATTTAGTATAACATGTAAACTGTATTTTTTAATAACATGTATTATGGCATATGTTTTTTGGTATTAAGCCACAAAAATTTGAGATGCCTTAAAATCTTTATTTTACATTACAAAGTAAAAGAGATAAGACACCCACAGAGATGATTGAAATCTTTTAACCTTACTATGATCAAAACTACCTAAGGAAAAAACTCATCATGAACATAATCATTTTCGGTTTTATCATACAGGTGTCAGTTGGTCATTTTATACTAAGGATATCAGACAAAATCTAAAAGATTACATTTTGAATCTTATATTATCTGTAGGTCACCCTAAACATGGAAATATATTGTATATATAAAGGAACTTATTTTATCTCTATAATGATTGGCACTGAAAAATTTTGAGATATTTTTAGCTGTTTATTGGAAAAAAATTGGAAATGTCTTATATGCCATCAAATACAATATTAAAAATATTTGCAAAGCTGTTAGACACTGTAAGTCTCAAGTATATAACTTTAAGTAACATTAATGAAAATTATTTTTGTTAATAAATCTATATCCTACTGATAAAAAAGAAACCTGATGTAAAAATATTTATTCTTCAACATAATTTTCCAATCTGCTCATTTCCAGCAGGAAATGATCAGATTGAACATCAGAATTCTGAGAATGTGTGGAACTAGATGGCTAAACAATGGAGACTTCAGCAGTGACAACCACGGGATCATATATGCAGGAGGTAAAAATAATGAAAAATGAGTCGGCTTAATACTGGATGAAGAAATGCATTCTAGGACACTGTCAGGTCAAACTGAAAAGGAAACCCTTCAACATAGCAATTATAGTAGTCTTTGTCCCAACAATGTAAAGCACTAAGGAAGAAATAGAATCTTTCTACTCCACTCTTGACAATGGCAAAGCTCAGTGAAACCTGAGGAATTAGAATCATCATGCGAGACTTGAATGCCAAAGAAGTCAAGGAGAGAGAAGGGGAGACAACTGGCAACTTTGGATTAGAAATCCTCAACAACCGAAGTGGAAGATGGGTCCAGTGGTGTAAGGCGAATGACCAGGTGATAACCAATACCTGGTTTCAAGAACACCCAAGACACCTATGGTCTTGGAGAAACCCAGAAGGTGACATGAAAAACTAAAGCGATTATATAACCATGAACAAAAGATTAAGAAATGTAGTAGTTCAATGCAAAACCTATCCAAGTGCCAACTGTAGAAGCAACCACTTTCCAGCTATCTACAAACTAAGGGTGAAACTTTGTAGACTAAAGAAGCCTAGGGTAGCACCCAGACTGAAATATGACATGCTCCCAAATGACCTCTACCTGCTGGAAAAATACACTGACAGTGTGAGAAACAAATATGAAAAAGAAATGGGAAATGGAAATTCGAAATAGAACATACTTAAAGAAGGCTAGTGATATCAGCAAACAACCTTGTCCCAGAGGAAATCAGACACAGAAGAAAAAATGAGTGGATGACTAAAGAGATTCTTGACATGATGCAAAGGAAACAGAAAACTATGCTAAGACATGGAATGACTCAACAACAAATGTGCCAAAGTAGCGAGATTGAAAAATGCATAAAAAAATATGAGAACAGACAGGAAAAAAATCCTGCACCACAACATGATGTATAAAATCCAAGGATGGAATGATCATATTAGAGAAAGAGGAAATACTCCAGCAATGGGAAGAATATATAAATAAGCTCTTCTAAGACAAAAGAGCAACCAATAATAAACAAAGATGCTGGCAGACTGGAAATATAAAAATCCAAAGTGAAAGCTGCAATGGCCAAACTGAACAGGAACAAAACAGCTGGACCAGACAGCATTGTAATAGACATACTGACAGCCTTGGAAGATTTTGGCATAGAAAAAATTACGGAAATAATAAATGAAATCTACAACAATGGTGTAATACCAGATGACCTAAATAGATCAATTTTCATAGTTCTGCTTAAGAAGCCAGGTGCAAACGAATGCAAACTTCACTGAGCAATCAGTTTGATGAGCCACATAAAGAAACTCATTGTCCAAATCCTGATGAATAGAGTGCGAAGCAGAATCAAGCTACAGATAGGACAAGAACAGTGCAGTTTCCTCAAGGACACTGGAACAAGGAACACCATATTTATGATTAGGATGCTATTTGGGAAAGACATTAGAGTAATCAAGAACATCTATTGGCAGCAAACTGCCTGCATATAAACAGGAAACAAATTCAGCAGATATACAAAGATAGAAAGGGGCATAAGACAAGGGAGTGCTTTTTCACTGGATCTATTCCACTTGTACAGAGAGATTATTGTGAGGATCCTAGAAATTATGCCAGGATTCGTCGCGGGTAGTCATAATCTGAACAACATAAGATACACAGATGATATAATGCTGATAGTCGACATGAAAAAACTACAAGACCTTCTAAAAAGATACATAAAGAAAGTCAGAAGAACAACAAATAAACTACAAGAAAACTGAATGTATGGTCATCAGCAAACAGAGAAGCCCAAAATGCCAATTACAGGCTAGGGAAAATCAAGCAGGTACAAAAATTTACATACTTAGAAAGAGTTCAAACAGAAGATGGAAAGTGTGATACTGAGATCTGAAGGCAAATTGGCATTGTGAAGAACACATTTCGGAAGCTGAGCAGTGTTAAGAGACAGGAAAATTTTGTTAGAAACAAAGAAGAGAGTACTGGATTGCTATTAATATCGCAACAAAAGCTGGACAATATCATTAAAGATGAAGGAAAAACTTGAAACAACTGAAATGTGGTTCTACAGAAGGATGCTGAGGATATCATAGATCAAGGATGTGAGCAATAATGAGGTTTTTGAAAGGTTGGAAACGAAAAGGAAATTAATGCTGAGCATCAGGAAAAGACAGCTAAATTTCCTGGGACATGTGATGAGAAAGGTAGGCTTAGAGAATCTGATACTCACAAGTCCAATAGAGAGAAAGAGAGACAGGGAAAGGCAGCAGATAACATATTTGACAAGTCTGAGCAAAGCGGAGTTAGGGTGGTGTAGCAGAAGAAAGCGTGCTAAGAGTTGCCAGGGATAGGGAGACATAGAAGGCTACATACTGAAAGGACATGGCACAAAGAAGAAGAAGAATTTTCAAGTGCTTCATCATTAGGCACATGTACAAATCATTTTATAGTGAATATTGAATTTATTCATTTACATTCAGACTAATGTCATTTGGACTAGTATTATTATCACCGCAAGATTTTGGTTGAATCCTTTAATTTATCTGCTGGGGGAGGTACTTATTTCTCATTACTCTGTCCACATCGAAGCATGTTCTCTTTAACTATTATTCACCCTGTTTCCACTTAGGCTATATCTGTACTACCTATCCCAGGGATTGAGCTCACAATTATTACAGTGCTTAATTCAGACAAAGGTAGAATTAGAATCTCTTTAATTTCAGTAGTTACTTTGACTTAAAAACTTCAAAATGGTGCTCAAATTTCATTTTGCTTTCAGGAAATGGCTATTCAACTTGTCCATGCATCTGATCTGATCTGATCTGGTGAAGATATCTTTTCTCAAATAGAAAAACTAAAAATATTTTGTTTAATTGAAAAATGAGAAACAAAACTACAACAACAAAAAGTGACACTACTAAGAAAAAAAGAAAGTTTTATTACTATCATTTTTAATAAAAAAATTGGTAGATTTTTTTCTCTGCAGCAGAGCACTTGAACTTACTAAATTCTAGAAATTATGCAAGCACATTATACTGACTTAATAGTTCAGAACTACACTGCATCACCTATTATCAACCTCTTCATGTTTTATTGATTTCTATAAAATAAATACTTGTTGATGTCTAAAGGTTTATTTGCTGAAAGATGGCAACATCTATCTATGCAGTTAGGCTGGCGGCCAATTCATTTTGTAAAGATGAAAACAAACAGCAACCATTTCCACAAAATGTTCTGAATTACACAGTCTTCAATTAATAGCCATGTTGTAAATTGGAAGCTTAAAAATGGATTGTCAGGCAAAATTGATGGATAATGAGAAATGTTTAATAACTTCAGAACTTGCAAAAGATAAAACAACACTGAATATTGCAACAATGCAAAGCAGCTATCATTGAAATGTGAGGATCATGGACAACCTTGATGCAAGTCTGATAAGTAAAAGTTGAGGATTTTGTCAAGTTATGAAATTAGGTATTGTGACAGCGAGGAAGTTTTATAATGCATAAGATGATGAGTCTGAAGTAACATAAGAAAACATCTGAACCAATCATGAGGCCCTCTTTAAAAGTCATCCATAATGAATATAAAATAAAACAGGCAATGGAATACATAAAGACTGACTTTTTTCACTGTTCTTTTCAATGATGAAGACCATACTACTCTCCATGGGCCAGATAGTTAAAGCAAAGGTTCGGTAGCTATGGGAAGAAACTGTTACCAAGTTTGAGAAATCAACAAAGAAAGGGTGATGTAATGTTTTATATAGATTATAATTAGTAAAGTCATGGTCTTATGATGTGTTTCAGACTATTCCTTAGGCATACAATAATTTTTTTAATTACACACATGGAATCATAGGTCAAGAAGAAACTACATCCTTTCAGAAAGATTATATTTTTAAATGACAATGTTTTATCAAATGAAGAAAACCAATGAAGACCTGAATAAAAGGTTTTGATGACACTTATTTGATGAAGTAGCTGGATTGAATCATGTGAAAATTTGAGAAGCATTTTAAATAGGCACTTTTTACTTTGGCAGATGGCAGCTTACTTGTAAAGATGAAATTTGGAATGGTATTTTGGATGTTATACCTCATATAAAGAAATACAACACCTCACAAGATCAATGAACCAACAAAAATGAGTTAAAGAATATAGAGCATATATTTTACTTTTATGTTGTCTTTTATCATCATTACAATAACATTACATATCAATCTTCTGTATTTGTAAGTTTTGAATACATTCTATAATTATAATTTTAATAACACTACCTCTAATTTTAATTGAAATAATATTTTTTGCTGTTTCAATAATCTGGTGACACGTCATAGAACACTTACCATACAATAAGAGTGACATACAATCTAATATAATTTATAGATATTATATAAATAATCCTGAACATGAATTTGTTAGTTTTCTAAAACTTGGTACATTGTGATGTATAAAATCTGCAGTTTAATTTTCTGCAATTTAGCATTGTTTACTAACATATAAACAAAAACAAATTTAACTTAAAAGCAAAATTGCCATATTGTGCTTTTATTATTTTTTTTCAAGGTACATTTTAACAAAGTACTGGTTTAGGCATATTTTTTAAATGAAGAATGTGTTGATATCTTATATATAATGTTACATATTTCATAGTAACTCATATTTTATATTTATTTCATGAAATTTAAATGAAAATTCCCAAAAAGTTTCTACAAATCAGACTCTAGTTTTCTTACAGAAAATATTTCATAAATATCTAAGTTCTGTGTTATTGATTTAAAGAATCTTTTATCTTTGGCATATCTTTTCATACTGTTTATTTTGTCATTTTATTATAAATGATATGTTCCAGAAATACTCTCATCTGAGAGTGTGGAGAAAAGCTGCAGTTTTGGAATATGTGTTTTCAGATGAAAATTGTAAATCAAGGTTATCTTTAATTGGTTTGCTTCTTTGAAGAACAATTTTAAGTCTGTTAAAGTTGGTGAAGTGGCATTGAATATGTTAAAAATTTATATATATATATATATATATATATACATATATATACACAGAGAGAGAGAGAGATAATTAAAGAATGACTTATTATGTACTCATCTTAACTTCATAAGTAATACATCTTTTATATGTTATTTTGTTCTGATCAAATTTTCAACATTGCTTTTGCTTATTTCTTTGCATTTAATTTACTACTTTTATCTTAAATTGCAAAGTCATTTCTACATTATGGAAATAAATAAATAAAATAATATTTGTTATTACAGAATAGTTATTGAGTTGATTTGAACCTTTTATCTTTGGGGTAAAAGCTTTCTTTAGTTACAGCTTCTGCTTATTAAGTTTTTGACTCTCTTTTCAATTTTTTTCAGCTCCAGTGGGATCACTAATGTTATTAGATTGCATAAGATTACCAATCTTGATTTTTAGCATGACATGCAATCATTTTTTTAAATTATAAAAATCTTTTTAATTGATATTTTATTTTTAAGTAATATATTATTTGTTGGTTATTTTATAAAAATTCAATTTCATTCCATGAATTGCGCCTATATTTTTTAGGCAAATATGGAAAGCTTTTTAACTCTTTATTTTTGCATTTTATCCTTGTATGAAGCCATACTGAGTTATAAATGGAACTGAAGCTGCAAGGAATATCAATTCTGAATTTGAAAAAGATGTTACAAGTGAACAAATTGTGAGATGTGGGATTAAAAACTTTGCGAGAAGATTTTAGTCTTCTAAATTTGAAAGGCGTGATGGAAAATGATCTAAAATCCTCAATCAAAGGATTGATGTCATGCTTCAGTTTATCTATTGAAATCATTTTGTGTAATTTAAGAGAAATAATAGTTTGCATTTTAACCAAATGTGGAAGAATTTATAAAAAATATTTTTAATAAAATGATGACAATAAAATAGTATAAAAAATTTAATATACAAACTATTTTTATAAGTTAATTGTGAATTGTGCTAAAAAGTAATTTAGAAAATTATAATTTTGCTAACATCTTTTCAAAGAAACCACCAAAATGAAACCAAACAAACTGTGTGTGTGTGTGTGAAAGACAAGGAAAAATTAGATTAATTTTTTATTTATTTTTTCCAGAATTCTTATATTTTTCCATTTAGTGGGAGTAAGGGAGTTCAAAAATTTTCCATAATGTCTATTTTCTCAAACACTCCCATTAAATGGAAAAATATAAGAACACTGGAAAATGAATCTATGAACACATGAATATAAATAAATATATAAAAACATTAATAAAAATTGAGATATAAAGATTAAGAAAAAAGGTTTGAAATTAATGTTATAAAAATCCACCAAAATAAAACCAGACAATTTAAAATTTCCATGGATAATATTTTACAGAATCGATCTTTATTTGTCTATACTTCTGCGATGAGGTAATATTTACATTATTTAAATTGTTTGGATTATTGTCCTCACCTTTATTGTCATTACTAGAATGTTTCAGCTGTTGCACATTTTAGCCTTGTAAATATAATTGACCCACCAATAGGAAAGTCACCATCATATGTCCGAAAATCCACTCATTTCGTGGAACTTATGAAAGATCTCCCATCCAATGAAACCAGATGGTGAGTCTGAATGTGGTGAGTCTATTCACCAAGGTACCCATGGTAGAGGCTTTATCAGTAGTCAGGGACAAACTAACCTTGAACTTATCCCTCAGAGAATGTACCAGTATTTCACTAGATAACCTGTCCTGACTTTTTGCACAAAAACAACACACTTCGAAATGAGATCAATCATATATTGGCAGGATGAAGTCTTACCAATGGGAAATACCATGATAACCATTATTAGCTAACATATACATGGAATGCTTTGAAGAGATGGAATTAGAATCCACTACTCTAATGCCAACTCTATGGCTGAGATACGTTGATGACACCTTCATACTCTGGCCACACCAAAAGAGTTCCAGATGCTACTGGACCATGTGAACACAATAAGACCATCGATACAGTTCACAATGGAAAAACAGAATAAAAACAAAATAACATTCTGTGGTTTACTAATATCTCGAACAGAAAGAGAGGTCAAGGCACCCATATACTGCAAGCCAACATTCACCAAATAATACCTAAACTTCAACTCCTATCAGCCATAAAGAAAGAAATTGTCCTTTGCTTGAAACATCAAGCAAAAGTCATAAATGGTGACCAAGAGACATACAAACAGGAAATGATCAATATAGACAGTACTCTACAATATAAAAACTATCCTGGGTACTTAACAACAGCTCCAACAAACATGGAAGGGAGGGTACATGAGGATAACAGCTCTCAGAAAACAGCCTTGGTTTGTCTACCCTATGTGAAGTAGTTATCAGAGAAAGTTCAAAGAATATGTGATCCATATAACTTTGGCAACCTTTAGAAGTGGTTCTACACTTTGCAGATACCTCCACCAAGTAAGACTCCCAATAGATGAGAACATGACTAAGGACTGTGTGTACGCTATTATATACAACTGTCGAAAGAAATACAAAGGAGAAATGAGCTGCCTCCTTAAGATAAGGCTGCAAGAACATTGCAAGTTCGTAACATGGGAGGAGATAGAAAAATCAGATGAGTTGACCACATATGGAGAGAGAAATGGGATCATCACTCCCTATGAGATGAAGTTGAAATAATTGATAGAGAACACTACTGGAAACTACATAACCTTATGGAATTAGCATGTTTGCTATGCCACAAAAATCTCATAAGCCGACCAAGCATAGAAATGAATACAATATGCAAACTAGTAATACAGAGTGCTAGAGAAAATCATTAGCATCAAAGATTGCAATATGAGCTTTGGTAAAAAAAAATGTTACTGGAACATTAGTTTTATAAATCCCAGAAATTCATAAGTTGATGTCCTCAAGGAGACATGGCCCAGTTGTTTGTTAGTTCCAGTTACTTGACCAAAAGCATCATGAGTTCAATACCATGCTACAGCAGTGCTGAACAACTAACTTAGAGTTAAATTAAAGGGAGATAGCTACATGGCTACCAGAAGTGGCTTTGCACATGGAATGAGAATTACATAACCCAGTGATCTTAATAAAGGGTTTGGTTTGAAATCCCTAGCACCCAAAGAAGGCCAGAGCTTACAATGGCCAAAATACTGTAATAATGATAATAAAGATGAAGATAATAGTTTGAACATTGTAGATAGGATTGATCTGGCTTTGGTGATTTCAAAAACCAACCAAATTAGAATAGAGTGAACTCTAACTCCTTCATTTTTTTAACAAATGTGGATTCAAAGTATAGGAATTGGTTTATGAGTCAAGTTTTGATCCATATTTTTGCTATATAAGAAAGAAAAGTTTGAAAACTGAAAAATTCAAGGAAGCTAAAGGCTCTTGAGGAGGGTTTATGCCACAAAAGGCTAAAAGGTTTAATTGTCTCAGTGTGAACTTCTTAGAGTAAGTAAATTTCTTTTGCTGCTAAGAAATTGATTTCTATGAACTGTTGCTCTAAAAGAAAATTGTTAAAATCCCTTTGTTTTTAAGGACAATATTTGCTTTACACAAACTGTAGTTTTCTAAGAGAAAACTGATTTCTATTTGAAAGAACTGTTAACTTGCCTTGATAATTTGAGGTACACAAGGGAAATTTTGTATAAGGCCTAGAATTTAATTTGTACAATTTGTATAATGTGAAAAATATATTTGTTATTGTAAAAAATGTTTATCTTCAAATTTTATACCAAAATAAGAGTTTTGTGCATTTTTTTTGTTTTTTGCTTGCACCATTCAAAATAACTACATGGCTACCAGAAGTGGCATCACACATGGAATGTAAATGATATACCCCAGTGATTGTAATAAAGGGTTTGGTTAAAAATCCCTAGCACCTGAAGAAGGCCAGAGCATACAACAGCCAAAATGTTGTAAAGATGGCAGTAAAAATGAGGACAAAGCCTGAACAGTGTAAATAGCGTGAATACTACCTCATCTCTGAAGTATAGACAAAAATGAAATAATTTATTAAAACATAATAAACAATTGTTTCTAGAAGTTACATCATTGATATCAAATTTGTTCTTGTTATCATCACAACATTTTAACTGATTTAACTTCTTCAAATGCCTGTGTATCTGGGTAAATTTCATTGAATTCTCAACTGAATTACTCTACATGGGTACATTATACACATTCTACTGTAAATGGCTTGTTATTTGTTTAGTACTGTTCAGTTATTGCTTGACCTGTTTCCACTTAGTCTATATCTGAACTACCCAACTCAGGGATTGAAATCACAATTACTATATCACCAAATTCACAAGCCAATTCTTTATTCCACTAGGATAAGTACAAAATGTATCATGAGATATTGATTGCAGAACAATATATCCCTGCATATTAAATAAATGGTTTAGTTCAAAATTCTTTTAAAATTACTTTGATTAATAAACACCTGAAGAAGGCCAGAAAGCAAAACAGCCAAAATGTGATAATAACAACTAAAATGAGGATATTAGTCCAAACATAAATAATATACAGGGTGCGGAGGGTAAATTGTTTGTTTTTGATTTTGTTGACTGTACAGTATAGTAAGGTCAGTTGGGTACCATCTATGAGAAAAAGAACACCATGATGGAATTCACTCTGTTAGAATGTTGGAAACAGCATGCTGTACTGCCTGGAATTCACACTTGAAGTTCTAATGCAAACATTTCAATGTGTTTGGGTGTCAATCTGAGGACAGTGCAGAAAATTTGGAAAAAGGTGGATGAGTCTAATAGTGATTCCAAACAGTGATCACTAGTGATGATGATGTTATGTCTCCATTCATTTTCCTACTGGACCCCTGACTCAGCACAGAAGCCTATATCAAGTGCTTTGAGAAGGTAGTACTGCCATGGGTCAAGAGGGTGGTGGCTGGAATCTCTACCATGCCACACAAGCAGAACCCAGTCATGGCTGTCAGACAATTTCTGCGACCATATCATCCCTGTCTACCTAACTCCCCAGGCTGCAACTCTCTTGATCAATGTGGGGCACAGTTGAGCAAGAGGCCAACAAA
This sequence comes from Ascarosepion bandense, assembly GCA_037127315.1. Taxonomy (NCBI): domain Eukaryota; kingdom Metazoa; phylum Mollusca; class Cephalopoda; order Sepiida; family Sepiidae; genus Ascarosepion; species Ascarosepion bandense. Next base: position 2,122,799 of record JBBBDQ010001261.1, read on the forward strand.
ACTCCTTGTGGTACCAAAGATGATCTGAAGGCAAGGATTATGGCAGCATTCATCAACTTAAGAAACTGTTCAGAAAAGTTGCAGAAGATTCCAAAGTCATCTGGAGGCCATAGTTGGAGCCAATGGCAGTTTTATAGAATAAATTTACTCTTCAATTTTTTAAGTTATTTTTATGTAATTTTCATAAATATACCTGTTAAGATAAGATGTTAATGTTATTTTCATTTTTGTATCATTTAGACAATAATTTTTCCATGACACCCTGCTATTAATAGCAGTTGTTTCTGTGAAGAATACACACAGAAACAATGATGAATAAGTCATAAGGATTAGGTTTGCATGTCTATGTTCTTGGAAACAATCATGTTATGAAAAGTTCTACTTTTCTATTGATTTTGCATGTACACTTTTTCATTTTAGGCTGTAAAAGTTTAATAACTACTCTTGTATTTATTGTTGAATACAGTCTATCTCTTTTCAGCATTAAACTTGTGCTTTAGATGTCAATCATGTGTAGTTTTAGCCTTCAGCTTTGAGCATTTCTTTTTAAATGTTTTTCCTCTTCTACCTGTCTGCATCAGCTTTCTTTGCTGTTCTTAATGATCGTATTCAGAATTTTGAATCTAAAAACAAAAAAAAAGGCACATTATCTCATTATTTGCACCGAAAATCCAGGACAATAATTCACAGCTTATTTCCCCTTAATGTAGCATCCCTACAAAGGCAATATAAAAACCTCCTTGTTTTTCTCTGATTTTGTTTTAGTGCAAGTCAAAAATTACTTCAGAATACATGCCAACTGCATTTTTTTCAAGGATATCATTAGCGTCTATGTTTTGATACACTCTGGATTTCTATTAACTGTCATCATTATTCGGATTTCTGCTTGAATGTTGTTTTCCTAAATTCACTTTTTATTTACAATTCTTTCCAAAAGTATTGTCAAACTTTAGAAATCACTTTCTTACCTGATTTTCTCTTAGAATAATCATTAATAACATTAAATTCTGTTTTCATCCATTTGTTTGTTTCCATTTTCAATCTGTTGTTCAAAATATCATAGCCAGGTTCATTTCCTAATACAAATATTTTCTGTTGAAGCTTTTATTAAGGGAATGTTTAATTTCATAATTCTAATCTAGTAAAGGAATATTACTCTTTGAGTTCTATTTGTTAGTTTAATCAAATACATCTTCAAATGTATGTTGTTCTTTTATATTTTATAATAGAGTTGAATTTAAAGATATTCGTTTTCACCTTGTTTACTGACTCATTTTATTTATATAAATGCTTCAGTAATGATTGAATAAAACTGGTATTAACAGAAATTTTTATAACAATTCAAGATTTTCTAACCTAAAAAATATTGCCTTCACCTGATAAGTAATAATGAAGACTAACATTTTATTCTTAAAAGTATCTTCATGCATTGTTTACTTATAAAAGTAGAATCTACCTGTATTTCTGGAAATAGGAGATTTCACTATTTACATTTGGATTGATGGTCTTGTCTTTGTCATCTGTAGAAACAGAGCAAGCAAATACTAAGTAGTGCTATAAAGAAAAATGATGAGATATCCCTAGACTTGGAGAGTAGAATGAAAACTTTCTATATCCATAGGTTAAATGAAGGGTTAAATGTGTTAAATATTCATTAGATGATATTTTTGAGCATTCTGGCAATGTATTTGTGCTTGGTGGTGCAGATATTCTGAAATTTGAGTGAAAATGTATTTTGTTGAAAAATGTCAGCTAGGTGTGCAAAAGGGAAAACATTTTCGGATTGGGATTTTTATTTTGCCTCACAAGGTCAGATCCAACTCTTGCCCCAGATTCAGGTTTGTACTGGAAGACAGCTGTCAATGATGTGGAAGTGATGTCAAGCTGATAGAAAATTTTTAGTAGCAATTTTAATTTTGTTTTTGAAGAGTCTAGACACAACTGTTGAAATGTACAGTTGAGTAGAATCGGTCTCCCCAATGGGGAGTGTGAAAACTCTGACCAAAGAGCCTTCTAACCCATGGCATGTCACTATTTGTTTGAGAAGCTGTCTTGAAAAAGGAAAAAAATATATATAATTGTATTTTATTTAAATTAATCCAGTCTATTGTTTTTTGACAGAGGCATTTGCTGCAGTTTATTTTTTTACAGTGACAGAACACACAAATAAGATGAAGAAAAATATTATGTGAAACTGATTTTTATAAAGAAGTTGGATTGAGTGTTCCCCAATGAAATGAAGTATTTCTGTAAAGAAGTTGGGTTGAGTGGTCCCAGACAAAAAGGATTTATGATTTGAAATGTTTAATTATCTCCAAAGAAGTTTCAGAATAATCACCATAGTAGTCACAGTCAAGGTCGTAAAACTTATGCAGTTTAATTTCCATCATCATTCAACATGGTGGTTACTACAGCATTTGTCCAGTCATCATTCATTCAGACACCGTGGTCCCAGCATTTTGTTTGAGGAAAATTGTTTCCATTGGAAAAGAGACTATATTACAAATGGAAGAAAGCCAGAGGGTGTAATCACCAGATTGTTGAAATAATATAAAAAAAGATGAGGACATTAGTCTGACTGCAAATAAAGTAGAATCATTAAGAAAAAAAAATGACTATTTTTTTGTCCACTATTTACTTTGCAACAATGAAAGGTGGTTCTGCTTTAAGTACATTTCAAGCTTTATTGAACATATTTGATTTTTTCTGTTTATTTTGATATCAAAGTAACTGCATCAAAATGATTCAGATTGTATCACACACTTCAATGTTGTGATATAAAAATTCAAATCACCTTCACTGACAGTAAAGAAAGAAACCCCTTCTATTTCACATGATTTATTTCTGAATGTTCTTTATTGTTAAACTGTTTTGCATGCTTAGGACATGTATCAGTAAAACATGGAAAATAAAATGACAACAGCTTAGCTCTGTGGATTAAATAAACAGTTTGGTTTAACATTCTGAGAAGCTTTGATATTATGATTTGAAAAGCTACCACAACAAACATCTAAAGAAGGCCAGAGAAACATCATGGTTAAACACCCAAGATAAGCATACTAATTGGAATAGAAAGCATATATGACATCTGATCACATGTTACCAAAAAAAATAATGAGAAAACATATAATCAGTAGTAATAGTATTAAAAGAAAAGTTCAAGGCCATTAAACAAACATCACTTAAAAACAAAGAAACTTAAGAAAGTATATTTTTTTCAATGAATATTTACTCTGTACAAGGCCCAAGAGCCACTTGAGGTAGCAAGTTACAATAAGAGGAACATTTTATTGGGATATATGGGGGAGATAACAGTTAACCCTAGTTGAACAGCTTAAGATTGTAGTGATCAGGGAAACATCCTCTTGCGAGTCAGTTCTACAACTCTGTGATTTGTGGGAAAAAGCTGCTTGAGTGGAATTTACATCTCACAAATGGAATACAAAGGAAATAAGTGTGGTTTACTACAATTTGTGTAGTATGCAGGTCTTACCTGTTAAGGTTAGAACTGATAGAACTAAAGAATTTAGCTTGTTTGAACAATTTCCATAGAAACAGATAAAGCAGTGAAAGGCTTGTGATGTTTCATCTGTGAGAAATGGGTTATAGGGTGAAAAATAATTTGTCACTCACAAGTACACAGACAGTTTCAGATTCTATGGAGATTGAGAAGAGAAGAAGAAAAAAATTATATTTTTTACTATAAGATAATACTATTTATCTTTGAAAGATAATAGATTTCTATATTTGTCTACACTTCTGAAATGAGGTAGTATACATTATTTACACTATTGTCCTCATCTTTATTACCATATTCACAACATTTTCACTTTTGTATTCTCCAATCTTCTTAAAATTTTGAACTGAACCCTTTATTTTGATTGTTGGGGTATATTGTTCTGAAGGACACATAACCCAGTATATAAAAGTGTTTGTTAGATCTAGCAACTTGATCCAGTTGTGAGTTCAATAGCTGGCTACAGTAGTAGTGAGCAAATAACTTACAGAGTTAAAGGGAGACAACTAAGACATCTAGAAGTGGTATGGCTCATGGAACAAGAACAATATACCCCAGTGATAGCCTGAAGAAGGCCGGAGTGTCCAATGACCAAAACATTATGAATATGTCAATGAAGATGAATACAAAATCCCAAACAATGTAAATAATGAAAGTAGATTTCTAGTTTAAGGCATATTTTAAATTTTGGCTTGCTTTCTAAGCTGAATTGATATATTTTTTTTAATTTCTTGCTTCCAAATTTACAATAAAAAATAAATTATATACATTTCATTGCAATTTTTTTATATAAAAGTTTATTAAAAAAAAATAATATTTGGAAAGATGGGCTGCTTGAGTTCTTGTCTTTTCTCCTTTATTTCAAAAGTGTTTTTTTAATAAAAATTAACAAATGTATTTTAAAAGGAAATTATTTCCAAGCATTTCATTTGCACCTACTGGTTATGTTCCTTTCAGAATGTAGGTGATCATGGCTCTCCACGTCTTCTCACTTGCAGCCTTAAGCAATGTGTGCCCCCTTACTATACCTTCTTGTCTGACTTCCATTTACACAATCTCATTAGTTATGTTACTCACCATCTCATTCTGCTCCACTTGTTATCAAATGTCATGTAAATATCTAATTGACTAAGCCCTCCTTCCTCATATGTCCCAGACATTTCAACTTTCATTAATCGCTTACTCTGCGTAGTTGCAGATTGCACATCAGCATGAGATATTATTATCATTTTCATGTTTAGAACTTTCATGTTTATGCTGGCTCAAGGCATGTTGGAAGAGAGTGTTGGAGATTTTCCTGCAGTAGATTGCCAGTTCTTTTTGCAGTAGACTGATTACCAAGCAAAGCTACATAACCTAGTTTGTTCTTCTATTAACTCTCTCCAAGCTGATTTTGAATTCAGAGTTTCTTTCTCCTAGACCAGTTACCACCCAAGGCTATAAACCCAGTCTGGCCTGCTATATTCCAATAACCAGGATAAAAATAAAAGGATTTGTGGCTACTTACTGCTTTTAATTGTCATGATTTTTAACAAAAAGGCAAACTTGACCTCACACACAAAAATCAGCAGCCAGATATTGCTGAGAACTGAACCCTTATTATCAGTGTCACTTCTGCCAAAAATGGCACTTCTTTGCCCGGAAAATAGGATCAAAGTGTTCTCAGCTTTCTGATCTCTGGTCACCTCCAGCTAAGCGTACACATTGTGATCTCACTACCTTTGGTTGATTCCTGGTGTGATTACATTTTAATTAGCAGCCAGTCCCCCTTTAGGTTTGACTCTGTTTCAAAGGTGTAATGGTCTAGTTCACTTGAGATCCCATTACTCACAGTTGATCCAGCAAAGGAGACAATGACTGTTCAAGTCCAAGTGTTGTAACTTTTGCACATGCTAGCTCACAGCAATACTGTTTAATCGCAGTTGAATCTTGTAAAGGAAACAAAACATGAGCAAGCTTGCCCATCTGCCTGGGAAGTATACATGTGCTAGGCTGCATCAAATCTGTTCTCCTCAAACTAAATTCAATTGCAGCTGAGACTTGACCTCAGTGCACCAGCCTGTACCATCGACAACATTTTTGCCAGAACACTAACTATTTTTCTGCCATCTACTGATGACACTCCAGCTTGAGCCATTCATGCTAGATGTTGACTACTTTCCTGCTGACCAATGATGACCTTTTATACTAGATGCTGACAACATTCCCAACAACAATGTTTCAGGCTGAACTGATTTTGCCAATCACTGCCAACATTTCAGCCTTTTCCAATTTCCAACTGTTTGTCATTTTATTCGCAATAAATATTGATGTTGAAATTTCTACATCTTTACCACCATCTTATCATTGTTTTTTGCTGAGTTCACCCATACAAAATGTTTGCAGGGGTCAATACCCATTCCTATCCTTGGCCTCTCCGACAGATTCATAACATTTCTCATGCATAAGTGAATGTAAGGAAATTGAATGGAAATTCGAACTCAGCTCTCCGATTTCTCAATCTGAGCTGCTATTCATTACTCCTCCATGCCTCCTTTTCTTCATTAATAAATCAATGAAAAGTTCAACTTAGTACAAGCATCAATATGTGAATTCTAAAATTAGTATATATTTTTGAATTAATGAATAAATTATTAACCAATTTAATGTAACTATCCTATCTCATGTATTTTGTTGATATTTACTGTATGTATGATCACATGAGTTTTTTTTTTCAAAAAATGACACTTGTTGACAATAATCACTTCAATCACAAGAAATAAAATCATCAGAAAGAAGCATAAATGAAAGAACCTAATTAGTAGAAGTATTTTTTATGTAAATAACTACTGAATATTTAATTTTATGTCATCCCAAAATTCTATGAAAGTGAAGTGAAAGGTGTATACATATTAACTAATGTTTTAGAAATTTACTGAATTTGAAAATCTAAAACTGCAATATAAACTCAAGTAGGATGTGTGTTGTGGTGCAGTGGATATTGGCTCAGAACGAGAAATCAGGGAGCCGAGTTCAAATTCCAGTTGAATTCATTGCATTCACTTACGCGCAAATACCCTTGGGAAAGGTATTAATCCATTTCTTCCTTCCAGTTATGGGTTAAATAGCAGGACAGATTGGGTTCTATAGCCTTGGCTGGCAACCAGTCTACCACAGAAATCAATGGCAACCTACTGCTGGATAATCTTCTGCCCAGTCAGTCATGTTTCTTTTGAGACATGATCGCCCAAGCGTGTTTCACGTATGGCCCTTAACTGACTGATTAATGTTTAGTAATTTTTTTGTTGTTAAAAATCAGAAATGGCCAAAGTTGTTTAGTGTAAGAGCCATATAAGATAACGGTTCAGATGTTTGAGAGTCATAAAGCATGAACAAACTTTTACATACATTTTTGTTACGTACATACGAACTTTAAACTTAAGTTTTAAACCAATGGAGTCTCAATTCCAACCCATTAAATAATTATGAAGCTTGAATTTTTTTTTATTAATCTTTTATAATATCTGTGATGAAAGGAGCTCAGCCCACATATTTTCATATTAAAGGTCAAAGAGATGCATGTGGCTCACGAGCCACAGTTTCGCCAACCCTGTTATAAAAAGAAGAGCTGTAACCATCATATTAAATAATACATTGTATATTTCTACAAATCTTTATAAAATATTTTAAACTCAGGTTTCACACACAGTTGAAATATTTGGTTTTAGTTTTTAAAATTAGTGTAATATATGCATCTATTATACATTATTTTAGTCTGTAGTCATATATGACTGAATGCTTGTTTCCAAATATTTGCTTGGGTGATTAGCTAATACCTTATTGCAGTCGCTTGCTAAGACAGTTGTGTTTATGTTATGGGGCCAATGTGTTGTTTTTGCTGCATCCCTATGTCACACTGAATGAAGATTAATAGCCATTAGTGTGCTTTGACTTTACCTCATGTAAAAGTACATGTTTACAAGGTCTCTCTTACTAAAAGATTCTTTCAATAAGGATTTCTAAGCATAATGTACAAATTGTTTTTTTCTTTATGCAAGTTAGACTTTCTTCAGAGATTTAACAGAAACTCTTGTATTCAACTTATCAATCTTTGTAATTTTGACACGTTCAATGTCTAAATTCACTATGAATTAATTAACCATGACACCAAACATATTTGATTTGTTCTTGCAATTATTGGTTGTGATTAAAAGTTGATTTTTTTTATTAGACTGACAGCTTATATTCATTCTTTTGATTTGATCTTCAACCATCCATTCTCTTTTGTTAATATTTTAAGTAAGTCATCTTAGAGTGAGAGAAAAGAATGGGTACAATGGGTATTGAAGAAAGAATAAAAAATAAATGGGATTCAAGAAAATAGAAGATGCCGAGTGATGTTGCATTTAAATTTTTAGAGATTGTAGCTATCAAGGAATTAAGTAAAAGAAAGGGAGTTCCACAGTGATGTAATGAATATGCACACACCTTGGTTCCCCTCACAGTAATGTGATTGGCTGGTGTCAGACATAAATACAGACTGAGGCAAGGATGCATAGAGGTCTTCAACTAGAGATCTACTGGTCTACCACTAGAGATGTCTAGAGGTCAACGACTATTGGTCTATGTCTGTTGACTACGCCTATGTCTCAGGATACTGCATATGATGAGTACTGTCCATTACGTCTACTTACTAGATTGTCCTACCCGGTTACATTTGCCTAAACTGCTTGCTACCTTGAATGATATATATATCCCTTTGCAGGACATATCACACAGGCAGGAAGTGCAAGAAAAAAAACTTTTTGAGTAGAAGTAGTGGTTACATTTAACTATTTCAATGGTAAAAGGGTGAGACCTAGAGGCCAGTCTAGTAGCACATTCAAGTTCATATAGTTAGGTCACCAGAGAAAAAATTTCCTTTCTCTTTCAATTTCAAACCGAGTCTTTTATTGTGTGTATTAAAATGTCATTAATTAGTATTTGTACATGGATAAATCTCCATAATATTCAAGTTATTGCTAGTTTAATATTTGTGTAATTGTATCATCACCTTTTTCCATGTCTATACTTTCCCCATGATACCAAACATATTTCATTTATCACAATTATTAGCTTGTGATTAAAAGGCTATTTCTTTGAACAGATGAACAGTTGGACTTCTTCTTCACTTATTCTCAACATTATGAGAAGGGAGCAGGATTAACTTTGAAGGAAGAGATGGATAAGACAATTGCAACTTGACTTCATGCACAAACAACAGGTTCATCTTTATCTCCACAATTTTATTCATGTGAAGTGCACAACAATTATGAGTCAAATATCTATAGTTAATATTAACCTGTGCCTCCTAAGACTTCAGACTAACTGTAAAGTAAGCAATTGATATATTTGATTTTTTTAATTACTGTAAGAGCAATATTTAAAATGATTATCGACCATTGTCCAAACTCAAATAAAGCAATGGTGAAATTAGATGACATTTGTTTGCATAAGTATATTTAAGTAAGCATTTCTTATATAAATTAATATTATGCATAGATACATATTCAGAATAATTTCTCAATTAATTTAATATTAATTGATGTAAAATTTAGTTATATTTCTAATGAAATTATTTAATTTATTTAAAATAAGATTAATTAATTAAAAGAAAATGAAACTTTATCAGCATTTTTTAATCGAACTTCACTTATTTTCTGTTATTGAAAAGAAACATGATTGTTAATGAATGAGGAGCAGGAAAGTACTTAGGCCACCTCATTTCCCAAAATTTAAATATTATTTTATCCTGTTAGCTGGAAAGAAGATTCTTCTTTATTATAAAGTTCAATTTTCAGGATTTTCAGGACTGTTTGAGTTTGTTTCAGATTATTGACGTAAGAAGAAAGTGAAGTATTTTTATGAATTTTGTGCCATTTATGCAGAAAGAAAATCCAAACAAAATCAATGCAAACATTATATGACAAGTACCTACCATACTCAACTTTGTGTGCCAACTTCCAACATAAATATTTCACCTTGCTCTATGGTTTGGAAGTTCTTCAACAGTATCAACTTGTGAAATTGTTAATTATATTCTCAACTTAATTTTAGTCAGTCAGTGAATCTCAGCCAAATGAATTGTAGAAATACTAGAGATTTTCAAAGAACAATAATTCATAATTCATGAGCAGTTGGGTATGGAAAAATGATCAACTTAGTGGGTGTGAAAGTGATTGCTAGCCAGAGATAATATGAATTTGATTTTGAGCAATTTGGTGATCATATTTTGGAATGACTTGTCACTTTTGATGAAAGATAATTACTCTGCTCTAAATTACAGACTAAAACAAGTGTACATACAGTGGTGGCAGTCAGGGGGTTTCCATGGTTGAAGACCCAGAAGTCAGCAAGGGATGTCATGACTCTCTTCAGAAGGGAGAAAATAGCAGAATCCAGAATACAACTCAAATTTGCTGTAATGATGAAAGAAGACAGTAAAAGAATCACAGCAAGGGAAACTGCAAGAATGTTGTTCTATTTTTGCAGGATAATGCACCTGCATAAAAGGCTTGCAAGATTATGGATATTTTGAAGAATTTAGGGGTCTGAATGCAGAGACTATCCATTCTACTCACCAGATCTTGTCCACCTGATAATTTCCAACGTTCAAACCACAAAAAAAGTGTTTGAAAAGGAGGACATTTTTAAATTATTCAGAGGTGATAACAGCAGCAGAACAATATTTCAATGAATAAAAACCAGAAATACTTGTACATAGAAACTTGAGAAATGATGTGTCAAGTGTGTTGAACTGTGGTGAAAGTATTTGAAAAAGTCTGTATGTTTCATGGCTCTAGGTCAATCCCTTGTTCACTGGGTCAAGACCTTTTCACTATCACCCCATAGTTATATAGCACACACACACACACACACACAATTTTTATGCATTTGATGTATTAATATATTTATTTCTATGTATTTATATACACACTTACATGTATTTTTTATTTATATATAAATATAAATGCCCATACAGCTGTAAACAAATGTGTATATCATATTCACATGTATACAAAAATAACACTTTTTTATTATATATATACTGATATTCACATGCATATAAAGGGGTGCTGAAAGTATGTACATGTGAATTGTAGTAAATATTGAATCTACTGCTAGGTCTGCTGCTAATAGATAGGTTTCATAAAAAATGACAGACAAAGTATTATCATTAAGTTTGTTATGTAGATAGTCTGACTAAAGATACAGATTTTATCTTTGTGTGAATTTCTGAGATGAGGAAATTATCTAAATTCAGATTGTTGTCTTGATCTTTGTTGATATTACAATTTTTTGACCTTGGGGTTAAAAGGATTAGTTTGTGAATTTGGTGACATAGTAATTGTGAGTTCAATCCATGGAATGGGTAGTGTGCGCTTAGACTCAGTAGAAACAGGGTGAGCAATAACTGAGTAGTACTAAATAAGAATAAGCCATTATATTCCTATACAAAACAGGAACATCAGAATGAAAACAATCTCTTCCTTGGTTTTGCCTAGTTTAACCTTTACAACTAGGACCCACCATGCCACTTACATAGTAGCAAACCACCTATATTCCCTCTATATTCCATTGGCAAGAAGTAAATTCCACTCAAACACCTTCTTTCTACAAACTAAGGCCCTATGAAGCAAACTCCCAAGAGCATATTTCCTTGATCACTTTAATCTTAACTTTTTCAATCTAGAGTTAAGCGTTATCATCCTTTCTTACCCACATAACCTACCCCCTAACATAACCCTCTACCTCAAGTAGCACCCAGGTCTTGTGCAGAGTGAACCATACTGTAAAAAATAAATCACTGTTGATTGAATAAAGCATTCAGTCCAAAATTTCTTTAAAGGTTACTGGGATTGATAAGCACCTGAAGAAGACTGGAAAGTAGAAGGATCAAAATATATGGCAATAATAAAAATAGGTTAACAGTTTTCAATGTAAATAAATATAGATTCTAGTTGTAAACAGTATTTTGCACTTTTAGATTATCTAAAAAAATAATTTCCTTTTAGGATTTGTGGATTTTCAAATAAAGCCTCCAAGAAAAAGTTAAAGTGTCTGTGTTATTGATAATTTGAATTGGCAATGGTAGCACATTTCATTTGATTAGCTGCACAGATGGTATCATGCCTAAGAGAATCACTTGTGAAGTAATGGCTTTAACCTGAATAGAAAGAAAAAGATTCTTTGTAATGATAAAAGCCATTCATTCACTGATTTTTATAAAAAATTTTTTTTTGCATTTCAATAAGTTTTATTATTGATGACTTTGATGTTTTCTTTGTATCTCTGCAGATTGTCAAGTTTTTAAATGCTTTATTGTATCACATATTAATAAATTTATCTTCATCAAGTTTTTATTTGGAACATTTACTATTCCATAATTCTTTATTGCGATTGTTCTATCATAAATGATAGCATATAGCAATGATACATGATAAAATATTTTATTCATGAAATTTAAATGGATATCGTTAAATGGACAGTTTAAAGTGTGCATGTTTTCTTTTAATGTTTCCTATTATAAATTGATATTTTCAACTTATCATATTTCAGATTATATTTTATACTTAAATTTTTCTAGTAAAGAAACTAATTTTTATGCTAATTTCAGTCATGCATCATTTTAGGTATGTGTTGGGAAAAGTCAATTTTAGTGACAGAACAACTTCATGGAGCTCCCACTGAAGAAAACATTCAATATGATACCAATACTATGCCCACCAGTTACTTTGGCCATTAATATGTTATATGATAAAATAAGGAATTGTATTGACAGCAATAATCTACTTTTAAAAGCTGAGAAAATTAAAACAGAAGAAACTGCAAGTGTTATAAAAACAACTTTACTGCTGCAAATATATACAGTGCATGGTGCCTGTCACTTGAGGTTTTAGAATTCAAGACTGAACTAGATATTTATATGCAGAACAATCAAATTTGGCTTCAAGATTTGATTGTAGGAGACCAAAGTTGGAATTAGCCTATGTTTTCTTGATGTTATCTTTAAATGGAAAACTTGTTCTGTTGAACTTTACTTGAAATCAAGTAAGTCATAGAAATTCTGAACTCAGAACCCATCTACTAATAATAGTCAGAAAAGAAACCTACCAATGTGATCTCCTTCTAAACCATTACATTTTTTACAACTTTAACTATTGTTGATGACAGTCTTTTAAAATGATTGGCCTGTCATTGGGAATTTAAAACACAGTATATCAGGTCTTAGTACCTAGATACCTACAAGATAAAAAAAAAGTTATGTTGACTTCTCTTTATGATAGATAAAGTTTTAGAGCTGTGTTAAGCAATCCTTAATTAGTTTGATTATTTCCCTATGAGGAAAAGTCTTCTGATCCCTACTTATACTAGTCTATACCAGCACCCATTTGTCTTGGAGGTCATCATAGTATCCCCTTATCAATATTTATATGATATGTATACAACTGCTGCACTAAAGCAGGAAATTAGAAATGTTGTGTATTATTTGTACATTTACTATGTCTTCCAAATTAAATGTTTTGGAAAGGAAGCTTGACAAAAACTATTAATCTAAAAGAAACAAAATTTGGATAATGGAGTTATTGAATAAAAAATGCAAATATCAAAAACTTCTTTTCTAATTTTGTTTTACATAAATTTATTACTCAAAAATCAAGTAATAGTACATTTGTTGCAGATTTGAATCAACCTACAACAAAGAAAACAGAAAGTTTTTGAAACCAAAAGAATTTAAAATATGTTTATTTTTGTGTTTTTATAACTTGATTATTCTTAGCCTGTATGAGTGTCTGTTAAAAATTTTGTATTAAAGTTTCTCTTTTGTAGTTGTTTATTAAGATGAAAAGAAATGTGATTTCTTCTTGTACATGTGTGAGCAAATAAAGGCAAGAGTGAAAGTGAAAAGGAAAGTGTAAGTATCATGTAGCTTGGTGAAGAAGAGTGTATGTGTCATGTTGCTTGGTGAAGTAAAGTGCAAGTGTCAAATAGCTTGGTGAGTAAGCAAATCTCTTTGAAACCATGCAATCATGAACTCATGTTGTATGTATCTGTCTCAATCTGCTTACTGATTTTGTCTGTCTAGAAACTTTACTTAAATAGTTTTCAAAGGGATCACAAAGCATTTTTCCTTGTTGGTAAAATGTTAAAATGCTAAATATTTATTTTCAAAGGATTAATACATTAACTGGAATGATACACAGATCCTCCAACTCAGAAACTATTTTTTTTTATCATTTGGTGATTGATTATTGTGGTGTTTATTTCCATTTTCACTCCACATTTCACTTTTTGAAACATTGGCAGGTATTTTTTAAAAATATTTTCATCAAAACTATAAACAATTGGAATGTTATACAGAAATTCTGACTAAAATGAATTTAAGGTATGCTGATCAATAGATCTAGTACTGGTATGTTGACAGAAGGGGAAGGTAAAAGTGGCTTATATCTGGTAGCGATTAGAGATGGACATCATCTACTATAGTTGTGTCCACTACTTTACCTTTGTAAACTATAGCCCAACCTGATTTTTAGCATGGCAAATGTTTGCTCAGCAGGTTACAGCAAGTGTGATATTACAGTTGGAATCCAAATCTGTAATTTTTTAGCAAAGTTCAAAGGACTAAAATACTGATAGACGATGATACTCTATTCTGTAGGGAAACATTTAAGTCTTTTGTGGAGAACTTGGGGATTCATCTGAACTTTTGATGTGTCTATACTGTGGAAGGGAAAGGAAAAGTGAAGAGATGTCACCAAAATGTGTGAAACAGATTGCTGCCATGAAGAAGGTCGTTTACTAGTACAATATAATTTCAAGGGATAGCATTCTCTTAGTTCTATTGTCAGTGTCAAGGAGAGAAGTTTGGCTGCTGATAATGTCCATGGATTTCTCCTGTTTTTTGGTTATAGAATTTATTTCTCATTGGAAAACATTAAACATACCTACATATATAGCTGGTTGATCATTTTAATGTATGCCTGTTTGCAAGAGTAACTAGCTAATCCCTATTGCAGACACCTGCTCAAGTAAATTTTCAGAGAGCCAAAGAGTTTATAATGCAACTATACTCTAGCTGATTCTGAGAGAGAGAGAGAGAGAGAGCAAATAACCTGGGGTAATCAAGAGTTGAACAAGGCCTGTACATTCAAACAATCACTTGTAATAATTTGTGATTTTGTATTTGTCTTTATTTCAGTTAAATTCATTTGCTCTTGTCTTTAAGGAACACATGGCCTAGTGGATATAAACGTTGGTTAGTTCCTGTAACTTGACCCAAAAAGTTGTGAGTTCAGTACCAGGCTACAGCAGTGGTGAACAAATAACTTACAGGGTTAGAGGGAGATAACTCATGAAGAGGCACTACTATGCAAGGAATAGAGTTCATATACTCCATTGATTTAAATAAAGTGTTTGGTTTGAAATTCCTAGCACCTGAAGAAGGCCGGAGTGTACAACAGTGGAAGCATCGTACAAATGGCAAAAAAGACAAGAGTAATAGTCAGAATAATGTAAATATTGTGACTCTGTGTTAGCACAACCATTGATAGCTTCTGGATGGCTTCATCTATCTAGTTTCACATGCCAGGATAGAATTTCAAGACCAATATCACTGACCTGCTTGAACTGACCACGGTGGATTTTATGGTCAGATCTAATGCTCTAACCACATAAATGCATAATTACATGGCTGCCACTTTTTTTGGTGCATATCACCATAACAAGATATCATTGCAAGAGTTATGCTTTAAACTAGGTACTTCCACAAAATCACTAAAAAATAAGTATACTGTGATGAAAGCATTCTTCGAATGTAATGAAAACATAGTTTTATCATTAAAATATTCATATTATTATTAAGAGAAAGGATCAAAGTATTTTTTTAATATTTAATGAAATATTTTAGTCCTTTTTAAAACATTCGAAATTATGAATAAAAAATAAATTTTTTTTTCTTGCATCAATGGATGTACTAACTTTTAGTAGAGCAAATTTTAGCCTTTCTTTAGACACCTTAATTTGAAAATTCAAAGAATTGTTGGATCATAATGGAATTTCCAGGATTTATTCACAAATAAATGAAATTATTTTTGATATTGTTTTCTATTAGAAAATCTTAGTAAATTTTTTTTTCCATGGGTTTCACTCACTTAATTAACTTCTTGAAAACTTGAGAAATTCAACATGATAAATTTTTAGTGATTGTATTAGTTAAAAGCAGAATTCTTTGAAGAATTTAAATCATTGTTTTTGTAAAATTCTGAAATGAAGAATAAAAAATGCAATAAAACTAAGACATTATTAAATTAGGGAAGTGTTTAATTGCTTTTATGAATAATACATATTAAAGACAATATTGTCTGAAGAAAAATGTATTTTCAATGAAAATAGGAAGTATTGTTATTAAGTAAAACTATATTTAGTAATCATATATTATAAAGCTTATTACAATCTGATGACCATGAATATTTTTCAAAATAATTTTGATTTTTTTGTGCTTGAACATTCTAATTTTTCTAAGTATGTGAGTTCATACATGACATTGTCATTAAAAGGTCACATGTTTAAGAGTTGTCTCCCTTGTAGAAAAACCTCATATAAAATTCATAGTTTACTAGCAATTCTGTGTCACCATACATAACATGTGAACATGCTAGCCTGTCAATAAATCAATTGATATGTTAGAAAACAAAACCCTATGTTTAAGAAATGTTTTTATATTAAATATTGCTTACTTATAAGTTTAACAAAGATGAATTTCAAATTTTGTAATTATATGTTTTTTCTTTTAACTTTCTTGTTATGTGAGGGCTGACTACTCCATGAAAAGAATTTATTTTTACTTACTGAAGAAATTATAAAATCTTTTGAATCTCACTTGTTTTTTTATATATTTTATATTTTTCTCATTAACATTCTCTAAAGAAATACCAATCAAGATGATAATCCCTGATAATCACACATATTTAATTTTTCGGAGATTTCCATTGTAATTTAGATTGTGTAAATGAAACATTTAAACAATTTTTTTCTTCTCTTAGATGAGTTTTTGCCAGTCTGTGCTGCTAATTTAACACTTGGGTGTTAAATGTAAACTTTAAAAACTTTCCATTGTCATTAGCAAATCATCATTTATTCGTCACACCCAATGGTGCATAGAGCAGCAACTTTTTTGTTGCTGTTTCTGTAACAAACTGTTTTTTATGGGGCAGGGTTGTTAGCCCTGCACCCAACCCCCAAACCTGGAGGACCAGAGGACCATTCTTAGTCCTTATGTTTACAGCACCTAAATAATCACCCATTTAAGTGCTGACCAGGCTCGATGTTGCTTAACTTTGGTGATTGGACGGGAACCGGTGCATTCAACAAGATATAGCCGTAGACGTCATTAGCAAATACTGAGTCTTATATTATTCAGTGAGGATTTCATAATTTTGTATTGACTTTAATTTTAATATATATAAAATGAACCTATCATTATTAATTTAAGTCATAGATCCAAATTAATGAAATTTTTAACAAATTAGATTAACTTTTAAATTGATCAATTTAAAATAATGAATCGTACTTATTAGTTTATGTAATTCCAGAAACGCCAAAATAAATCTTATTTTTCCATCATGTTTTGTTGAATAAAAACTATAGAATTATAATCAAAACTAACTGAATAAATTATGGTTGAATTAATTGGCTGATAATTCTAGGAAAGAAAATAAATAGATAGCTTCAACTTGTGCTGATAGAGAATATATTTTTCATATAACTCAATTTCTGTAGCTGTAAAAAGTACATGGTACAATTGAATAGTGGATGAAAGCATTGCCTTGTAAATTTGGTGTCATAGTAATTGTGAGTTCAATCCCTAGGTCAGGTAGTACATACATATTTAGACACAGTGAAAACAGAAAACAATAAGTGACCAATATTAAACAAAACAATATATCATTAGATATGGGTAGTGGAACAAGAATAATCTACCTCTGTACATTAAATAAAAGGTTCAGTTCAAAATTTCATGACAATTAACTAAATCGAGAGATACCTTAATATACCTGCTGGGTACAACAGCCAAAATATAAAAATAACAAAGATGAGGACATTAGTCCTCATGTAAATAATGTTAATTCATTATCTCAGAAATACAGATAGAGACTGTAAAAATATGTTGATAATTTGAAATTATATAAGAGAAACTTTAGAAGTTTTTAGATGGATAGGAATCATTTTGTCTAAGGAGACCATCTATATAATATGAACTATTCTTTGATCAAATGATACAGGATGTCATTCTTCAAAGCAACCAGAGCCAATAAAAACTAAAATCTATTTACTGACATTTTTCACATTGTCACACATTAGAGAAAATCAGTATTAATGTGAATTTGAATTCTTTTGCTTTCACAACTGATAACATTTTAATAATGAATTTGAAGTGATGCCTTGCTTAAATTTTATTCTTTCTATTGATTGCAAATCTATCAACATTATATTAAACTTGAACACCTCATCAAGCAGCACTTAGAGATTATAAGTAGTAAGTTCAATCCTCACTGGGTCCCCTGTGGCTTTGTATGAGAACTAAATTGTGCTTAATAAAAACATTATATGAAACTTTCAAACTTTAAAATTCAAAGCCAACTGAAGCCATGTTTTATATTATCATTAATATTTCTATTTGGTTTTGTTCTCTGTAATTCTCAACCTAAGCAAAGCAAAAAATCCACTGAAAGGAAAGGGGTTATTGAGTGTGAGAGAATATGAGAAAAAATGCTATTAAGAAAATAGTTAAGAAGACAGTAATGACTGGCTTTGCATTTCAAATTTTGAAGAGCAAAACGAACTAGAAAGTAAGAGTCCAGAAGAGAGTTCTACAAGCAAGTAGTACAAGAGAAGAAACTGTTAGCATAGAAATTATGGTTATATATAGCAATTTCAACAGTAAATGATTAGACCTTGCTGTCATTCTAATAGCATAGTATGCTTAAATTCATAAAATCAAGGTAACAAAAAGGAAAGCTCATCAGAACAATTACCATGAAAACATAGAGAAGCTATGTTACAGCTATGTTAGATCAAATAAAAATAACAATTATTATTATTTCATAATAAGGAAAGATAGCTTTGAGAATTTAAAACACACATGACATTGATGGCAAGAAGAGCAGAGGGAAATGACGAGTAACTTACCTAACAAAAAGAGTAAGGGAATAAAAGGGAGACAAATATTACCTAGAGTTATGATGAACAGAAAGTTGTCGAACTCCATTATTTCCTAGATCCTGAAGGAATATAGCACATAAACAAAAATCTTGTTAAGGGAAAGGAAGCAATGATTGGTTCTAAGAAGTTCAACTACATAATGATTTATGATTCACACGGCGTTGAAAGTATAACAGGAGAACCTGTTTTTTTTTGTGACTGCTAAAATTTCATGTCTAATAATTCTGAAGACAATTTTATTTATTGAAAGGGTTGTATATTGCTTACGTTTTAACCTTGAAGTGTCTTACATCTCATTTTGTTTCGATTATCTTGTTGGAGAATAATATTTTAGATTTCCCTTGTGAATGAAAGTTTATCTAACACAACCTATATCAAAAGTCATGGGCACATATAATATCTTAGAGACATAGCTTTTTTTCAGATAACTTTCTCTCATATTTAATTTATCATTTCAAATTACAGTTCTCTTTCACTGAAAAAGCTGCTAAAAGACATAAAGTTCAATTTCTGATGTGTATTTTTTAGCAAATGGAAAGAAACCTAATATTTAATTAGACAAGAAATTACCATAAACATTTGGTCCTTTTCTTATGAAATAATGAGGTAGAAAAATATGAACATTTAATAAATGGAGAGGTCAGTAAATGATGTGGTTAGAAAATGATTGTTGTTTACTCATTTAGAATGTTGTCAGAATTCAGTCAGTCATGATACATGTTCGAATGTACAAATTTAATAGTTCCTTATTCCTAAATTAAAGCAGTTGGCTCTCTTTATGTTACAGTTACAAAATGTAAATAGGTTTTTTTTTTCTGTAAACTGAACATAGAGAATATAGAGTACATGATCACTTTCTATGCATTTTATTGTCTTAATTAATAAACAGAAAATAAAAGTAGTGTTTTGTAGAATTAATTAAAATATATGGTTTCAGTTAATGAAATTTAGTAAACCAGAAGAATTTGAAGGCTATATTTAGAAAATGTTAAGATGTAATATTAACTTGAATTAAATTTGCTTGTCAAATTTGATGAAAAATGTTAATTGGCTAGACATTATTCAATCAGTCAGTTATGTGCCATATGTGATACACGTTTGACTGATCATGTCTTTTTAATTCATGGCTGACTAGGCAGAAGATTTTTTCTGCAGTAGGTTTACATTTTTTCCTGCAATAGCCTGATTGCCCCACTAGGCTTTAAAAACCCAATATGTCCTGCTATTTGACCCATAGCTGGAGGGTGAAGAGATGAATTAATACATTTTCCACAAGTATTTGTGCATAAGTAAATTCAACTGAAATTTGAACTCAGTTCTCCAATTTCTCATTCCAAGCTGATATCCACTGCACTAGTAATTTCAACTGTAAAATGATGATACTTTTCTGCCAATTTAGTAGTATGCTTAAATTCATAAAGTCAATGTAGCAAAGAGGAAAAATCAGCAGAGCAATTACCATGAAAGTATCTATAGAAAAAGCAGAGAGAAGCTATGTTAAGGCCTTGTTAGATTAAATAATAAATATTATTATTATTATTATTATTATTATTATTTCATAATAAGGAAAGATAGCTTTGAGAATTTAAAATACACAGGTTTTAATTCATGCTAATGTGCATTTTGGCACATTGGTATGAATTGAACTTAAAATTTTTAAGCCAAAGCTATAGAACCCAAACTATCCTCCTATTCAACTCATAGCTAGAGGGAGAAGAGATGGATTAATATCTTTCCCAAGGGTATTTGCACATAAGTGAATGTAATAAATGTAACTGGAATTTGAACTCTTCTCTTTGACTTCTCATTCTGAGTTGATATCCATTGCACCACAATGCACATTGCTTATATATGCAGGTTCAAATATAACATCTACTAATATACAAGGACCTGACAGGATGCCTTTCTTGGGCCTGATGCCCATTGGTGTTAACAACATCTGGAATAAATAATTTCTAATCCATACTTGTTGATATTTTTGTTTAAGAAACATAGAAATTCACTCCTGCCTAACCCTCTTTATATGGGTTCAGATGTTTTAATTAATACTTTACTTTCTCATAGACTCATTACTAACCAATGGTAGGGAGGGTAGTCTGCTCTGCTATTTAACCTATAGTTGAACAGAAATGAAAGGATTTATACTTCCCAGGGAGATCTATGCAAAAGTAAATGTAAGTAACTTGATCAGCTTAAATTCAACTCACTAACTTCTTAATCCGAACTGCTAGCCATATATTATCTGTGTATTCTTCTTTCATGTGATGTATCCCTTCCACATCCCCCTTAGCCCCTGTAAATCTTACCACTTTTTCTCTTAGTATATCTCCAAAATCCTGCTCTGCCATCCACTTGCTCAAGCCTATCAAGTATGTCACACATTGCTTTCTCCTGTCTCTTTCCCTCTATCTCTCCTGTAAGTATCAGATTCTTCAAGCCTTACATGTCCCAAAAACTTCAGCTGTCTCATCCTGATGTTAAGTATAAGCTTCCTCCATAATTTGCCTAAACTTCTGAAATAAGGTAGTATTTACACTATTTAGATTATTTGGACTATTGTTCTTATCTTTGTTGTTATTGTTATGATGTTTTGGCTTTTGTATGCTCCACCCTTCTTCAGGTGCTAAGAATTGCAAAATGAACCCTTTTTTTTACCAGAGATTATATTGCAATTTTTTTGGTGTTAGTGATTTTCTGTAGCAATCCATATTACTGGTTCCCATATTTTATTCATTTCTATGCTTGGTCAGCTTAGGAGATTTTTGTAGCCTAGCATATGTGTTGATTCCTTAAGTTTACATAGTTTTCATTGGTGTTCTTTGCCTGTTATTTCAACTTCATCTCATAATGGGCAGTGATCCCCTTTCTCTATTCATATCAGGCTACAGCAGTGGTGAACAAATAACTTAGAGAGAGTTAAAGGGTGATAACTCATGACTATCAAAGGAATAAAAATGATATACCACAGTGATCGTAATAAAGAGTTCAATTCAAAATTCCTAGCATCTGAAGAATGCCAAAGCATACAACAAGCCAAACATTGTGAAAATGACAACAAAGATGAGGACAATAGTCTGAATAATGTATTTAGTATAAGTTTACTTTTCATCTCCTAAACCTCCTTGTTTCTCACATGTTCAGTCCATGGTATCCTCAGCATCCCTCTGTAGAACCATATTTTGGTTGCTTCATGTCTTTTCTTAATCTTTGATGAGATTGTCCAGCCTTCCCTGTCATATAGGGGGACAGATATCAAGTAACAGCCTAGTACTATTTTCTTTGCTTCTAACAAAATTTTACTGTCTTTCAATACTTTGCTTTTGGAATGTGTTCTTGGCCATGCCAATAGACCTTCAGCTCTCAGTGTCACACTTTCTGTCCTCTGTTAGAATACTTCCCAGGTATTGAAATTTCTGCACCTGCTTGATTTTAGTATTCTTGACCTTTGGTTGACATTTTGGGTTCCTCTTTTTGCTGATGACCATGCATTCAGTTTTCTTGTAGTTTAGTTCTTTGTTCTTGCTTTTCTTTGATAAATTCCATAGGAGGTCCAGTACATGAGAAATATAGAGGGACACTGAAAAATATTCCACCCAGCCAATAAGGGATAAAAAAAAATTTCATTTGGACAAATTTAGAGAAATGCATCAGGCAAATAACTTTTCAGTACCCCATCAACAATTTTGAATATTATTCCATTTTTTTCTTACTATCAGAATTTACCCATTAGATTGAATAAAGCTATTCACTTAGTTGCTTAATAAAGAGTTCTGCATGTAACATCTCAAGTTATATAACAAATAATATCATAATAAATATAAACAATGCACCCAAATATATATTTAAAAGAAAGTAAAGCCTTTTGCTTTGGCATATAATAATCAATCATGATTTTTTGGCTTAAGGTTATCACTTATTTATATAAGATTCTTTAATCTTAACAGTTTTATCAATAGTATATTCCTTCTTTCTGGGTGGGACAATTACTTGAGTTGTCCAACTTCAACAACACAGACTTGTCGGAAATTTAATAACCTGTGAGCTCGTAGAAATGTTCCCAATTTGTTTTACTGCTTTTAGCCATTTGAATAGATTCATTTATTCTTACGATGAAAACAAATGCAGACAAGTCTTTGAGTCATTTGTAGTATTTTGCAACCCAAGGTGTCAGACATTTCTGAAGCAAAGATGTTAACATAGTAATTTTTGTCTTGGTGCTGGGAAACTTTTTTTTCTCCCTTTTCATTTATTAATAAGCTTATCTCATTAATTGACTGGCTGTCTGGAAAAAGGTTAACTATTCTCTAAATTTCTTTTTCTTCTTAAAATATTAAATAGGCTATTATGATGAATTTTATAATTAAAAACAGGAAGATTTAATTAGAAACAAAGAAAAGAGTGCTGAATGTAATGTCAATCCACCTTCATGGTGGTAAATACAGTACGATTTTCTCAAAGATAAGGTGATAACATGAGGTAAAAGAGATATGGTGCTGCAGAAGTTGAGAATTCCATGGATGGAACATGTTAACAATGAAGAAGTTTTAAGGAGAATAAGAACAAAAATGACACTTGTGCTTAGGATAAGAAAGACACAGATGAAATTTCTGGAACCCATAATGAGGATAGAAGGCTCAGAGAATATAACACATACAGGATATTTTGGAGGCAAGTGGTGCAGAGAGGAAACAGTATAGAATATTTCTAGTGAGCTTTTGTAAACAGATAAATTAGAACCTAGTCTGGGAGGGATAGTAAGAGGGCAAATATTGCTTTGAGTTACAAATGATAGGAAGTTGTGGAGAGTTATGGTTGTCCATGACCTGAAGGGACATGGCAGTTAAAAGAAAATTATTTCCATAGATATAATAGATTTGAAAGTCATACTTTTTATAAAGGCATTTAAAAAGACCTTTCACTGAACAGTTTAAAATTATTGACATTTTTAAAGGTGAATCTCATTTTTTTACTCGAATATTGTAATTCTGTAAAACTTTGATGACATCATTAAATATTAAAATGAAAAATTCAGTTGTTAAAATTTTTTGGTATATGATTTCTTCTTCATACTTTTATACATTTATGCTTTTAAAAAAATTCATGAATAGATTTTATATTAAACTGTTCAGAACAATCTGATTAAAACTTATCTCACTTTGTTGGTTAATATAAAGAATCATGAATTGATCATATTAAAAATGTACTGCTTTGAAGTTTTTTACTTACATTTTAGTGATTTATAATATGTTTTTCATATTTTAATTGAATATTGATTTTACATATTTTTAAAAATTACTTTGGACAAAAATAATAATTGGTTGACTAGGTGACATACCAGGAAGCAAAAATGAAAATAATTTCAGTACTGACCACTCATCATTTCATGCTTAAATTTGGAAAAGGCATAAACTTAAATGTTTATATTCCTCACTCCAAAATAATTTCAGATTAAAGATCAATTTTTACAAAAAAAACATAAATTTACAGATTCTTTTCATTTCAGTTCATGCATAAAAATGCATGTACTGAAATATTGAAATTAGTTTTCACTTAGAATTAGTGACACAATTTTCAATTAAGGGACATTGCAAAGAAAATTAAAAAATGATTCCCATTCAGATCCATATAAGAGTCTAGAGAGATGGTAAGGAGCAGGCCAAGTAAAGAAGTTTCTCAGAATTACAAGGAAAATGAATAGGGAAATCTACTATTTGACTGAAGAATTCAGCAACTAAAAAAATTCATAGTCAGGATAACAGCAAAATCAATGGTATTAGAAGACTAAAACTAATTGACAAGATCACCAACACAAATACATACAGATGTAGAGAAAGGCAATTTTCTAAGCACAGCTTAGATGTGGCACAAGACCAAAAGTACGAGGCATCCAGTTAAGACTAAACTCACTACTTATTCTAATGTTTCTAGTGAGATGAGCTTGCTAATCATTACACCACATCAAGGTGCCCAATATCGATGTCAAGAGAGAGGCATTTTAATACTGTCAGATATTCTATTAAAAAATCAACAGTTCTGAGAAGAAAAGAAACAATAAAAGAAGAAAAGATAACTATCAGTGTTTAATAGTCAAAGATGGAAGAACATAAATGAACAAACCGGAAGCTCAGGAAACAAATCCTTTGGTACTGGAAGATTTTCTTGAACATATACACCAAGGCCATGCATGTGCAGCTTAGAATCTTTAAATAAGATTCACTGAAACAGATAATTCAGTAGGAGAGGTTAAAAGTTTAAGATAGTTTCCATGAGTACCAGGATGTCTAGAGAGTGTAAAAAAACAAAAAAGATTTTACACTGCAGAAATTAGTTTGATTACTGAAAATGTTTGCAAAAGAAAGGTTGAAAGGCTTAGGCGATCTTTTGCAGACTGGTTTACTTTTGTTTTTATTAATCCTTGTTGTTATAGGATATCGTTTTAGGGTGACAAAGGCTAAGGATAGCAGTTACTACCCATTGTCTGAGGCTACATAAGCAGGACAGAATTTGGCAAAAACAACAGCATAATTGGGCGTTAGGGTTTCACATCAGAAATGCTTGCAGGAACACCTGTCCATGTACATTGCAATGCAAGAACCCTGATATTAAATGACTGTTGACCAGAGCAGCCTTACTAACTACTACTAAATAACTTATACTCCTATCAGTCAAATTGCAGCAATGATAACCTGCTAGTCTGGTACCCTTAATATAAAGAGTTGTAGCCACCAGCCAGTTATAGCACTAAAAATTCAAAACAATGGTCTTGGAAGAGAAAATCAGACACCCCATCTTAAACAAAAAACAAGGGTTAAGGCTCTACTCTTGTTCAACAGAGGAGAAAGAATTTTGAACTGGGAGATAGGAAAACCTATCTACTCTTATTTAAAAAAATACACTAAATAAATAATTTGTAAATAAAACTTCTTATTGATGATGCAGAGAATTTTTTTAGTACAGAATTAAACTAAACTCTAAGGAATTCAAGTAAATGTATTGGTAGCGTTAGTTAAAGAATGGTCAATGGATAATTAACTATTACATTAAACTTAGTATAAATAGAGTTATCTAATACCAAGAAAAAAAGAAACAAGGGGAAACTAAACAAGCCATGTTGCCAGTAATTTATCTTTTTTCTTAAATACTATGAAGAAGAAAAAACTAAGCAGAATGACAACACCTCATGCATATGCACTAAAGAAAAACATTCTATTTGGTCAAATGTCTTGTCTTTTGGTAAGTTGGCATTAACTCTCAGACTTTATAACTGAGCATTCTCTAACCCTGGGCAGGTGCTATAACCCATTTTCTATGATTATAATATAAAGTCTTGCTAAATCCAACAACCATTTTTAGGCTACTTGAGTTATTTATCTAAGAATCTAAACTAGTCTATTTGAGTCATTGGGGTGTGTTATTTATTTCACAACATCCTACCTTTTGAGATTTCTTTTATTAATAGATATTTTAATTTTTTTATTTATTAGTGGTCCCCCCTTCCTCTTTCTGGCAACTTCACCAATGCACTTAACTTTGTATCTTTTACATTTAGGATCAACCTTAAGTTTTTCTGTTCATTTATTTTTTCTGGAAATGTACTCGTAAATTCAACATATTCTTGGGTTGTAGGTACATCAAAACATCATACATTACTTTCACAGGTTCTTTTATTCTTTCAAGTCTTTCTTCAGTAAATCTTCTCTTCAACTTTATAATGTCTTTTATATTTCAATTTTGTTTTTACTATTGTTTATCATCTTTCCAATTCGTAACATTATTATGCCATCATCCCACATTTCTTTTATAAATTTATACACTCTGAAAAACACTCATTTGTCAATCTTGAAAAATTTAGTATCATTTTTGTTATTCATTCTTTTTTTTTCAACTTGGTAACAACTTGTCGAACACTGATTTAATTTTTTTTTGCAAACATTAATTCTGCTGGTTACATGCCTGACAGTGTATTGGGATTTAGGATTATACGGTAAACACTTCAGAATTTTTGTAGTTTCTTCATTCACTTTTTCATGACTTTCTTTTCTCAAAACTCTGAAATGAACCCACAAACCATTTAACTTGTCCGTTTGACCTTGGGTGATATGGTGGAGTAGTAATATGTTCATTGGAGAACATTTTACTAAAATCTTTGAATTTGTGAGCAGTGAAGATATGTGATCCATTTATTGGATCTGTAAAATTTATGTGCGGTCTTGGCCATGACTGTATTTTCGTGGTAGTTAATTTTGCTACCAGAGTACAAACTCTCCAGGCTTTTAATACTTTTTCAATGCCTTGATCCATTTTGGTTCAATCTACATAGCTTCTCATAAGAGATTTCATCCATGAAATATCCACTATTAAATTCATTTAATATTCGCTTTTGTTATATGCTAGGTATTACAACCCCTTGTGGGAACGTGAATACTCCGTCACATAGCGAATAAGGGTTCAAGTGTGGATTGTGTTTTCTTACTTACTTTTTGTTGTTTTTTTTATTTCTGAAAACAAACATGTTGTTTTCTGCTTTATCTTTTATTCCTTCCATTGTAACTTGTAATTCTCATACTACATTGCATAATATATTTTTAATTTCAATTTTACTTTTGATTGCAGCAAAGATAGTGTCCTCCATATCTATTGGTATCAATCTTGATAATCTATCAACATAACGGAGAATGAGTAATGTGATTGATCCCGACTTTGCAGCTAGGATACAGTCACTTTCTCACTGATGCAGTGTTGCTTCCCTGTGTCTCTTCTACAAATACTTTCACGGCTTCTGCTCCAATGAACTTAGCTCACTGGTACCCCCTATATATGAATTTCCTTGAGCAACTAGGTCCCACCCTTTTACTGTGAAACCGATAAATTGTAAACGCAAATTCTACTCCAGCAGCTTCTTTTCTTCCACTTACTTGCTTTCTTGACAGCTACAATCTTCAAGAATTTAAAATGTAAAGTCAATATTCATTTCCTGTCTCACTAACTTACATCTTCTCTCTCATGCTTTTTTCTCCGTCCACTCCACTCTCATCAGTATTTTTTTCCTTCTCATACTCTCTTCCTGACACCCCCTGTAACTTGTCACTCTTTTTCATAACATTCCTCCTATGTAACCCCCTGCACAACAGTGGCAGTAAAATGCCTTGCTTGAGGCCACACATTTATAAAAAAAAATGTCTAAATTTTTTGGACGGTTGGTATTCCATTGTAAAGTCGTGATTTGATAAGATAGTACCCCAGTATTGTAATCTAGTCACTGTATGCATAGGGATTTCATTTCTTTTAAGCATATATTGATACTAGAGGTCTATGGTCTGTCTGGAACCAAAAACTTCTTCCATGGATACATTTGTGAAAGTTTTTCACTGCAAATATAATTGTTAATGCCACTTTTTTTTTTATCTGGCTGTATTTATTTTTCCTGCTGGTAGTAGCAAACATGAAGCATGTACAATAGCTTTCTTCATATTACCATCATTGTATATATATATATATAAACTCACTGCTCCATACAGTAATCCTTAGCATCTGAAGCTTTTACAATTTTTGCTTTTGGATTGTAGTGTGCTAATAGTAGCAAACACAAAGAACATGCAATAGCCTTCATATTACCATCATTGTATTTATGCAAAACTTCTTCTTCTTCTATGTGCCCTGTCCCTTCAGGACGTAGGCGATCATGGTTCTCCACGTCTCCCTATCCCTTGTGGCTCTTAGTATGTTTGAGCCTGTTGCTCCTGGCAACCCTCGTTCCGTCATCCACCCTGCAAATATCCGCTGCCTTCCTCTGTCTCTCCTTCCTTCTATCTGACCAGTCAGTATCAGGTTCTCCAGGCTCTCTTTCCTCATTGCATGTCCCAGGAACTTCAGTTGTCTGTTCCTGATGCTCAGCATCAATTTCCTTTTTGTTGCCATTCTTTCTAACACCTCCTCGTTGCTTGCATGCTCAGTCCACGATATCCGTAGCATCCTTCTGTAGAACCACATTTCGGCCGCCTCCAGTTTTGTCCTCATTTTCGATGATATTGTCCAGCATTCACTGCTGTATTGAAGAACTGACATCACGTAGCAGTCTAGCACTCTTTTCTTTGTTTCTATTGAGATTTTCCTGTGTGTTAGTATTTTGCTCATCTTCTGGAATGCGTCCTTTGCCATGCCTATTTGCCTTCAGATCTCCGTGTCGCACTTTCCATCTTCTGTTAGAACACTTCCTAGGTACTTAAAATTTTGTACTTGCTTGATTCTGTTATCCCTCACCTGTATTTGGCATTTTGGGTTGTATCTTTTGCTGATGACCATGCACTCAGTTTTCTTAAAGTTTATTTGTAGTCCCTTCTTGTCACTCTCCACTGCTACTTTCTGTATGAGGTCTTGTAGTTTCCTTTCCATGTCCGCAATCAGTACTGTATCATCTGCATATCTTATGTTGTTCAGGTTGTGGCCTTCAATAACAAATCCTGGCATGTCATCTCGGGTCCTCAAAATATTCTTGCTGTATAGGTTGAACAAATCCGGTGAAAAGACGCATCCTTGTCTTATGCCTTTTTCTATCTTTGTGTATCTCCTGAGGTCGTTAGCTGTCCATATGCAGGCTGTTTGCTGCCAGTAGAGGTTCTTGATTATTCTTATGTCTTTGCCAAAAATGTCGAGGCTGCTTAGCATCTCCATCAATTCTTTGTGTTGTATTTTGTCGAATGCTTTTGCATAGTCAATGAGCAACTGCTCCTATATCATCACTAGCATCTGAAGCCACTATGATTTCTGCTTTTGGATCATAGTGGACTGATGATAAGTCTGATGTTGGTATTTTTTTTATTTCTTTGAACGCCTTCTGACACTTATCATTCCATTTATATGTTATACTTTTTTTTACTGGAGCTTTCAAATTATGCATATTAGGTACATAAATCTGATAATATTTTACTAGTTTCAAAAAGCTTGTAACCTAATAACATATGTTGGGAGAGACATTCTTGATTGCATTTGCTCTTGTTAGAACTGGTTGATGACCATTTCTGTCAATGATGCTCAATATGTTGTTCTTTAGATACACTTTTAATTAATATATCATCCAGAGCAATCTGTAAAATTGCACTCTGCAAACATGGTATCCATGGCTTGTTGAAATATAGTTGGAGACACTTTTATACCAAAAGGAAGTCAATTGAACTTATACAATCTCTTATGTGTATTTATAGTTGTTAACTTGGAACATTTATCTTTAAGCTGTATTTGTAAATACACTTTAGAAAGATCCAGCTTTGAAAATCTTTTCCATCATTTAACTTTACAGAAATTCCTTCTTGACTTGATAATGGGTAGCTATTAAGTTCTAAACATTTGTTTTAATCCTATTAAAAATCAGTATACACTGCTAGTGCTATCCATTTTGAAAGGCTTATCTTTTCTATTACACTTATTTTTTAAGTCTCTCTAATTCTTTCATGACTTCCTCTAATGTTGTGAATGGTAAACTCTGTTTCAATTTAAATGCTGGAATAATTTTTCACTTGAAATTTCATTTTGAATTTGGAACACCAGACCAAACTCATTTGACAAAAACTTTTTCAATATTTCCTTTAAATTTTCACTCTGTTTTTTAAATTAGTCACTTGTCCACTAACATTTTTGCAATAAATATTCATAGGCAATTCCCAAAGCTCAAATAATTCCATCCAGTCAGTACCGAATAAGTTTGTAGATTTTTTGGATACATAAGCCTTAGCTTTTACCCACTTATTATTAATTGGGACATTACAAGTTATTTTGTCAATAAGAAATTTTTCCCTGAGACACTACGAGTGACTTTGAAATTTCTTTTTAATATAGGTTTTCCAATTTTTTCCATGTAACTATACCATTTATTGTGATGTCACGACTGGTATCTAGTTGCATTTTCACATTTACATTATTTATTTTTAAATTCACAAATTTTCTATTGTTTTCTCTGCTTGTTTTTGCTTTTTTTTTGTCACAATACTGTCTACAAATTTTTTCTGGAAAAATTTTTACTTGGTTTAGTTTTACAGTGTGACTTTTTATGTCCTACTTTACCACACTTGCAGCATTTTGAATTTTAAAGGGTCAGTTGTCTCCAAGACATAAACTTTCACACCTAAAACATGGATTAATTTTTGTTTTTACAAATTTTTTCTTTGCTTGTATATTTGCACATTGTTTTTCCTCAATTTCTTTGACATTGTATCTCAGATTTAGGATTCTCTGACATTCATCTGATATTTCCTGTAGTGTAAATTTATTGTTCTGTTCAAGTTTTTTTTAGAATTTTCACCTGTATTTCTAAGTCTTCTTTTGCTGTTAACCTTTGTATAAAAATTAACCCTTTCAATAAATCCAAAGTTCATTTAGTCTTTCACATTTCTTAACAATTCCAGCATATGTGACACAATCTTTGTCTTATTTTTTTGTTAGATTCATACATTTCCAACATGTATTAAATAAAGAGCTTTTGTTGCTAAAACTTTTGGCAGAATATTAAGCTGTTTCAAAACTGATTTCTTCAAAACTGTTTTTTTTTTTGTGATACTAAGTTGCAGTATTTTTTATGTTCTACAGGTGGTAATTTTCTCAATGAAAATATTCTCTTTTATGTTTACAGTCACTTCATTCTTCTCTGAAAATTTGTTCATATAAAATATGCAGAAAATTTGATTCCATTATATGGATTGTATGTAAATTCTAATATGGCATTTTTGGGTGAGAAAATGAAATTGGAGAAGTTTCTGTTTTACTCAGTATTATTTCAATCAACTTTTGTTGCTCTTTCTGATGTTGCTGGTGTTGTTGAATTTGTACTACAGAAGGAAATATTTCTTCTATATTTGAAGAATTTCTTTTTTTTTCTACCCACAAAGAAAAAATTTTAAAACCAAGATGGTTCAATTTCTCATCATCTCTGTTATCCTGTGCATGAAAACAAAACATATTTTTTCCTACTTGTTATACTCAGTATGAGTTTTGATATTCTTGTAACTCCTGTTATAATTCATATGAGTCTCAATTCCTCATCACTCCTGTTACAACTTGTATAAGTTTTGATCCTCATTGCCATGGTTATAACTCAGTTTCTATGATTGTAATATTAAGTTTTGCTTGGATACTTACCATGATGTCTGTAAGAAATACTCTGAATACTGACTCAATAAGTAACAATTGATTGATTCATTAAGTTATTATTCTCTTTTAATATCATATCAACTCTGTTGGCTTTTTAATCTCAAAAAAATTTATTTATTAAAAAATGTAGCTTCTAAAAATCCTTTGGGTTGTTGGTTCCATCACTCTCCTGTTATGTCTGTAGAATGGAGTTATTTATTGCTATAATTTATGGTATAGACCAACCTCATTTAAGTAGGTGAGAAAGTCTTTACTTTTTTCTTCTTGAAAAGATCCTCAAGACAAGTCATGCCATCAAATCATTGATGTATAGGAATAAGGTCACTAAAGTTGGTTAGAATAGGTTCTGCAATAAAAGTGCTGTGCATTCAGAAGGATATTCATTTTATGAGAAATGAGTGAGTATTCTAGGTGTATTCTATTCTATAATTCTTGATAGTATTCTGACGTCTTTTGGAGAAAGTCTGAGAACATGATGCAGTTCTCTGAGAATTGGTTTAAGTTTGTTGTTTGGATGGTAGTTCCATAAGTAAAAAGAGCATGACAACCGTCTGATGACTAAGCAAAAAACAATGTCCACTTGTTTGTGGGCTTAAACAAGTGAAAAGAGTTTGAAATATAGTTAAAAATCTTTAGATTCTATTATTTTATTATAACTTGTAATTAATTCAAATTTAAGAAAGAATATATTGTTCAATTTTCTTAAGTTAAACAGCTTTTAATAAGTATTTTAATGCTTGTATAATAGAACAAACGGTTAACTAAACCTCTTTTTTCCCTGTGTACTTTTTGCCTTTGATGTTTCTTGATAATGTCAAATCCTCCAAGTTCTCTCTCTTGACTCAAAAATATCATTTATGGCTTTCTAATAGTCCAAAATGGTATAAACTCTATTACTGAACATTCAAGTT
The DNA here is from genome assembly GCA_037127315.1 of Ascarosepion bandense. Lineage (NCBI taxonomy): Eukaryota > Metazoa > Mollusca > Cephalopoda > Sepiida > Sepiidae > Ascarosepion > Ascarosepion bandense. The sequence continues at coordinate 2,155,610 of JBBBDQ010001261.1, forward strand.
TTCAAATTGTTTTTTAAAGTAAGGATCTTAAAAAAAACATTGTTTTATCCAACTAAAATGATCTTTTTAAAAACACGAATTTAATCATTTTTTCTTTCTTCTTTTTTTATATGCCATGACCCTTCAAGACGTAGGGAATCATGGCCCGCCACATCCCCTCTCTTTTGTAACACTTAACAGCTTTTCTCTTGGTATTTCTCCCAAATGCTGCTCTACCATCAACTTGCTTAAGCACATCAAGTATGTCTCATATTGCTTTCTCCTGTCTCTTTCCTTCTATCTATCCTGTGAGTATCAGATTCTTCAAGCCCTACTTACTTTTATGTGTCCCAGAAACTTCAGCTGTCTTTTCCTGATGTTAACTAGATGTTTAACTAGTAAGTTTTTTTATTTCCATCCTCTCTAAAACATTGTTGTTGCTCACATGTTTGATTGAGGGCATCCTCAGTATCCTGCTGTAAAATTACAATTTGGCCTCTTCAAGCCTTTCCTTCATCTTTGGTGAGATTGTCCGGTATTCTCTGCCATGCGAAGGACAGATATCAAGTAACAGCCTAGTACTCTTTTCTTTGCTTCTAACAAAATTTTACTGTCTCTCAATACTTTGCTTTGCTTTTGGAATGTGTTCTTGGCCATGCCAATAGAGCTTCAGCTCTCAGTGTCACACTTTCTGTCCTCTGTTAGAACACTTCCTAGGTATTGAAATTTCTGCACCTGCTTGATTTTAGTTTGTTTTTTGTTATTTTTAATCATTTCACCCCCAAGCAAGGCATTCCACTGCCACTATTGTGCAGAGGGTTGCATAGGGGAAGGTGAAGAGAAAGAGTGGTTAGATATAGGAAATGTCAGAGGGAGGCTGAGGGTTGGGCAAATGGGAAGAGTGTTTGATAGAATGGATGTGAGTTAGTGTGTTAGGAGGTGTCTTTTGACCTTACATTTAAACTCCTGGAGATTGTAGCTGTTGGGGAAGCAATCATGTGGAAGGGAATTCCACAGGTGGGAAGTGCGAGAAAAGAAGCTGTTGGAGTAGAAATTGTGGTTACATTCTATCAGTTTCACTGTAAAAGGGTGGGACCTAATTGCTAATCTAGTATCTCATGCAAATTTGTACCTAGTGATCTAAGTTCATTGGAGCAGAAGCTGTGAAAGTATTTATAGAAGAGGCACAGGGAAGCCACATCACGCCGGTGAGAGAGTGACTGCAGCCAGTCTGCCAAGTCGGTGTTGATCACATTACAGACTCTCCGTTGTATTTTGTCAAGAACCCCGAGGAGAATAGCAGGGGCACCTGACGAGATGTGGCAGCAGTGTTCAATACACACGCGGATGGTAGATTTATATATGTGCAGTATAGATTCAGATGAAAAAAAAATTCCGGGCCTTGCACAGAGAACCAACTTTCATAGCAGCGGATTTAGCAATGGATTCGATATAGTCATTCCACTTGAGGTCCGCTGAGAGTGTGAGGCCAAGGAGGCATTGTGTTTTACTGTCTGGGAGGCAAGCCTATTCCATGCTAATGGGAGGTAGGTGCAATTGTCTATGGTGGTTAATTGATAGCAGCTTTGTTTTAGAAGCATTAAAATTTATGAGTCATTTCTTACCCCAGTCCACTACGGATTGGAGGTCCTTTTCGAGCTTGGCTGCGAGGTTTGCTTTGTCGCTCACACCAGATTGTTGATCATGGCGAGAGTAAACTGTGATGTCATTGGCATACATACCTACTTGGGAACTTATGACATCAGGGAGATCATTAATGTAGATCAGAAAGAACGTAGGACCTAGGATAGAGCCTTGAGGGACACCTGCGTTTGTATGGTAGATCTGGAAGGCATGTCCATTTAATACCACCATCAATGTGCAGTTAGAGAGGAAGGACTGGATTAGGTCAAACAAATGTCCAGTTATACCATAGCTCTGCAGTTTGTGTAGAAGGCCAGCATGCCAGACTCTGTTGAATGCTTTAAAGATATCCAAGGCAATGTTTCAGGCTTCACCATTCTTGACAAGAGCCTGGTATACATACTTGGTGATGGTCGTTAGCATATCAGCAGTAGACCTGGTGAAGTGGAAGCCATACTGTTTGTCTGAGAGGAGCCTGTAGGCTGTGAGATGCTGGACCACCTTGGTGTTGATAATGGCTTCGAACACTTTGCCAAAGATCAGAAGAAGGGTGATAATTTGTGGGGTCCGAGGGTTCTCCAGTGTTCTTAAATATAGAAACTACAGAGGAAGACTTCCAACAGGTAGGAAAGCAGGAAGCAGATAGGCAGAAGTTGTAGAGCTTAGAGAGGACAGAGGAGAGTTCAGGGGCACATTTCTTCAAGACTATGATTGGAATTTCGTCCACTCCGCTCGCTTTGTGAGGGTCAAGTTTTGAGATTATGTTAGAAACCAACAAGGGTGTAATGTGGATGTCATTCAGTTGAGCCTCAGTTCTAGGTGGGAAGTTGGGTGTAGAAACTCCAGACAAATCCAGTCTCGAATTGGTCAAGAATCTGCTAGCAAAGCATTCAGCTTTGTCCGTTGAGGAGGTAAGGACCTCAAATTCATTGATTAGTGGGGGTACTGAGGACTTGCTCTTGTTAAGCACGCTTTTACAGAGTCACCAGTAGTCTTTGGTGCCAAACTTAGAGGGTGCTATGCGTTGCTTCATTCTGGCAGCAAACAACATCTTAGCTTCATTAAGTATCTTGATCCCTGTCCTGTAATTGGTATTTTGGGCTCTTATTTTTGCTGATGACCATGCATTTATTTTTCTTGTAGTTTATATTTAATCCTTTCTTCTCACCTTTCTTTGCTACTTTCTTGAAAAATATATTCATATGTGTTTAATTATTAATATAATTTATATTAAAAGTATAGAAAAAAATTTACAAAATCCTTAATATTGATAGGTTTCTTCCTCTTCGGAGAATCTTTGTTTATAGCAATATCACCATTACTTTTGGAGATATTTTTTTCTGAAGCAGACAAACAAAAGAGAAAACAATCTTGGCATAGACTTTCCTATCTGAATGCAGTTCAAATTTCAAATAATATTCTCATTAGATTCTTTTATTTCTGCTCTTTTTCTCCTCAGAATAAATGAAAGAGACATTGACCTAAACACAAAGAGACCAGCATAAATTGCAAGGGTGTGTGATTTTGGTTTTTTTTATTATCAAAATAGACTTAAGGAGAAACTTAGTCATCAGTCTGAATATTTCATTTTTATCACAAATTATCATCAATTACTTAAAAAAAAGAGTGAATTAAACAAGACAATGCCTTTATTTATTACTTATGGTAGCTTATCATTATTTGCTAATAATAACTAGTGAAGCGATGACCTATGAGCTAACTTCAGAAGCAATAACCTATGAAAATATTTTTGCATAGTTTTTAGATAAATCTTGCTTCACTATGAGGGAAGATGGTAAAAAAACAGCTGATTTTAAAGGTTATAGATTGATATTACTGTTGCTGACGTTGAACTTTGACAATATTGTTTCACTTGAAAGATAAACTATCAACATTGCTAATGGAGTATAGCCAAAAGGAAATAACAAAGCTGATTCAACAATAAAACTTCTCTTAATTATTAATGATTCTAATTACAAATATATTATTAATCTTCCGGTAATCTGGTGACCTTAAACGTTTTTTATTAGATAATGCTATAAATAGACACTTCATTCTTTCACGTCTTTTCAACCATTTAGTGGCCCAGTGGACAAAAGTGTTTGTTCAATACCTGGCCACAGCAAAGGGGAACAAAATTTTGGAGAATTAAGCTACTAAAAGTCAGAAAAGGCATGACATGTGGAACTAAAACAATCTATCCCAGTAGACTAAATAAAGGGTACGATTCAAAATTCCAATGTGCATCACTTGAAGAAAGCTGGGACAGATATTGAATGAAACATTTTAGATATCACAATAAAGATGAAGAAATTGTCTGAATAATGTAAATAATATAAACAGTTACAATATTTCATCTCAAAATTATCAACGAACATTTAATTTATATTTAGTATTTGCTTAATTGAAGTTTCTAACAATCTGTAAGCTTTAGATATTTAATTAGTTGGCTAAAGATCTATTATAGAATTATTCTTATATGAAATTCATTGGTCCAGCAAACTAGATATTCTAGTGCATTTCTAGAACCATGTTGTAAAATCATTGATATATCTGTTATTTTTGTCTGAATTTCTGTGACATTGTTATTTATATTTGTACACCTTCAGATATTCCTCATCTTTTGAGATATTATGCCCTCCAACCATATTCAGATATTGTGCCCTCCAACCATATTCAGATATTGTGCCCTCCAACCATATTCAGATATTGTGCCCTCCAACCATATTCAGATATTGTGCCCTCCAACCATATTCAGATATTGTGCCCTCCAACCATATTCAGATATTTTTGGTGTCAGCAATAAATGAGCAGTACTAAAAAGAACAAGATATCCTTAGACAAAAATAGTGAAGGGACCAACATTGCTTAGAACTACAAAGGATAGGAAATTGTAGAGAGCCATCATCACCTGCATCCCAAAAGAAGTACATAAAAATGTTTATTACTCATAAAATCTATGGTCCAAATATTTTTCTGACTTTGTATTTTATTAAAAGTAGTAAATGATAAATACAGTCAGATTTAATGATAAATTTCTACTTCTCTTATGGCAAATCTTTTCAAAAATGTGATGGCCACCCTGTTGAGTAAACTCTGCAGATTTTAAGATGCCAAATAATAAAGAGACTTTAGCAGTGTTTTATGAGCAAAAGCATAAGATCTGTGTTAGTTATATGAGTAGTGCTTAATCAATAAGCACTTTATATATTACGATGGGAAAACTGCTTGGCTTCAAGCCATACTTGCACAACAGTTCCAACTCTCAGAGCTTTATCAAATAAACAAAACTATAATGTTTGGCCAAAATCTTTAAATTGTTTGCCATTTTTATACCGTTTTGTCATACAGAGCTTAATTTACTCATTTTTATACAATGCAACTACCAGGAAGTCCTTTCCAATTTATTTCCCCAAAGAGAATTGCTGCACATATACATATGCTTTGTTAAAAAAAATAGTTACTGTAGCCAATCGTACAAACAGCCATTTTTTTTCAAAACAAAGCTTCTTCTGACCTCAGACAATGATTGAAGAGAATAGACAATAAAATTGTAGATTATAAGTTTTACAGCACATATGATATTTGCATGTACATCTCTCGTTGTTCTCAAGTATATTTGATTTTGTTATCATGTATTTTCGTCTTATGAGCTTTTTACAATAGAGAAAATAAGATCTCACTGATTTTGTCTTATGAGTTTATGAATCCTACAACACATTAAAACATTTCCTCAATTTTACAAAAATACACATTTAATTCCCATTTACATAAGAAAATGCGTTTGATTCTACAATAGAATAATAATTCTATTCCCAGAAGAGTTTTTTCTTTGAAATTATTTGGCGTTCTATGTTTTTTGCTGAATAGGTTGAAATTTATTTTCTCTCATTATAATGTAAGAAGATCTATGTTAAATTGACCTTGTTCAGAAATAGTATTTGTTTAGCTCTCATACCTACTTATGTGAACAATATTATATCATTCTAAATATTATATAATATAAGACTAACTTCAGCAACAAGTCTTTAGGTGTTATATGGTATGGATGTTGGAATCATCAATCTACTGACCATACAGCTATAGACTATAGTTTTGAAGTTTTGTCACATCTGTAGGTTATATAATGCCAAAAACTAATTATTTTCACTATTTACATTGTTCAGACTATTGCCTTCATCTTTATTGCCATTATTATGATGTTTTAGCCATTGTATGCTCCGGCCTTCTCCCAGTGAATATAGGTAGGGTTGTTTCTAGCGACTTGACCCAAAGAGTTGTTAAGTTCAATACCAGGCTACAGCAGTAGCAAACAAATAACTGAGAAAGTTAAAGGAATATAATTACATGGCTACCAGAAGTGGCTTTACACATGACAGAATGAGAATGATGTACCCCAGTGATCGTAATAAAGTGTTCAGTTCAAAATTCCTAGTATATGAAGAAGGCTGGAGTGTACAACAGCCAAAATGTCATAATAATAGTAATAAAGATTTTTTTTAAAAAATAAATAGCATACTGGGAAGAGAGCCCCACAGCTTTGGTTAGCATCTCATTTAGAGAAAGACATGTCTACCTTAAACCTGTCTTCATGCCTTGGTAATAGACAGTTTTCAACTTTTAATTGGAGTTCTGATTTGGTGATGCAGCTCTTTTGAGCTGCTGGTTATCTTGGATCTACCTTGTCACTGGAACTTGGTCCTCCAAAGTAAAATTGCTGAAGATGGCGGTCTGTATAACCTCCTCCTCATTTCAATCTCATCATGTAAAGAATTCTGCTCCCTCCTTCTTTCGTGTCTTTTTTCTTCTCTTATATATATATATATACAGAGAGAGAGAGAGTAAGTGAGAGAGAGAATTTGAATAAAATCATTGGAGATTTTTCAGGAAGGTGACTTCATAATGTTATTGATTTGGAGAGGCAATCTGAGCATACAGCACCTTTAGAAAGTGCCTGGAGAGCATACCATAGAAGACCCAGGCTTTGTGAGTGGTATTGAATTGATAGATCTATATGGGAGTCATTGATGGTTGTGTGAGCACAAAGTCACAAGACATTGTGACTGAGGTTTTCAGCATACTGGCCTTGTTCTATCAGATAGTGTGCTCAGTCCCAGAAACAGTAACAGAGCTCCGCTCAGTAAATTTGCAGTATAAACCACATGTGGGTTCTGTGGATATTAAAAACACAAATGCAAATGAGCTGTCAACAGGATTTGGCTAGCCACCTTAATAGTCAGACATAGTCAAATATAAATGGCCAGTCATTATATATATATATAGCTTCTATATATTTAGAGATTGTTGATAAAATCCAAAAAAAGTATCTATATTGTTATTGGTGTTGACCTAGCATCTTGGACTCAATCACTTTCCCATCAACATAATGCAGCTTCCTTTTCTATGAATATTCTCATGATAATTGTTCTGATAAACTTTACTCTTTGGTACCTTAAGAACAGTATTAGTTTGGCAGCTAGATCTCTTCATTTTACAATTGAAATGGCTCGATCTAACTGTAAGTTCTATGCTAGCAGTTTCTTCTCTCTGCATTTGTCTATACTTCTGACATGAAGTAGTATTTATACTATTTACATTATTCAGACTATTGTGCTCATTTTTGTTGCTATATTTACAACATTTCATCCATTTTACACTCTGGCCTTCTTCAGGTACTAGGAATTTTTAACTGAACCCTTTATTATGAACACTAGGGTTTTTTAGTTATTTGTTCCCCATTGCATATAAAACTAATGTCTCATAAACCTTTTTTTACCAGAGTTCATATTGTAATCTTTTAATGCTAATGATTTTCTCTAGCATTTTTTACCAGAGCTCAGATTGCAATCTTTGACACTAATGATTTTCTCTAGCACTCCATATCACTGGTTCCCATATTGCATTCATTTTTATGCTTAGTCAACTGAGGAGATTTTTGTAGCCTAGCATATGTGCTGATTCCTTAAGTTTACATAGTTTCCAGTGGCATTTTCTATTATTTCAACTTCATCTCATAGGTGTTAGTGATCCCACTAGGTTTATAAGTCCCAGAAATTCATATACTGTTATCCTCAAGGACACATGGGTTCAATACAAGACTACAGAAGTGGTAGACAAATAGCTCAGAGAGTTAAGTTAAAAGGAGATAACTCGTGGTTACTAGAAGTGGCTTTGCACAAGGAATGAGAATGATATACCCCAGTGATTGTAATAACGGGCTCGCTTCAAAATTCCTAGTATTCCTAAATTTCTGGAGAAAGTTAAAGTGTATAACAGCTGAAATGTTGTAAACATGACAACAAAGATTCAGACAATAGTTTGAATACTGTAGATAGTGTGAGTTTCTTCTCTCATACATTTCACTTGCAGAATTATTTTCTGGCCTCTTTCTTTCCAGTCACTTTTGATCTCCAAAAATACATGTGCAAGGTAAATCATTATCTTCTATCTTCTTGATTCCTCTTCTTATATTCTCCTCTCTCCTTAATTATGTTTTTCTTTTACTCATATTCTTTTACATTCTATAAACCTTTCAACTTTGTGTCTTTATTGCCCTACTTGAAGTGGAAATATTAAATATATATACATTAATAAATATACATATTATCCTACATTTATAGCATGACTGAGAGTTCCATGCACTCTGCAATCATCAGGTGCATATTGCAAATATGCATCTAATGATTGCAGAGTGCATGAAATTCTCAGTTATGCTATAAATGTAGGATAATATGTATATTTATTAATGTATACTTAATAACTCTGTTATATTACATTAAGAACTGTTCTCTTAACACCAGAAAAATATTTATATATGTATGCATACCTGTGTGCATACTTATATACATATTTATTGATATCCATATATATGTGCATGTGTGTGTATGTTTGTGTGTTTGTATGATGATAACAATAGAATTAATGGAGTTGCATCTTTTATGTTTAATTATGCATTCATGAAAACTTTATTTTAAATATAGAATTCTTTTGTCAGTAAAATATGTTTTAGATAAAATATTTCTTTGTTGAAAAGAAATGGTTTCAATGTTTAAACTCATTTCTGAGGAAATAAATGAAATTACAAAACTAAATGCCATTTTTGAGGTAACTTTTATTAAAATTTCAATTAATCTTTATTGATCATGTGCTGCAGTTTTCCAGCTTGAGTTGGAAGAATTAATAAAGTTAGCAGATAAAAATCAAACATCAGAGAAAAATATTCTTAAAAAGTAGTTCAAAATATTTCTCCAAACCTGTGGTTTGTTAACTTGAGTTCTCCAGAAGCAGAATAACCCTTAACGAACATTTGCAATCAGTAACAGACTAAGTTTATCGTTTGTTTACAATATGAACAATTCATACAAAATCAGACTTTTATTGTATAAGATTTTTCTGTATTCTTGATTTTATATTGAATAGCTTATGAATAAGACTGTCAATTTTTACTCCTTTATTGTTATTTTATTCTTAGAAGTTGAGACTTAGACTTTGTTTTGATTTAGTTTTTTAGCTAATGAGTTAGTCATCTAAATCCATTTAGTTTAATTTTCAGCAGCTAAACTATCATGCCATCTTGTGTCTGACTTAATTTAAACAAAAAATAATATCCTAGAAGACAAAAAATAATACCCTTGAAGAATAATACCCTTGAAGACAAAGGAATGACTGAGAACAGATTGTGTTAAGTGAATGGAAAGAATACTAATAAGAAGACAGTCTGAAAGGTCTCTTAAGTCATAAACAAATGTCACTTAAGTCATAAACAAACAGCTTCAAATCATTAATGTCACTTTTATCACCATCCAATTTGTCTGCGATGAAAATTCTTTCCTTTCCTGCCTTTTATTTTCTTATTATGAAAAAGGAATTTACCATATATTTCCATGTATAAGGCGACCTTTAAATAAGATGAGGTAAAAACATATAGCAAATTTTCATTAATTTATCCTATACCTGTAGTATAAGACTGCTTATTGATTATATAAAGATGATGTTATTGAAAATGTTTTTATTGTATCCTTAGAAATTCAAAATAAACAACATAATAAAACTGATTCTATGTCATGCTTTTTCCTACACACTTCCTCTAAAAGGGAAACTATTGTTTTGTTTATGTTTCATCTCATGATCTCTAGCAAGTCCTGATTTTTCTTCTTCTTTCTCTTCTCTTCCTATATCTAAACAGTAACAAACAACCTGATGTACTAATGACCATTTACTTATACATCATGAACAATCCCAAAATACTGCTGATAACAGTACAATAATAGCGCATTCCATTGCTGTGAATGCAATCATAACTCGAATTTTATATTTTCTCAGCTGAGCTTGCATGGATACAAGATGACTTCATTGGTATGAAATTATTCTTTGAATAGGTAATTTATTATGAGGCCATGCCAGTAATATATAAGGTAGAAATGGTTTAAATAATTTTATTATCCGTTTATTTGATAATGTCAATCTTTTTATGTATGTTATTGATAATCACACTGAGGCCGAGGTTACAAATATCACTCTGAATTTAAGGTTTCTTTTTTAGAATTGTAGTTTAAGACAACCCATAGTTTTAAAGAGTGATTGTGGGGATTTAAAGGTCGTCTTATATGCAGAAATATACAGTAGTTTTTCATTTATTCTTCTTGAATTGTTATTTTCTTTTCTCTCTTCATCTTTTTTTTCATCATCTTTTTTTCTCTCTTCTAATTCTGTTCTTTATTCATCTCTGTTTCTTTTTTTCACTTCCCTCAATTTTATTTTTTGCCTCTTTCCCTTGATGTATTTCATTTTTTTCTTCTCTTCTGCACTATTTTAAACATTATTTTTCATTCTATAGAGGAACTACTCTAGTAGAAAACATACCAGTTTGTAGATTTATAGAAAGTCTTCATTAAACGATATGCATTATTCCATTATACAAGTTGCTGACTGACTTTGATGCAGTTTGCACTTACTTAAATGTCAATTCCTCATTTTTTTTTTGTTACTTATGCAAGTACATTGCATCAGGTACAGTGTCAAGGGGATTTACAGCTTCCATATTTATTTCTGCAATTTGTTTTGTTTATATATTTTTGTATAAGCTTTGTACATACCAAAGCTACAAATGCACTCAGCTGCACACACAAAAGTCAAACAGCAAAAAATTCAGATTGTTTGATTTCTAAAGTGATTGTGCAAGATGGAAACAACTCCCTTATGAATTGCAAAATGGATGTTTTCATTCTGATCAACATTTCACTCTACATTGTTTGTTGAATGCATGTTTGATGAAACATACAAGTATAAATATGAGAATGTGACCTGATAAATTGTTTCATTCAGATTCCAATATATGTGTTTAATTATTAAATATGCTTGAATCAGCAAAGTTCATCCTGTTATTGCTACTTGGTTCATTAGACAAAAAATGTTTAATATCTCTTTTAGACTATCACTGATCACAGTGGAGTTCATATTTCAAGTCTTTTGAAATGTTAACAGTCAGTGATCACCAAATGTAATGTATTTTTTTTTTCATTTTGGCTGTTCATTATGTAACTGATCATTGTAAGTTTGTTAATAACCTCATGAGCTGAAGGAAGAGCAGGTCTGTTCATATTTTATTATCCCATTTTTTAAATGTTTTTAACATGACTTATTAATGTCTTTTTCTTTGGGTAACATTTTTTTTGAGAATTCCAATTTTAATAAAAAATAATATGATTTTTTTTCCTGGTATATTTTTTCAGCTTTTATTTTGACTCTGTTCCTAAATTCAAAATTGTGTTATGAAGAAAAGAACTTGCAAATTACTTGTAAAAATAATTACTTTCACATTACATTCCCCCATCAGTGAAAATACATAATGTTTTTAGTACCTGAATGGGTTATGCTAAAAATGACTTCAGGTGTAGGCCACTATTAGATTAGAACACATTTTGCACATACAAAGCTGACTCCTTGGACAAGGATTCTTTTTTATGGGATTTTGGGAACAGAGGTTTCCTTCTTAATTGATATAGTGATGACAATGTTTATGAATGTCGGATTGTATCTTTACTATTCAAGCTCAGCTTGATCGTAATGCTCACAATATTTCAATCATTGTCCTTTCTAGCTTTCATCAGGTGTCTCTCTGAGTCAGAAAGTTATCTACTCTTGTTCACTTGTAACAAACAACTTATGAAAAAGGTGATAATACTAGTGAGTATTATATGCTATATATTTTACAAATTATAAATTTTATAAATTTTATTTATTATATGCTATGAAAAATCTTATAATATAGAAGTGGAATGATAATTTAGAAGGAATGTTTCAGTTAAAAGTTCCAAAAGGGTTACCAAGTACAATGAGAGGCATCTAAAGAAGCTTGAAGAATACAGCAGTCAAAATGTTATGAGCATGCTGGTCTGAATAGAAAAGGCATATGGCATTTATCAACTTGATATCTTTAACTATGGAATCGTGGTAATGTAATAAATATTGGCACAGAAAGTGAAATCAGCATGCCATGTTCAAATTATGGTTGATTCTGTATGTTCATTTTGTGCAAATGCTCTTGAAAAAGGCATTAATCCATCTATTTCCATCTATGGGTTAAATAATAAGGTAGGATGCATGTTTTTGCCTTGGGTGGCAACTAGTCTAAGAGAATACAAAACCAGCCTGTCAGGTGATCTAAACATAGATATAGTAATTTTATTATGGCTGCAGTACGTAATTCTTCCATGAACTTAATGAGTTATAGAACTTCTGACATGACCTTTATCTGCAAAAGAATTCTCTGATTTTTCTATAAGAAGAATGTGAAAGAATAGAATACCTTTTCAGAAGTGAACATTTTTGTCTTTCCCAAGTAAATATTTTTGTTCTGCAACAGCAAAACTGTTTATTTAATTCTTTCAATATTCAATTTCCCAGAGTTTAATTTTCAAATGCACTTTGTATTTATTTTCTGTTGCATCAGAAAATGAGAAAACATTAAAAATTTCTATTGTACTTGAAACTTTCTTTTTGTTTTTACTCATTTGTAACACATTAGAAAAATATTTGATCAAATTATGCAATCCAAAGTTTCCTATTTTCTATTATCTGTACTCACTTCACACTGCTAATACATGGCAGCTTTTGCTGGAAATTAAGTGGCAGTAAGTCTTTTTACTACTCCACCTCTCTCTTCAATATTCTACCTTATTTTAGCAATGATAATGTACAGAAAGTGTGACACTGAGATTCAAAGACATATTGGGATGGCCAAGAATGCATTCCAAAAGCTAAGCAGAGTATTGAGGGACAGGAAAATTTTATTAGAAGCAAAGAAAAGAATACTAGATTGTTATGCAATATCTGTTCTCCTATATGGCAGTGAATGCTGGAAAATCTCCTCCGAGATTAAGGAGAAACTTGAAGCAACCAAAATGTGGTTCTGCAGAAGGATGCTGAGGATACCATGGAGTGAACATTTGACCAACAACTAAGATTTTGGAAAGGATGGAAATGAAAAGGAAACTTATACTTAACATCAGGAAGAGACAGCTGAAGTTTCTGTGACACATATAATGAAGAAGGAGGGCTTGGAAAGTCTAATACATACAGGACAGAGGGAAAGACATACAGGGGAAAGCAATGTATGACATACTTGATCAAGTTGTAAAGCAGGGTTTGGGAGGGGTAACAAAAGAAAAGTTGTGAAAAGCTACAAGGTATAGCAGGATGTGGAGGGCTCCGATTGCCTAGATCCTGAAGGGACATGGCACATAAAAGTAAGAACAAGAATTCCTACATTGTTTTGAAATTCTTACAATCTTTTATGTTACTAGTTTTTGGATAATTAATGGTTTGTTCTTGCCGGTAGTTTGGTTAAGTTGACTGTTTTTAGCCAAATGCCACTAAATAGTAATAACCAACCTCACTAACTAATACCTCATACTAGTAGTTACTAACAGATGAATGTAGGATAAAACTAGTTTCCTCAAACCTGTAGTACTCTCTCTTTTGTATTCTATTTTCACTCTCTTTCATATTCTGTTTTCACTCTCTTTAGTATACTTTTTTACTCTCTTTAGTATTCTATCTTTTTTGAGAATGGTCTCCATTCTTCTTCCTATTTTCAGTTCTTCAACCATTTTTGCATAGCTTTTTAAAGCCATTCCAAGTGCTTTAATAATGAAGATTACAGCTGTCAATTTACTGTTCCATATATTATTTAGTTCCCATGTTAGGTTTAGGTAATTTCCTTGTTTTTGTTTTTCAGGAAGAGCAAAATTCAAAATCTGACAGATCTTCTTTTTTTCTTAGGATAACAAGATTTGGTCTTCTGGCCTGGATTGAGTGATCCATTTAAATCTTAAAATCCCGAGGAATTTTATATTTATATTATTCTCTCATATTTTAGTTTATCCATGTATGATTGGTTTACAGACTAAAACCCTCATCATTTGAATAGTTCTCAGTGGACCAGCTTTCCTACCCAGAAATACATATTCTCTTATTTTTTCTGGGCCAACAAATTACATTTGCTTTATATAAACTGATGATCTCATCTCTAATTCAGTACTGTCTGTATTATACAGCTGGTATATAGTTTATGTAACTGGTTCTTAAGGCATTGTTATTTGCTGTTGTATTAATGAACTAATTTCTCAGTTTAGATGTCCTCTGCATTATTATGTCTATTTCATTGCATTTGAAATTCCTTCAATTATCTTCTGAAAGGATTGTATAGTTCTTCCCATTTTTAGATTTTCAGTATGAAATTTTTTTCTCCATTGTGTGTCTTATCGTTACTCATATTTTCTAGGACTCAGACTTGTGTTGTTTGCATGTCACTTAACTGTGAATTAAATGCAATCAACAATCCTGGTGAGCTCTCTCCTTGCTTTTCTGTTTTGCAGATCAATGTCATGGGTGCAAGTCTTAATGCACTGTGTTTGACTATAACTAGTTTTTTATCAAACTTCCTCAGTCCTTTTTTGTGTCTAATTTAAAAATAAACCTCAATATTTCACTATAAAGAGTGCCCAGGTATTAATTCTTTTGATAAGCTTTCCCCAAGTGAGTTTAGTTTTTAGTATTTTTCTTTTGTTTTTCCAAAAGATGTTTTGCTGACATTTCCTTCATCTTATTCTGCTTAATTTGATCTGCTTCTGGTATTCCAAAATATTGGGAATTTTCTTTTCCATTCAGCATCCTGATAATTTCCTGGTTGGGTAATTCAATTCTTTCTATTGTTTCTCATTTTTTCAATTGTACATTACAAGCATTGAATATTCCAAACTACATTTCAGTGCTCTGCCAAAAGAGTCTTCTTATTTAGTTTATATTATTATTTATGTTTTAAATACTCTTAGACTTTATACATATACTTTATATATATACTTCAGTTTACTGAAAACCAGCATTCACTGGGTTGTATACTCTTTCTGCCCCCAAAATTAATTTAATTAAGACCCTTGTTCATAAGGCCTTAATGATTTGGTCTAAAACCATCTTGGATGATGAAATCAAGTTTATTATTACCACTCTCTGCAACAATGTTTATCAATTGGGTTTTGTCAGTCAGTAATTAAGAACAAAATTCTGAAGTTCAATAAAGTTAAACCAGCTATAGTACAAAGATGTCTTGTGTACCTGCACCTTCCTTGCCTGGGTAGCATCAGTGACAAATATGCTAAGCAGGGTTCTTTGGCAGTTTGACATTGCTACTTTGAAGCTAACACTCATTTGTTTTTTTTCTGCTAAACCTGTCTTTTCCTCTGCATGGAAAGATGTTCTCTCATGACATCAAAATAGTCCTTTGATTTATTCATTTAAATGTAGTTGTAGATCACACTACATAAAAAGAATGACTCAAAGACTCAATGCCAGAATTAAGCAATACATACCTACTAAAAACAACTGTGTCGCTAATTTCAGTGTCAACTCATTTTCCATCCTTAGCTTGTCCCATTCAGATTACCACTTAAAGTGTTGGAGGCTATATACATTCCCGATCAAAAATTTAAGAACACTTAAAAATCTTTAAAAAGAAATTTTTTTTTTATGGATAGATTTTAAACTCCACACACTTAAGGTTACCAATACTATAATCTAAAAGGTTATGGAAACAAAAAGTTACATTCCAAACATTTTATTCAGAAATTTAACATTTTTATAAAATGAGGCTTTTTACACATGATCAAAATTATAAGACCAAGGGGTATAAATTGTTAGATCTATGGTAATTCTAATGTTTTTAGTTCAGTTAGAGATTAGCAATCACTGCGTAAAGGTGTTATCATGTCTAAAGCAAGCAAACTTACCGAAGTTGAGCGTTCTCAAATTCTAGAATTCCATAAGCAAGGTTTGTCATAGCGGGTGATCGCAGCTAAGGTAAATTGCAGTAAAACTGTGATTTGCAACTTTCTAAAGAACAGTGAAAATTATGGAAAAGCAAAACCCTCTGGTAGGCCCCCCAAAAATTTCTCCTGCATTGAGTAGGAGAATAAGACAGGTTGTTATGAAAGACAGGGGACTTTCTTCTAGTCAAATTAAGGCAGTCACAGATGCTGATTGCAGTCCCATAACCATCAGATGACACTTACAACAAAAAGGCATGGTAAATAAAAAGTGTAAACAAATTCCTTTGCTGCTTCCACATCACAAGGTGGACCGCTTAAAGTTTGGTCGTGAATACCAAACATGGGATGCTGAGAAGTGGAAGAAAGTCCTGTTTTCTGATGAGAAAAAATTCAATCTAGATGGTCCTGATGGCTTCCAACGATATTGGCATAACAAAAACATGCCTCCTGAAATTTTCTCCACACATCATAGTGGTGGAGGGTCCCTAATGGTATGGGGTGCCTTTTCTTACAGAGGGATGATGGAGCTCCAGGTGGTGCAGGGTCGTCAGACAGCGGCTGGTTATGTTAGCATCTTTGATGACAGAGGGCCATCGTTTGTGTGAGGATGGATGGTTATTCTAACAGGATAATGCTGCAATCCATGCTGCAAGACGGACCTTGACCTTTCTACAAAAAAATGGGGTCCATCTCTTGGGACATCCTGCATGCTCACCAGACTTGAACCCAATTGAAAATGTTTGGGGGTGGATGACAAGAGATGTTTATCGAAATGGCAAACAATATTCAACAAAAAATGAACTTTGTGAAGCCATCTTCAGAAGCTGGAGCAACATCCCCCACACCTTAATGGAAACACTTATTTCTAGCATGCCTGACAGAATTTTTGAAGTCATCAAAAGCAGTGGAGGTAGAACTCATTATTAAATTTTGTTGTTGAATGTTTTCATACACTTTTCATACACTTTTTGTACAATTTCGTAGAATTTTTGTCTCTGGTCTTATAATTTTGATCATATGTAAATTGCCTCATTTTATAAAAATGTAAATTTCTGAATAAAATGTTTGGAATGTAGCTTTTTGTTTCCATAACCTTTTAGATTGTAGTTTTGGTAACCTTATGTGGGAGGAGTTTAAAATCTATCTGTAAAAAAAAAAATTCTTTTTAAAGATTTTTAAGTGGTCTTAAATTTTTGATCAGGAGTGTATCTTTTATCACTAAAACCTTCATTAGTAAACAGAAGGATCATATATTTGGCCTCTAACTAATTTCTATCTAAGCATTATTTTTCTATACATATTGCCAAATTCCCACTCTTCTTAATCTCACCCATGCTTTGACATCTCTCTTCCTACAACAATTTTAGCATTAAGAAAACCCAGAAGTTGTTGTTCGTTAAATCAGTAAGAAAGTATCAGTGGGTGGAAGAGGGGTGATGAGAGATTTAGGTTGGGTGGTGGCAAAAAAACTCTGTATAAGATATCATCATGGATGGTAAGGTCAGACAGGACTTAAATAAAATGGCATCACACTAGTTGCTGAGAAACTCCTCAATAGAGTATTTGCTTACACACATGTGCACTTCCCTCTCCACTGTCTGACTGGTTGTCAAATTATATCAATGCAGTGCAACTGGTTCTTGAGATATCAAAAATGGGTCTATACTTTCTGGGATGGCCAAAGATGCATTCCAAAATCTAAGCAGAGTATTAAGAAACAGAAAAATTACCTTAGAAACAAAAAAAAAGAGTACTGAACTTTTACATGATATAACTCCTCCTATATGACAGTGCTGGAGAATTTCCTCAGTGTTGAAGAAGAGACTTGAAGCAACAGAAATGTAGTTCTACAGAAAGATGCTGAGGATGCAATCAGCTGAACATGTGAGCAAAGATGAGGTTTTGGAAAGAATGGAAACAAAAAGAAAACTTATACTTAAGATCAGGAAGATGCTATCAATATTTCTAGGGTGTGTAATAAGTTTGAGTTTGTTTAACAGCATATCAACTTCTGTGGGTTATTTAATGCCATAATGTGGGTTTTAGAAAACTGAAGATGTCTTCTAGTTTTGTATTCAAAAATGTATTACTGGTTAATAATTTTTTTTCCTTCAAAAATGTATTATGGCAATAATTTTTATTTTCCTTCAAAAATCTGTTATGGTAAAAAAATTTTCCCTTCAAAATGTATGTTTGGTAATATTTTTTCTTCAAAAATGTATATTTTTTTTTAGAAAAGTCTATTTTTATGGATATATTTCTATAAAAATTTATTATTATATTTTCATAGTGTTTGACCCCAGTTTGGGAGTTAACTGTTTGCCCATAGCTGGGACCCGAACAGGTGCTACCACTCCGGGTCAGGGTAGTCCTGGAAATAACAGAAATTAAGAGGTGATTTCATGCTTCTTACAACCTCTCAATAAGAGGCCTGCTATCAGATGCAGTTTAGCATCATACCCAGGACCAGTGTGTAATGAGGAAAGAAAGATTAGCAAACTTGTTACTGACAAGACTGATTGAGGGACAGAGAAAAGCAGCATGTAACATACTTGAGTTTGGGAGAAATAGCAAAAAGACAAAACTTATTAAAAGCTATAAGTTACAGGAAGATGTGGAGGGTCATGATAGCCACTGCTGTGAAGGAAAATGGCACATAAAAGAAGCAAGAAGATATTTTCTGCATTGGGCAGATCTGGAAAAAGATGAGTATTTCTTTATAAACTTAATGGGCATGAATAATAGTGTAACTCTATTGGCATTCATCATTGTTATGCAAAGAAAGAAGCAATTGCAGTTGTGAAAAGACAGATGATGTGGGAATAAATTTTTTAAAAATTAGCCAATATATATATATATATATATATATATATAAGGACTGACTGAAAAGTATTAGTACTGGTTCTATAAAAAGAAAACTACAACACATATCAATCTGGCATTTTATCTCATTTGAAGTAGTCCTCTTCTAAAGCCACACACTTTATTCAATGTCATTTCTATTGATGGAAGCATTGCACATTTTTTTTGACTTCCTTCATATCTTGAAATTTGGTTCCTTTGAAGTGAGATTAGATTTTGGGAAAGAAAAAAAAATGTCTCAAGGTGTGAGATCTGGGAAATATGGGGGTTGTTGGACACAGAGAATGTTGTCCTTGGCCAAAAAACTGCTGCATAAGCCATGATTACTGAAGAAACTTCTATGGTGTGGTGAGCAGACCACACTCTTCAGCCTTTCCTTCCAAACATTGCTATGAACTATGGAAGGGAGCGATAATGTCATAACAGAGTGTGCATGCATGAACAGAGTTCAAGGTCTATCTGTGACAGGCAGCTTTACACTGCTTACTCTTAGATCCGTTACCATAGCTACACTCCTGATATGTTTTGATTAGATCTATCTATATCTATCTATCTATCTATCTATCTATATATATATATATATATACTCTTGAGCCACTAGTAAGGCTGATGAGTTCAAAAATTCAAAATGGCACCTAATGTTTAAAACAACCACAAGTCTAATGCTAACTAGTGCAAAAATGGCTTGTTAATTTTAACCCCTCCAAAACTAAACTTCTTTCCATCATCTGAGAGGCACTGCTGATGCTAACCTCCAGGAAACTGACTTATTGCTCCTTCCTAGGCTTATGTTCTCAGCTGACATAAAGTGGAAAAACTATATTGAATCCATTGCTAGGTCAGCTGCTAAGAAAATTAGTTCACTGTGTCATGTGAAGCAATTTTTCTCTTCAGAATATATCATACATATCTATAAGTCCACCATTCACCTATACTTAGAATATTGCTGACACTTATATAGCCCTTGCTATTTACCTTCAGCTGCTTGATATGATTAAAAAAAGAATCAGCAATATTATTGATCCTGATCTAGTGACTCAGATTCAGTCACTTTCCCACTGTCATAAGGGTGCCTCTCTCTGTTTCTTCTATAAATACTTTTATCGTAATTGTTCAGATGAACTCTTTACTATAGTATCTAGAGTTTTGCATTTAAATGCAGAACAAGACTCACTTCAAAATCCCATGTATTTACTGTTGATCAGGCTCAATGTAGCCATAAGTTCTATGCTAATAGTTTCTTTTCTCGTACTCATCACTTGTGGAACTCCTTTCTGGCTTCATCTTTTCCAGCCAACTTTAATCTAAATAAATTTAAATGCAATGTCAATTGTTGTCTACTCTTCTTCTGATTACCCTTCTTCTTGCTCATTATTAATGTTTTTGTTCTAATTCTTTCATACCTGATAACCCTTGTGACTTAGTGGCTTTATTGCCTTACATGGGGTGATAATAATTTAGAAAAAATTATATTATATAAATATTTATATATTGAATATATTATTACATTTCATATATATATATATGTATATATATATATATATATATATATATATGTTTTATATACAGGGTGCAACAGATAAATTTGCGTCTAAATTACTCAAAAAAAAACAACATGGGCATCTCATTTTAAAAGATATCTTTACCAAACTAAAACCAAAAATTTCCTGAAATACTAAACAGTAAATTTATTCAATAAAATTGCCACTGTCTTCAACCACGTCCTGCAGACGACTTTAGAATCTCCTGCATGTCTTCTGGACAGTCTTTATATTTAATTTGGTGAATGCTGCCATAATCCTTGCCTTCAGTTCATCTTTGTTATTACATAGAGTTTTGTTGGTCTCTCACTCAACTATGCCCTACTCATAATAATCAGTGTCATTGCAGTTTGGGGAGTTCCGTAAGCAGATGTTAGGGGTGATGGGGTGGCTGAAATTGTCTGACAGCCATGATTGGGTGCTCATGCTTGTGTGGCATGGTGCAGAGTCCTGTTGCCAGACATAGAGTCTACAAACAGCCACACTCTTGGCCCAGGGTAACACTACCACCTCAAAGCATTTGATGTAGGATACCATGTTGAGTCTGAAGCCCTGTGGGAAGATGAATGGAGTCATAATGTTGCCATCATTAGTAATCGCTACAAACTCCTTTATAATCACCATTGGACTCATCCAACTTTTTCTAAATCTTCTGTATTATACTCAGATTGACACTAAAACACTCTGAAATGTTTGGATTGGAGCTTCTGGCATAAAGCCAAGCAGTACAGCATGTCGTATCTAAATTACTGGCGGTGTGAATTGCGTCATGGTGCTCAACTGATCTTACTATACTCTACATATGACAAAATAAAAATAAAAAAAACAATGTGCATGTGCAAAATTAAAAATATAAAATGGCAAGAATTTGCCCATTGTATCAGATATATATATATATATATATATATATATATATATATATTTAGGAAATAAAAATCTTGCTAGGAAAATATTTTTCTAACAAGTTTTCTCAAATATTAAGGCTGGTAGATTAAAATTAAGAGACTGTTTGATAATAAAAAAAAACATTTAATCAAGTATGAGTTTCCATTAAAAATAATGTTTAAACAAATAAATTAGAAATATATATCAGTCTTGTCATGTTGTATATCGACAAATAACAAACACACATATATATAAAAATATGAAGTTATATTTTTATTAATGACGATGAACCGTGTAGCCTAGGGAACAGGGAGTGAGAGAGCGCGCTTCTAAGGGTTGACGGGAGTGTCGTCGTATCTGTTGTGTCTCTCTCTCTCTACTGCTACTCTGGTCTCCTCTCTGCTACTACTGGTGAATCCGTGCGCCGAGGTCTTTTTATAATCTCCAAAACCGGGACTTTTTCTTCCGGTTTTGCCTCGCCCACGCACGCCCACGTAATTCTCAGAGACACCTGTTCTGTTTGCCTCTGTAGCCATTTCCGCTACTGCCGGAAATAAGGTCAAACAAACATCCGTTCCTTTCAACGACCGGAAACGCCCCCGCTTGCATCAGCCTTCCTCGGGTGGGGCCAGATTGTTATATTACAGTCAGTCTTTAAGGGTAAACCGCATTTCTTAACACTTATTCTTTATACACATGACTGCCAGAATTCTCACCAGACTGAAGGGGATGAGGATGTGTGAAGCTAATCAGATGTGAAGGGGAGGAAGATACATATATCCTCAACTGGATATATGTATTCCACTCCCATCCTCTAGCTGAGCACTTTTTATGGTGTATGCGTGATACACTTCTAAAATAACTTTTGAATAATTGGCATATTGTAGCACCTCATGTGTGTCTGCAAGTATTGCTTCACTAGTGCACAATTTTCAACACACAATGACACTTCTTTTTCTTCTATGTGCCTTGTCCTTTCAAAACGTAGGCGATCATGGCCTTCCATATTTTTCTATCCCTGGTGACTCTTAGCACCCTTTCTCTTGTCACCCCACCCAAATTTCACTCTGCCATCCATCTGCTCAGACCAGTTAAGTATGTTACATGCTGCTTTTCCCTGTCTCTCTTTCCCTATATCTGCCCTGTGAGTATCAAATTCTCCAAGCCTCCTTTCCTCATTACATATCCCAGGAACATTAGTTGTCCTTTCCTGATGTTCAATATTAGTTTCCTTTTTGTTTCCATCCTTTCCAAAACTTCATAATTGCTCACATGCTCGGGCCATGATATCCACAGCATCCTTCTGTAGACTCACATATCAGTTGCTTCAAGTCTTATTTTCATCTTTGATGAAATTGTCCAGCATTCATTACCAAATTAAAGGACAGACATCACATAGCAACCCAGTACTCTCTTCTTTGTTTCTAACAAAATTTTCCTGTCTCTGAATACTCTACTCAGCTTCTAGAATGCATCCTTTTTCATGCTAATTCACCTTCAGATCTCAGTGTCATACACTGCCTGAAAAGACCTGAGCGGTCAAAACCTGGGTAGCAAGTAAGTGGTGTGTGTTCTGTTGCTTAACATATTGTTAGCTTTGCATATTCAGTTTATTTGTGTTAGGTGTGCATTGAGCACCTTTTTGAACTACCATATGCTAGGCCAACCAGCTACTATTTGGTTAGTATATATATATATATATATGAATAAATGAGATATATTAATATATATTTCATGAAGAACTTTTCCCAAAATTAAATTAGGTTATTAGTGATGATACTCTTATTCACAATCCTTGTTACAAAAGAAATCTACAAGAAAATAATATAATATCTTAGACTGAAGATATAATAAAGAAGCAAAAACTAAATGACTTAATTATTAAGAAGTCCCATGAGAACTGAGTTAACTTAATACATGTCTATTTCTGTAAAAATTGGAAAGGATTTTTTTTCCCCTGTGTTTAGGAGTGAAAGACTCTGGACATATGGAGACAATTCATTTCAGTCAGAACTGTTGTTAATCTCGTTCATATCAAACATTGCTTCTCTTGACTTTATGAATTTATTAAATTTTTAGACAAGCATTTTCTTCTCTCTTTACAATCTTTTATTGAATTGTTCACTAATATTTCAAGCATTTCATTTTATTAATAAATGATCTTGTTATTTAATAAACCAGCCAAGAACTGATCAGATTGTTGGCAAAACCTCATGTTGTTTTTCTGTTTTTCCTTATACTTATGTAATATAATTATCATAATGCTGTTATTCTAACATTAAATTTTATGGAAGACTGCTTATCTTGTTACAGACCAAAATCTTTGCCTAGTTTACTCCGTGAAAATTTATTAATATTCTCATCTACTGGCATTGAAACTTCTTTGCTACTTTCTTTTCTCAGTGTCTGTCAACCTAAGAATCTACTTTAGATTCTGATATGATTCTATTACAAGATTTCACTAATGTGTTACATTACTGTCACTCATTCAGAACTACTCACCTAGGATTATATAGATGAGATTATACATAATTTTCTGTTAGTTTTTTTCTGTTGCTCTCTTTATTTGTCAGTTGTCAATGTTATACTGATGTCAGCAGTGTGCATTTTTAATTTTGTTCACTTTAGATTGAAAATATTCACTAGATGTAATGATCAGATATTTACTTATCTATATAATCAAACCTTTTAGTCACGTGATATTTGTGTTGAAAAAAATTTTGAGCATAGAACTTTTAAGCACCAAATATTTCCAAGTATAAGGCAAGTTATAGATAAGACGAGATCCAAAATCTATGTAAATTTTCATAATTTTATCTGATAACAGATGATTGACTGGGACATATATGACAAAACTGTAAATAGTAATGTGTTTATGATTAGTTCTTTTCACCAGATGATGATGATGATCATAGTAATTTTGAAGGGTTTTAATTATATATGAGGATATTGAATATTTTTATTCTATAATTAGAAATAAAGATTTTATGGCATCTTAATTGTTTTCTTCTGTAAGACCACAAAAATACTATAATGTAAGTTACTGTGAAGCAAAATTTGCATTTTATATAGCTACTTCCGCTAATTAAAAAAAAAAAACAGCAAAGCATGAAGAAAAAAGACCCCAAGCTAAAAACAAAGTTTTCTGTCAAAATGTTTTATGCTATTATTAATAGAAAAGATCAAAATATTTTTTTTTTATTTTTAATCCTTTCTTACACATCTCAAAGTGTTGGTAAAAACTTTTGTTTTTTTTTTCATCTGCGTTACCAAATTTTTACCAGAGTTTACTCAAATGCTTTTGTTTTCAATGAAAAACATTAATTTGGAAACTCTTGCAAAAATCAAATAATTGTAAGATTTCAATGAAACTTTCAGGAATTATTCACAAATGAATTAAATTATTTTTAAATTATTATTTTGAAAATGTTGCTAAAATATTTTTTACATATTTTACCCTACTCCACATAATTTCCTAAAATTTCCGAAAATTTAATATTGTTGTGAAAATTTATTTTATTAGTTAAACACAGGACTCCTTAAGAAATGTAAGTCATCCGATTGTTTCAAAATGTTTGCTTTTTTTCAGAAAATCTGCTCTGAATAGTAAAATAAAAGATGTAATAAAACTATGACATTATTTAATTAGATAATCTTTTAATTTGCTTTTAATATATATATACAAAAGACATAGTAGGAAGAAAACAGTTTTCGATGAATAATGAATTTTTACAAGAGTTGTTTTCATTTTTTGTTTTTAGTTATAATAATTTATAAAGTTTCAAAAATATTTAAAAAGTCTTTAAAGCCTTCTTGTGGATAGGTTATTTAGTGGAGACTGTATTTATTAATCACTAATTAAAAATCTTAATACACATCTTCAAGCCAAAGAGCTTTTAAAATATTTGTTTTTGTGTGTGTAGAAAGTTTTTTTTTTTAAAGTATTGTATTTCATGTGTGACCTTAAAAGATCACATGTTTCATGGTTTCTTCCTCTTATAGGAAAAAAATTGAACAATTATGTTCATTCTGGTCAACCATACTTAGTTTGTCAGCACATCTGACTGTCATCAATCACTAAATGCATCAGAAAAATATGAGCTCTGTGATTAAGAAATATTTGTATTCTAACTTTCATGTTATAAGCAGGTAATACTTGCTTCAAATCAGATTAATTTAACTTTAAATTTGCTAATTATTCTTAACTAACATATCACGGATCTATATTTTATTTTTGAAAGATTTTTAAAATAAGAATTACCTTTTGTTGACACACATGCCAATCTGTCCAAAACAAAAATGTTCCTTTTTTTAATATTTTAACTGAAAAGTCCCAAAAGTTGAGATTCCGATCAATATAATTTCTCTTTGAAATACACCAGAATATTTTACTTACTGGAAAATAGTAAATTTAACCATTTAGCTTTCTGTTAAAGCTAAAATGAAAGCCTCCAGACAGCTTTTCATTTTTAAAAATTCATTTTAAAATTTAAGCATTGAAAATGAGTGGAGGTACCTATTACTAAAATGTTGTTATTTAACATCACAATGATAATGAAGTTTGCTCAGATGAACTTAAGTCACTGGTGCCTCCTCAACAGGTGTTTACTCATGCAACCAGACTGGCAACTGGGTCCCACCCATTCACAGTCAGGTTAGCCAAATGCAGATGACAATTCTACTCCTGCAGCTTCTTCTCTCACACTTCCTGCCTGTAGAACTCGCTCCCATATTCTTGCTTTCCTGATGGCTACAACCTCCAGAAATTTAAATGCAATGTCAATACCCATCTATTAACCACTGGACTCTAGCTCTCTCCCCACCCCAGTATATCCTTCCCTTTCTCTCCACCTATGTATCTGTCATTGAACCTGTATTCTCAGCTTTCTATTGCTCCTTTCTAACTAGTTTGTACTCCTCACTCTTTTCTAATTAATCTTTTTACAGTTATGTAGCCCCCAACTCATCAGTAGCATTTCTGCCTTGCTCGGAGTGAAATGATTAAAAAAAAAAAATTAGAAATATAGATTTACATGTCATCTTAAATGTTGTTATTTAACATCACTATGAAAAATAATAATTGATGTTAATGCACCTATAGCTCTACAAATCAAAAACAAAAGATTTGTTTTCGTTACTACTTGTTATTCATACATGCTGCTCAGTGGAACTTTCATAAATTGTTGTGTAATCACATTTTAAATATTGCATTTTAATGTGAAATCCTGCAGTAAAATTAGTGTTGTTACTTTTATAACATTTACAGCAATATGATGTGAATTGTTTCAAACAGAAATATTTTCAATGCCGACCAAGGCTATAGAACCCAATCTGTCCTGCTATTTAACCCATAACTGGAAGGATTAGATGGATTAATACCTTTCCCAAGGGTATTTGCGCATAAGTGAATACAATGGATTCAACTGGAATTCGAACTCGGCTCCCTGGTTTCTCGTTCCGAGTCGATATCCACTGTACCACAATGCACATCCTAATTGGGGTAACAGGTGTAAAAAATATTTTTACTAAGATTTTTAAAAATAATTTCATTCCTTTGTAAATAAGTTCTGAAAGTTTCCTTAAAATTCGACAATTATTTGATTTTTGTAAGAATTTCCAACTTCATGTTTGTCACAGGAAAAATGTGAGTTATATAATATTGAAGTGGTGGAGAGTTGGTTAAATGTTTATTGAATTGGCCTTCTGTCAAACATAACTGAACTCCCTACAACTTAGAATTATTTATCAGCATCAGAATTATCAGAAGGTTGAAAATTCATCAGAAGGTTGGAATGTAGAAAAATAAAATTATTTTGTTTCTATTTTAAAGTAGAATTTTGTTAACAGAACAGAATAACATAAAATCTGTAAGATGTAAAATTACTATGTAAATGTTCAAAAAGAATGTGTAGCATAAATTTAAAAGAAATCAAGTGTTCATAGTTGTAAGTATCTGGTCATATTGTGTGTGTGCAGAGATTAACAGGATAGTAATTAAGTGTGTTCCTTTCCTTTTTTATGGCTGGCAAGAAAGTGACAAGGAAGGTAAAGCAATAAAGAAAAATTCTACTTATCTGTCATTAGTTTTTTAGGAGTCAGTTGAAGCATTTTCATGTTGTCGTTGTTGTCTTCTTTGTTGACTGTGATTATGCTGAGGATGGAGAAGAAGAGGTAAAGGAAGAGAAAGAGGAAGAGAATAAATGCATGATAGGACTTTATGTCCAGGTCAGTGGCTTGAAGTTTCTTTTGTCACATTTTAGCGTGTCATCTCTCTGCTCCCATATGACTGACTGATTTGACTTTCTTTCTGTTTTTATAGTCAAAGACAATTTTAACATAAGCTTTTTAACTTTTCTCTCATTTTACCAAATCGCTTCCTTTCATTGGTTAGAAAATTAATTTAACATCTGATGGTGAAATCAGCTTTGTCTTTTTCTTTCAATAAGGGTTCAATCCTTTTCCTATTTGTCAAAATTAAGGATTTCACATGTAATTGTGAATTTTATGTAAAAGTGTAAAAGAGAAGAGAGTTACTTTTAATTCCATGTTCACCACGATATTGTTTTTCATTGTAAACTCTCATAACAATTTGGCTCCCCACTAACGAAAATAAAAAGATTTTTACCAAAATTTCAAATGTGCTAGAAAGGATAAAAAATTTTGAAAAATAAATTAAAAATATTTTGATCTTTTCTCTTAATAATAACATAAACATTTTGATAGAAAAAGTTTATTTGTATTAAATTTGGGACCTTTTTCTTCATACTATGCTGTTTTTTCAGTGATTTAGTGGATGTATCTTCTCTTACAGTGTAAATGTTGCTTAATACTGAAATATAGGGTCATATGCTTTTATTCTTCAAAGCATTAATACAGAAGTATCATTGTTGATTTCATCATGACGTTTTTAGTATCATAATTGGCAAAACATGCATTGGCTGGAATTATCCAAATGAAACAGAAGGTCTCTTTGAGAAACTACAAAATTTCAATATCAATCTTCTGTTTACTGAAAATGAGATGCTTAGTTTTGCAAACACTCGTGTCCCTTTGGTAGGTTAGGCTACTAGATAAGAAGGAAAAAAAAATCTTTGTTTCACAATGTTTTTCATGCTTTGTTTTTAATATTTTCCTTTCAGAATAATTTATATATTTTTTTTGTTCTCAAGTTTGTAAATATATTAATCTTTAATTTAAAATGTAATTGAGTTTTGTAATGTAAAATATTTAATAGCATTATAATTCTTCTCCACCCCTCATGGACCATGTGCTGTTCAACTTCATATTGGCAAAACATGCATTGGCCAGAGTTATCTAAATGAAACAGAAAGTCTCTTTGAGAAACTATGAAATTTCAAAGAAAATATCAATCTTCTGTTTACTGGAAATGAGACACCGATGTCAGCTGGAAACAAAATGCTTTTTCTTTTGCCAGTTAGGAGTAACTAAGGGAATTTACATATTTTCTTTAACATGACTAGTTATTTGAACTTATACTAAGTATATACTTAATATTTATATTCTTCTTTCTTCCCCCCCACCCCATTTTTTTATGGGATGTTAGCAACCCAGTAGTTTAAAAAAAAATTTAAACCTACAAAGGGTGGAGGAAATCTTGATGAGTCAACGGTCAGCTAACTAGAGGTGGTGTCTCAATAAATCACTGTGAAGAAAGCAAAAGGATACCACTCATCTATCTATCTATCTATCTATCTATCTATTGCATAATCATGGCTGTACAACATAAATATATCAAACCTAATGGCATGAAGTGGGTTGCTTCCAAAGAGAGCAATTCCTTGCCTGGTAAAGACCAACATGGGCAACAAGTATCATCTGACCATCATCCGGTGACTGTTAGCAACAATGGCATAAAGGGGACACTTTTTCCCAAAATCTGTCCCTCGCCCAGAAAGGAACAACATGAGCAACAAGTGTCTCTGGACAGTTACCCTGTGACTGTGCACAACAAAGAAAGGATTACCTTAGGCACATGGAACCTCAGAATGCTAAACAACTGCGGACAACTAGAGAATGTCAAGCAGGAGATGAACAGACTGAACATCAATATTCTGGGAATATGCTAAACCAAATAATGGAGACTTTAGCAGCAACAACCATAGGATAATATACGCAGGAGGCAAAAATAATGAAAATGAGTCGGCTTAATACTGGACAAAGAAATGAAGAAATGTGTTTTGGGATACTGCCAGTTCTTCAAAAGAGTTCTCCTGGTCAAACTGAAAGGAAGACCATTCAACATAGCAATTGTAGTTGTCTATGCACCAACAACACAAAGCACTGAGGAAGAAATAGAATCTTTTTTACTCCACTCTAGACAATGCCAAGGCTCAATGTAAAAGCCAAGAAATCAGAATCATCATGGGAGATTTGAATACCAAATTAGGCAAGGAGAGGGAAGGTATGACAACTGACAACTTTGGTTTAGGAATCCGCAATGAACAAGGAGAAAAATGGGTCCAATGGTGCACAACAAATGTCCAGGTAATAACTAACACCTGGTTTCAAGAACACCCATGATGTCTATGGACATGGAGAAGCCCAGGAGGTGACAAGAAAAAACAGATAGACTACATAACCATAAACAGGAGATTCAGAAATGCAGTGATTCAAAAGCAAAGCCTATCCAGGTGCTGACTGTGGAAGCGACCATGGAAACTAAAGTTGAAACTCCGGAGATTGAAGAAACCTAGTGCAGCACCAAAATTGAAATACAACACACTCGTGAATGACCTCAACCTACAGAAAGAATACACTAACAGCATAAAAATCCAATATGAAGCAAACATTGGAAAAGGACAATTGAAATGGGACTCATTAAAGAAAGCAATAGTGACATCAGCAAACAACATTGCCCCAAAGGAAATCAGGCGCAGAAGAAAAAACGAGTGGATGACTGAAGAGATTCTTGACATGATGCAAAGGAGGCAGAAAATGATATCAAGACATGGAATGGAGTACAGAGAACTACACAAGGAAATAAGAAGAAAATGCAAACAGGCTAAAGAGGAATGGCTCAATGACAAATGTGCAGAAGTAGAGAGATTGGGAGCAGGAATAATAAAGCAGACATGCATAAAGAAATAAAAGAACTGACAGGACAAAAAAGCTGCTCTTCAACAGGATGTATAAAATCCAAGGATGGAACAATCATATTGGAGAAAAGGAAATACTGCAACAATGGGAAGAATTTTCTTATCTTTTATATTTTCTTTATCTTTTCCACGATAAGAGAGAGCAACCAATAATACACAAAGATGAGAACGGACCAGAAATATTAAAGTCTGAAGTGGAATTTGCAATAGCCAAACTGAATAGAAACAAAGCAGCTGGACCAGATAGGCATAGTCATAGAGCTGCTGATAGCCCTGGAAGAATTTGGCATAGAGAAAATTACAGAAATAATAAATGAAATATATGTAATAGTGGTGTAATACCAGATGATCTCAGCAAGTCAATCCTCAAAGCATTGCCTAAGAAGCCAGGAGCAAATGAGTGCAGACTCTACAGAACCATCAGTTTAATAAGCCATATAACAAGACTGATCGTCCAAACCCTGATGAATAGAGTGAGAAGCAGAATCAGGCCAGAGATAGGACAAGAACAGTGCGGTTTTGTCAAAGAAACTGCAACAAGGAATGCTATATTTATGATTAGGATGCTATCTGAAAGAGCTATACAAATGAAAAAGGACTTATATCTGTGCTTTATTGATTATGTGAAGGCGTTTGACAAAATAGTTATGTTACTTATTATAGCATAGATTTGTCTAATTTTAATATCATGTTGTATGATTTAACAATAATAAAGTTTTGAAATTGATGTTTATATTTGCTCTTGATTGCAAATTTAGTTTATTCATCAAATTTGCTTGTAAAAAATAGAAATTAATACAAAAATACAAAAAGTATTAAAATTTATCTCAGCTTGAGATAGAAATAATCTACACATGTTTTTTCTAGACTCTAGTAATTCAGATGTTGAGAAGTTTTTATTGATTAATGATCAAGAATAAAGCAAAAGACAAACTCTGCTAAGAACTATAAATGACAAGAAATTGTGGAAAGTCTTGATTGTCAACATACTGAAGTGACATGGCACAAAAGAAGACCAAGAATAATATTATTTTGAACAACTTCTTCTTTCTTTAATGTGCTGTGTCCCTTCAGGATGTAGGCGATCATGGCCCTCTACATCTTCCTGTTCCTTTATAGCTCAATATATTTTGTTTTGTTATTTCTTCCAAACCTTGCTCTGCCATCCATTGGCTTAGGCCCATCAAATATGCCACGCACTGCTTTCCCCTGTCCCTTTTTCCCCTCTATCTGTCCTGTGAGTATCAGATTTTCCAAGCCCTCTGAGGAATCATTACATGTCCCAGAAATTTTATCTGTCTCCTGATTTCAAGTGTAAGTTTTCTTTTTGTTTCCATTTTCTCGAAAACCTTATCATTGCTCACATGTTTGGTCCATAGTACTCTCAGCATCCTTCAGTAGAACCATATTTCTGTGGCTTTGAGCTTTTCCCTCATCTTTGAGGAAATTGTCCAGTATTTGCTGCCATATAAGAGAACAGACATCACATAACAATCCAGCACTCTTTTCTTTTTTTCTAAGGAAATTTTCCTGTCCCTTAATACCCTGCTTAGTTTTTGGAATGCATTCTTGGCCATCCCAATACATCTTCGGATATCAGTATCACACTTTTCGTCCTCTGTTAAAACAGTTCCCAGGTATTTAAATTCTTGCACCTACTTCATTTTAGTATCTCTGACCTGTAGTTATCATTTTAAGCTTCTCTTTTTGCTGATGACCATGTGTTGAGTTTTCTTGTACTTTATGTTTAATCTTTCTTCCTTCTTTCCTTTGCTACATTCTGTAGTAAGTCTTGTAGTTTCCTTTCTGTGTCTGCTGTCAGCACTGTCATTACTTTATAATTTGGGATATTTAGGCATATTTGACCATTTTATTTTAACTCAACTCTTTACTGACATTTTTTTATATATTAACATTCACCCAGTACAAGGCACAAGAGTGGTACTAGGTAGAGAATTACTGTATAATGATGTATGAACAAAGTTAAATAAATGAGGTTATGCAGGAAAGATAACAATCTTAACCTGTAGAAGTTAAGATTATAGTGATAAGAAATCATCTTGCTGGGAGTCTATCCCACAAAACAACAGTTCTTGGGAAGAAGCTGACTGAATGGAACTTACTTATTATTATAAGAATATAAAGGGAATGGGGATTATTCACACTTGTGTACGTGTAGGTCTAAGTTGCAAAAGTCAGGAGTGGTGGGACTAGGGAATGTAGTCAGCCAGAACACATGCCATGGAAATCAGATGCTTGTAAAATTTGTCTGTGGGAAAGGGGCTATAAGATGGAAAATAATTCATCCCTCAGAAAGCCATGTAGACAGTTTTGAGCTCTATCAAACAAATGAGGATTGAGCAGCTTCTTCCAGATATTTTTTCAATCATTTCACCCCAAGCAAGGCAAGACTGCCACTAGTGCACAGAAGGTGAGATAAAAGATTGGGTACAGTGGGTATTGAAGAAAGGATGATAGAAGAATGATTTAGAAGAATAGAAGAATTTTATTATGGCAGACATTATAAAAGTATGTAAAAAAGATTCACTATTTACCTTCTTTTTAGTTGCTGTGTGCATATTTACATGTTATGTTCTCAATTTGCCTCTGAAGAGTGAGGAGTAATAAGCAGTTACCACATTTTCTTTTGTTATACTTTTAATTCATTGCTGGTGAGTAATTTTTACTGATCCTTACTCTTTCTTCCCTTTGTTTTTAATATATTTTTGTATATTAAGATATACTTTTAAAAATGCTTATTTTTAAAAATTTTAGTAACTTGATATACTTATTGAAGTTCAGGGACTTTTTGGGTAAGAATTTATATTGTAAGAGATAACACGCAAAATGCAAATGATAATTATTTTTCCAATAGTTGCCAGACTATAGATGCCTAAATGAAAGCTGAAAAGCACAAAACTAAATAGATTTGCTGTCATAACATTTATCCTGGGTTTTATATTTATCATAAAATTTATTTGAATTTTAATACATTATGAGATTCATGTTACAAGAGTGATAATCTTTACCCTTTTCTTGTCTTATAGAAGATAACTGAAATCAAAGAAAATCAATTTGAAAATAAACTTTCAAATACAAAAGTGGCTCATCTTCACATAATTACTTTACTTTATTTTTAATAAATTCTGTCAATAATGTTCATGTCTATGATTGGCTTTTCTTTTCTAAAAGTGTTCAGTTATTTCAAAACATATTATTTTCGCAACAAGAAAGTAATATAATTTTCAAAATAAATTGATTTTTTTTTGTAAGATGACTTTGCAAAGTTTTGATATGTAATTGACCTTTTACATTATTTTCTCTTGACAGTTTATTATAAATTTTCTCATTGGTTTTCTGAACTGATTTATTCAGTTTGTTTTAGTTTGATTCAAGGAGAAGGACAATGTCTCTAGTTATGCCTGATGGTGTAGATGAAAAGTTAGATAAAAAATTGTGAAATTAAAGAAAACCAATTTAAGAAGTTTAGTATAGCTTATTGATTATTTTCAGAAACACCTGGCTTTTTACATAGTAAGAATGTTGTTATGAAGTAAAGAATAGTCTTGTTTTGCATGTCATCTCTGGATTCTAGTGGTCTATTTACAACTATTGAGTAGAAACCCCAGTGTTGCATGAAGAGACTGAATCATCCACTGACAATATTCTTTGGGTTTCTTATGGCTCCTTTTATTTTAATGTCTTAGAGAAAGCAAGAGAAACAGAGAAATAGAAAAAATGGTTGGGGATGCAAAAGAATCTGGGAGGAAAAAGCTCAGAGGAGCATCAGAGCTCTTGACTTCTCTATTGACACAACTGTTCTGATTATTTTTGCACATTTTTCACTCTTTTCTCAATTCTAACACTAAGACAGTCTATCATTGTCAGAATTTTATAACCACAGTGTGCAAACCTCTATTCAGTCTGTGTCATCAAAGTTCTGGAATTACATTCTCAACAATTATCATTTTTCCATTTTTTCTAGCATTTTTTCTATACACATTCTATAACAATATCTGTCAAGCATTCTATAACAATATTTTCAAGTATTCTATAACAATATCTGTCAAGTATTCTATAATATCTGTCAAACATTATATAACAAGATTTGTCAAGCATACTATTACAGTATCTGTCAAGTATTTTTCAACAATATCTGTCAAGAATACTATAACAATATCTGTCAAGCATTGTATAATAATATCTCTCAAGTAATCTTCAACAATATCTGTCAAACATACTACAACATGGATATGCACTGTGGTGCAATTGATATTGATGTGAAATGATAAATCAGAGGGCCAAGTTTGAATTCCAGTCAAATTCATTTAATTCTTTTGCACAAAAAATACTCTTGGGAAAGCTATTAATACATCTCCTTCAGCTATGGGTTAAATAGCAGGACTGATTGTGTTCTGTAGCTTTTGTTGGCAACTGGTCAACTGCAGAAAGTAATGGCAACCTACTGCAGGAAAATTTTCTATCTAGTCAGCCATGTCTTGAAAGAGACATGATCACCCAAGCATGTATGGCAATTAACTGACTGAATGATACTATAACAATATCTGTCAAGTATACTATCACAAAATCTGTCAAGTATTCTTTAACAACATTTGTAAAACATCCTATTACAGTACCTGTCATGTGTACTATAACAATATCTGTCAAGTATTTGCTAATTGAGAAAATCTATAACTAGAGAATCTTTAGAAAACATACTATAGAAAGATAAATGATAAGAGCTTATATCAAAGAACTTGTAGGCAAATTCTATCTATTTCTTTATATTCTGGATTTGTTGCTAAGAAAGATGCTATTTTTCATTCATGGATTTAAGCTGTGAATTTCATCAAGCTCTGTTTATCAGATTTTGCTTTTCTAAAAATAATTATATCTTAAAGTATCAGTAAAAACTAAATGAATTAAGATTATGTAGGCTATTTGCTGCTCATTAAAAATTGTTTCAAATGAATAAATTATTTAAGTCTTAAAAATAAGTCATTCATTTGACTGGTGCAATAAAATAAACTAAGTGCTTTACTAAAGAACTAGAATTGTATTACTTGAACACTTCTAACAGCAACAACAACTAAAATTTGTTACATTTATAATTAGAAAGAAAAATGAAAATATAATCAAGATTTTGAATTTCTACCAAAAAAGGTATTTTGAAGGAAAATCCCTTCATTTTAATCATTTCACTTCAAGCAAGGTAATAAAGTCACTAAGTTGCATGGGGGTTAGAGTGTAAAGAATATAAGCAAAAGAAAAATATCATTAAAAAGTGTGCACAACAAACAGGAATGTGAGTGAAGCTGAGATGCCAGATCAAGTCCAATAACATTGAACATTCTTTGGATTTTATCAAGAATCTCTAAATTTTAACTGACAATAATGCTAACTACTCCGTCAATGAATACCAGAAGTTAAAAGGAGTTAATTTCATTCTTACCACAAACAAAATTCATCGACATAATTCTAAAAAAATTCTCAATGAAATCTTTCCATAATAGACAAAATAGAATCAATTATAGATTTTTTTTTATCTTGCCCAAATTCTTTTTTACTTAAAAAAACTAAAAATGGTTTTCTTATTTTCAATGATCAGCATCTGTCAAGTAGTATAAATTTACTAATTCATTTTACCTGCTTGATTTTAGTATCCCCAATGAATTAGAGATCAGGGATACTAAAATAAAGCAGGTACAGTGCAGGGTTTGGGAGAAATTCTTCTTCTTCTATGTGCCCTGTCCCTTCAGGACATAGGCGATCATGGTTCTCCATGTCTCCCTATCCCTTGTGGCTCTTAGTATGTTTGCTCCTGTTGCTCCTGGAAACCTCCGTTCCGTCATCCACCTGATCTGACCCTGCAAATATGTTATCCGCTGCCTTCCTCTGTCCCTCCTTCCTTCTATCTAACCAGTCAGTATCAGGTTCTCCAGGCTCTCCTTCCTCATTGCGTGTCCCAGGAACTTCAGTTGTCTCTTCCTGATGCCC
This sequence comes from Ascarosepion bandense, assembly GCA_037127315.1. NCBI lineage: Eukaryota > Metazoa > Mollusca > Cephalopoda > Sepiida > Sepiidae > Ascarosepion > Ascarosepion bandense. Next base: position 2,191,958 of record JBBBDQ010001261.1, read on the forward strand.
AGCATCAATTTCCTTTTTGTTGCCATTCTTTCCAACACCTCATCGTTGCTTGCATGCTCAGTCCATGATATCCGTAGCATCCTTCTGTAGAACCACATTTCAGCCGCTTCCAGTTTTGTTCCCATTTTCGATGATATTGTCCAGCATTCACTGCCGTATTGAAGAACTGACATCACGTAGCAGTTTAGCACGCTTTTCTTCATTTCTATTGAGATTTTCCTGTGTGTTAGTATTTTGCTCATCTTCTGGAACACGTCCTTTGCCATGCCAATTCACCTTCGGATCTTCGTGTCGCACTTTCCATCTTTTGTTAGAAATAACAAGACAAAATATATTAAGAACTACAAGGGACAGAAAGATGTTAAGGGTCATGATCGCCTACGTCCTGAAGGGAACACAGCACATAAAAGAAAAGAATTCATTTTAGCAATACTAGTAAGACCTTTCATAAAACCTTAACAATAAAAAGCAAAGGTCTAACCTATAAAAACTATGCATTGTTACTATTTTTATGCAATTCATATTTCTGTTCAGTATTTCTTCAAATCTATTAAATTTAACAAAACTAGTATATAGTGAAATGGAAACTGGTAAGTGCTACCATGGTAATATAAAGCATAGAAAGTGACCTTCCAACCTGACACAAATAATATATTAATGCTGATATCAGAAGCAAAAGTTTATGTTGCCTGAAACAGTGGTTCCAAATGTGGAACATACACTCCATGGAGGGGGTACAATTGGAATATTCTGTGAAAGCAATTTGAAATTAGAATATTTCATGATTGAGAACTTAATTATGATAACATTTAATTAACTTTAAAAAAATCTTCAACTGTATTCAGACATTCAATTCTTATGCTATTGAGACAAAGCATGGAGTAAAAAAATGGGTAGGAATCACTGGTTTAAAAGACAATAGGAATATTTATGCAGTATAAATTAAAAGAACAATGCTGAAAGCATTCCTGTTTGCTATCAAGTAGATTGTTCTAAAATCAATGTTCATAATGTTCTATAATATTACAAGGTGCAAATTGATATATGCTGACATATGTGCATTCTCTGATAAATTTGAATTTGTGGGTCTTTTTATTTATTGTTTTTATGGCGAACAGCTGTATTATCAAACTCAAACGTCATTGATAGTTGCTTGTCTGAAAGAATCTAAGCATCTCACAGAATTGGGTTTTTATATGAAAACTGAGTAAAAGGCAATGAGAAATTGGAAAGTCAAGTTACCTTCAGGAGGTCAGTACTGTGGTAGAAATAAAAAGAGGTATTTTTCAAAATGACTTAATCCTACTGCTATTTCTCATAAACAGACTGTTTATGAGAAATTAAACTGTTGCAAAAGGCAATGCAGAGTCACAAAATTGTAGAAAAATATGAATCAAATGATGTACATAAATAACTTTACAATTTATGCCAGTAACAACATAGAATTGTTAAAAAAAAGAAGTAATCAACAGTGGTTAGAATTATCTAGTCAATGCAAATGATTCTTTCCTTGGCTGCATAGTATGTGATTTGTCAGGGCTACATACAGTTTTGAATTCAGAGTTTTACTTCTCCTAGACCAGTTACCAACCAAGGCTACAGAACCCAGTCTGTTGTGCTATCTATACAATTAATTCAAATGGAATTTGAACTGGGCTCTACAATTTTTCAACTCAAACTGCTAACCATTGCACTACAATGCCTCCTAATAAGTACACATAATAATAAGAAAGAAAGAAGAGATGGATTCATATCTTTCCCAAGGGTATTAACCTGCAAGTAGATGCAATGAACTCGACAGGAATTCGAACTTGGCTCTCTAATTTCTTAATTCAAGCCCCAATCCATTACTTAAGGATACCTATAATTACACATAATAATAAGAAAGAAATAACAGTTGGATTCATGCCTTTCCGAAAGGTATTAGCAGGTAACTGAATGTAATGAATTTGACTGGAATTCAAACTCAGCTCTCTTATTTCTCAATCTGAGCCACAATTTATTATTTTACCATTAACCCTTCTGTAAATAGTCTGATTCTTTAGCCAAAGTATAGGAATCGAATTTGTCAATAAGAAGTGGATAATCTTGATAATGAACAATGGAAAAAGGAAAAGAACAGAAAAAAGTAAGCTGCCTAAAAAGGAATTCACCAGGAAATTTAACAGGAACAAAAGCTGTAAATATCTAAATATTTTCAAGGTAGATTCAAGAAACAGCAAAAAGGTGAATGAAAATACTTGAAAAAATACCTCAGAAGATTATTAGATACTAATTTCAGCTATAGAAACTTAAAGAAAAAACTACTGGGCATTTTCTAATGAATTGAGTGTTACACTAGGCCCTTCCTAAGCAGGACAAAAAATGAACATAGAAACCAGGACTATAAAACAAGAAAACTGATAACAATTTATAAGGTTTTAAAACTGAGTGATGATTTAAAAAACTATCTATTAAAAGAAAAACGAAAGGAATAGAATGCATTTGCTTCTCCATCAGATGACTTAAAAAAATTACACAAGGTATAGTTAGAAATGATGACTTATAACAAAGATGCACAAAAATAACAGAAAAGATGAACAGATAACCATGGGCAAGAAAAATGAGAATTCAAAAATAAAAAGTAAAGCAAATGTATGTACATTTCAGCAGGAAAATTAACATGGAAATCATAATGAAAAGAAAACCTAGAGAGAAACTGAGTCATTCTTAAGAGTGGCCAAAAATAACAGCCTAAGCACATACTATATAAAAGTTAGCATAGAAGTAAAAAACACAGCAAATGTTGACCTTGTGGAAATAAAGATAAGACACTAAATCACATAAGGAAATGTAGTAACCTAACCTAGAAATAATACAAGAGGCATGGTTGGGCTGGAAAGGTGATTCACTGGGAATTGTGCAAGCAATTGTATTTTGACCATAGGGATCAATGGTATATACAAAGACTAGAATAGGTTCCTAGAGATTGAGACAAATAAAATTCTTTGGAACTTTAATATTTAAATTGATCATTCAATCCAGGCCAGTAAACTGGATCCAGAAGTTGTAAACAAAAAAAAAGAACATGCCAGATTAGAAGAATTCAATGTTCTGGCAGGTAGCAGACTAAATTTGAAGATAAGTGAAAAGATAGATAAATATTTTGACTCTGCTAAAGACCCCAGGAAGTTCTGAAACAGGAAAGTAGCAATTATGTCAGTCAATATTACAGAACTAGCAATAGTTGTGAAGAAGTGGAGTTACAAGGGAAGTGTAAGAATTATCAAAATGACAAGTTTAGTAAAACGAACTACAATACAAAGGAATGACTTAATGTCACTTATCTCCAGTGAAAACCACTATAGTTACAACTGGTGCAAGAACTGAGTAACAAATAACAATAATAAAGTCTATAACAAGTTATAATACTAATGAAGTCTATAACATGATCCCACAACTTTAGATATAAAAATGCCTAAATTGATGAAAACTTGGATTTACTTGGAGATGAGGAATTATCTTTATTTATTTACTTTACAGCCTGCTCATCTTGGTTGTCACAATCACATCATTTCAACTGTTGTACTCTCCAGCATTTTTTAGGTGTCTGTCTTCATATGCCATAATCTTTTTGAAATTTAAAATCAAACACTTTTTCAATCTATGAGGAAAGATTTTTCTCATTCTACTTTTAATGCTTAGAGGATAACTGATATTATTTGATACTCACAAGTATTGTTCATTTCAGTTTTGCTTGTTTGTTACTTTTCAGTATTAGCAAACCCAGGGATTGAACTCACAACTTTCAAGAAACCAGGCTTAGTTTAACTAATATTATAATCCACTAGGTTATGCAGGTCTTTTAGACAGTATAATAACATTTAGCATATACACAACAACTACATTGTAAGCAGTGCCAGATTTACCTATAGGCTTAGAAGGCTGAAACCAAGGGTCTCAAAATCTAGGGGGCCTCCAGCCAAAGTGTATAATATTTTTTGACATTGTCATAGACCTTTCTTAGAAATGCTGTCATCATATCATCATCTCCACTTTACTCAAATTGTTTAATTTAACACTCTTCCATTTTACTCTACTTGTGAAAATGGAGGATTTGGATGGGCATCACAAGTGGAATAGCCTAGAGCCTCTCTTCATCTAAATCCAGCCCTGACTGTAGATATGAAAAGTAGAACTTACTGTGGGAGGACAAAGGTGACGTCAGGATAAGAGAAATTTTCTAAGACGACTCTCTATCCAAGTTACTTTTCATCAGAGCAATGATATAACTTAATTATATTTTATGAATGGAGAATATAAATTTACAATGTCATGTATTAATGTATACAGATGATATTTGAATCTTTCCAAAAGTAAAGTAAAGATTTTACTTCAAGAATTAAAGACGACACTGGAATGAAGTGTCTTGGGTATGATGATAAACTACATCCTGCAGCATGGCCTCTGACTGGAAGATTATAAGGAGCATGGAATCACATCTTAATTGCTGTTATTCCCAGGTTCATTTTGACCCAGGGTAGTAGCCCCTGTTAGGATCCCAGCTATAGGCAAATAGTTAACCCACTTGAGTGAAACACTATGAAAGTATTAAAATAGATTTTATAGTAAAAACACCAGCAATACATTTAGAAAAAATATTACCAGCAGTACTCTCAACAAAAACCCTCTTTATAAAAATACACCAATGAAATCTGATCTACAAACTGATTTTTTACAAAGAATATACATTCTTGTCGGCATTAAATAACCCACTGAGGTTGATACGCTGCAAAACAAAGTAAACTAAACCGGAATGAATTTCGAAATTGAGAAAAATCAAATATTATTGAGGAATAAAGGAAATTGGAAGAAAGAAAAGACATGAAACGGCATAAACTTGAAATTATCCGGATGTTGGTTGAGAAAGAGAATGATAACTCTCTTGGAATATTAGAAGTAGAATCAAGTAAGCAGCAGGAATGGAAAGAGAAAGTCAAGACAGAATAGTTCAGAAGAACAAAGATTTTGGCAACAAGTCTTGAAAGCAGAAACATAATCAAAGGAATAAATAATTGGCTATTGTCTATTGTGAGATTGGATTACGTTATGTTATCTCTTAAGTCAGTTAGTGATATTGTTTAAACTGTAACAATTATTGAGAAAAATGTTTGAGCTTAGATAATTATGACACTTAATCAATAATGGCTGGCTGTTTGTAACTGAGTATGCCTGTCTGCTAGGGCTGTTAGCCAATCCTTGTTGCTGACACCTGCTCTGGCATATTTGTCTTTATTCAACATTCACAAATTCAATCTGTGGTTTATGTTGCAACTATGCTGAATGAAATGTATGGGAGAAAGCACATCACCTGGCATGGTAAACAGTTTGAACAAGGCCAATAATCTCAAATCCTCGATCCCGATGACTTGTGACTTTTTGCTAGCACAGCCATCGATGAATAATTCTGTCTACCCACTTTCATTCACATGTAGAATGTTATTCACCCACTTTCTGAAAGTAGCGAATATTGGGATAGCTTTCCCAGGCCAATAACATTGACAAGTTACTTTCCTAGCAAATCAACCATCATGAGATTCAAACCAGGGTTTCACTTTTTAGCTATGTGTCCATAATTACAAGTCAATTTATAAAAACACTCATTCACATTTATAGAAATTGTTACACCTTCAAATTGTGTTTCGGATACTTTCTATGCACTGGCAAAGCATATTGTATTTTAATACCTTGTGTTGTGGTGAAGTGGATATCAGCTCAGAATGAGAAATCGGAGGGTTGAGTTCAAGTTTTACTTGATTTCATTGCATTCAGTTACATGGAAATACCCTTGAAAAAAGTGTTAATTCATCACTTCTCCCTCAAGCTATTGGTTAAACAGCAGGACAGATTGGGTTCTATAGCCTTGGTTGGCAACCAATCTACTACAGAAAGTAATTGCAACCTACTGCAGGAAAATTGTCTGCCTAGTCAGTTATGTCTCTTACAAGACATGATCACCCAAACATGTATCATGTATGACACTTTGACTGACTAAGCATGGTTCCATTAATAATACTACTAAGAAGGTAATGGTAATATCTGGAATTCATAGACTGAGTAGCGAGTACTAATGTTGATTGAAATTTATAAAATCTTTAAATTAAAACAATTCTTCATGAAAATTGTTTTTTCAAGTCTACAGTTATTGATCTGCCCAGTATTGATGATGCTTTCTTCCTAACCCTTTGTTTGAAGCAGTGTGAACATCAACATCTTGATTATGTTATTATTTTCTCTTTGAGTTCCGTAAGATAGGAAATACTTTATGCCATTCATTATTAGTTATGCTACTTGATGAATAATAAGACTGAAGGCTAAGTTTTGAAAAAGTAGTAGACACACAATGTTGTATTATTTAAAGTAAAATTCCAAATTATGTAATTTGTAGTGATTGATTTGTGATCAGATAACAGGTTCACTGACAGAGTGCAGTTTATTCTCAGCAAACTTTTGTAGCTTAAAAATTATTTTTTGGCCACAACTTTACTCACAAGTGAAGAAGAAAACAATTTTTCGCAGTAACCAGATTTTATTCTTGGGTTGTAACTTCCTGCTTTAAGTGAATGAAGTAAAGATGAGGCATAATTGAGTGGGGAGGCACATATTTCAGCACCTGTCTTTGCTGTTCATTCTGTGAGCATAGTTTTGTCCTTTCTGTCTGCCCACATTCCATCGGTAAGAAGTAAGTTCTACTCAAATGTTCTTCTCATGAACAACTGCTCTGGGAAACGGACTCCCAAGAAGATGTTTCCCAGATCACTACAATCTTAACTTTTTCAAGTCTAGAGCTAACCATTATCTTCCCTTTCTATATATATAAACTACTCTATTACCCCTCAAGTGACCCATGAGCCTTGTACAGGGTGAGCCCTACTGTAAAAAATAAAAAATAAAATAAGGAAAGAAAGGCTAGTTAGAAAAATAGTTATCTTTTGTGTAGTTAAGTAAAGAGGATTAACAGTATTTTTCTTTTACTAAGCCTGAATAACTTCAAAAAATAGGGAAGCTAATATTTAAAAATGAATGATTTGGGTAATTATTATCAGTTGTAAGATTAGTATTTGTGCGTTGTGATGCATTGGATATCGGCTCGGAACGACAAATCAGGGAGCCGAGGTTGAATTCCAGCTGAATTCATTGCATTCACTTACACGCAAATACCCTTGGGAAAGGTATTAATCTGGCTATTCCTCCCAGTTGTGGGTTAAATAACAGGACAGATTGGGTTCTATAGCCTTGGTCGGCAACCAGTCTACCGCAGAAAGCAATGGCAACCTACTGCAGGATAATCTTCTGCCCAGTCAGTCATGTCTCTTTTGAGAGACATGATCACCCAAGCGTGTATCACGTATGGCACTTCACTGACTGACTGAAGATTAGTATTTAGTATGCTGGTCCAGTTTAAATGCTTTTATAAACTTAAATAGATAAGAAAGGTTTTATTAGATTTATTCCGATTATTTCTTAGCTATTTTTTAACAAAATGAAAGACAATAAAGTTTTCAATGACACTTTTACATTTTATTCTCCTCAGCCAAAATTCATGATGTATTTTCCCTTTATTAAAGTCATTCACTTATTTCACACCAGGTTTTAAAATTTTGAATTATTTAATATTCACATTGTTTTAAAATACAGAATGTGGCAGAAATACCTCCCAGAAATACATAACATATAATGATAAGATAGCAAAAAGTATTTTTGGAAGGTACATGTGTGAGATATTTCTGTCTCTTTCTTTTACAATCATTGAGAATATGATGATTAATTGAGTTATTTGTAGTTATATAGTCATATCTATTTGCTATTTTCTGCATTTTACCTTATCCTATGAGATATGATTATATTTTTATTTTTATTCTACTTGTGTGAAAATTTGGTAAAAATCTAACCCAAACTTTTCTGCAGGTTTTGATGCATATGATCAGTTTTTTCAGTAATAAAATGTTTGTCAAATACATTATTGTATTGGGACCAGGAATGCATCAATTAATAGAAATATTGACAAGTTTAAGACTTTTTAACATCATATTTAATTATTCCTCTATCCATTCTTGTTACACTTGTCCAGTTTATTTGTATCTTTAAGTGGAATAGTTTTGAATAACAGTCATAGAAATTTTAAGTATTCCCTCAAAAATAAGTTATAAATACAGAAAAAGATTAGAATTCTAAGAAGAAACTGATCACTTTTTTGTGTGATCAAAATCACACAAAAAAGTGATCAAAAAAACGTCTTTATAATTTTTTTCTCCATAATTTATTTGAGAAATTTATTTATTTCTCTTTATTTGAGCTACTCAGGGTTCCAACTGATTTTATCTATTAGTCTCCTTTTTTCTTTTCATACATGTACACAAGAAATGTATATTTTTATATTTTTATGCCTTGATTAGGTACATTTCCTTATTTTAATCTCTGAATATATGAAGTATAGAATACCTAATTTCTGCTCGTTTTGTTAAAACAGTGTTTTTAAGTTTACAATCTGTATTCTTTACCTTTTAACTAAAGAGGATTAAAGAAATCATATCATGTAACAATTATTATCTGATAATAGACATTTAGACAAGAAGGTTATTAAGCATCATTTATAACTATCTTCTAAAGATTTTTCAAAATCTTTTAATGTTTAATATCAGATTGATTCAATAAATTAAAAGAATGATATAAGTTTAAATTTAAGTAAAACTTTCTAAAAGAAAAAACAAAGAAAACTTCAAGCCCGATTTCAGAGTGTTAAAATATTCAAACAGAAAACTATGACAAAAAGAGACTAGATGCTTATTAGTGAGTGTTACATACATATACATACACACATTCCTATAAAGAAAATCCCATTTATAGATTTGATACATATTCCTACTTGTCTCTTATGCACATCTTTTATCATGTGATTTTGTGGATAACTATCCATAACTCTTTATCCACAAATAATCAGATGCTTCAAATTCTGCCTAATAGTTCCTTTGTTATTTGTTTGCTATTTGTAGATCTTTGAATTGCCATCTGTTCATTCTTATTCATTTTACTGTGTATTACTGCAGTTCTCTCTAAAACTATCAATGTACAAGATGGAAGCTGTTAAACCCTGAATGTCATTAGTTGAAATATAAGAGGGTGTTCTAAAATGTTATTACTTTGCTTGTATTATTTTATACAAAGTTTCTATAGATTTGAACAAGTAGTGAGCAATATGAACAAGTAGTGAGCAATATGAACTTGTATGATTTTACCTACGCTAATCAATGTTTGTCATTTTCTCACCAATTTTTAAAGGAAGATATAATAATAAAGATATGTTAGAGTAATTATGAATTTTGCAAGCAATTTCAAAATTAAAGATAATTTTCTCATTTTCTATATCTCAAAACATATGGCCGCCACCATTTATTTTAATCACTTAACAAATGAAGTTGTGGAGAGCAATGATCAACTACATCCTGATGAGATACAGAAGAGAAACAAATTTAAAGGTTGGCAGCAATAGAAAATCAGCTCAAACTGTAGGTTTTTTTTATTTTTAATAATCTTCCAGTCTTTATCTCAAGATGATGAAAAAACCCACATCCTTGTGACAATTGTAATCTGATGATAAACATTTAAACAAGAAGGTTAGCAAGAATTGCATTGTTTAAAATATATTTTAAATCTTTTTTAATGTCTTTCATTTTTAATATCAGATTCTTCTTTCTTCTTCTATCTGCCTTGTCCTTCTAGAATGTAGGTGATCATGGTTTCCCATATCTCCCTATCCCTGGTGGCTCTTAGCACGCCTTCTTCTGTTACACCATGCAACCCCTATTCTGTCATCCACCTGATCTTCTTCTTCTTCTATGTGCCCTGTCCCTTCAGGACGTAGGCGATCATGGATCTCCACGTCTCCCTATCCCTTGTGGCTCTTAGTATGTTTCTCCTGTTGCTCCTGGCATCCCCTGTTCCGTCATCCACCTGATCAGATTCTGCAGATATGTTATCCGCTGCCTTCCTCTGTCTCTCCTTCCTTTTATCTGACCAGTCCAGGTCCTTCAAATATGTTATTTGCTGCTTTCCTCTGTCTCTTTTTCTCTCTATCTGGCCTGTTAGTATCAGGTTCTAGTACAGATTCAGTCAGTCAGTTAAGTGCCATACGTGATACACGCTTGGGCGATCATGTCTCAAAAGAGACATGACTGACTGGGCAGAAGATTATCCTGCAGCAGGTTGCCATTGCTTTCTGCGATCTAGTACAGATTACTTCTCAATAAACTAAATGAAAGAAGGCTATAGGAGTTTAAATTTAAGTATAAACAAATAAAAAATAATGGAAGAGATACTGGGTTGGCAAAATTGTTTTTCAATAAGAATCACTATTTTTTAAGAATTTCAAGCTTTGTTTTCTCTTTTTAAAAATATTTTTTGAATAATTTTCTTCTTTATATCTATAGAAGAGATGTGTCATGAATTAAAGAAAATAATTATAATGCAGTTATTAATTTATACTGGAATGTTCGAGATAAGCTATTATCATTCTTATGAAGTTTTACCTTCAGATTTGTATTAATTTCTTGGTTGTCATACTGTCAAGGCTTTTGCCATTGTACTCTCTTGACTTCAGATGTCCATTGTGATACACATGGCCTATTAAATTATAGCATTAATAAAACATATCAAGTTACTGAAAGTTGTGAGTTTAATCCTTGGGTCTTGCCAAATATAGGGAGAGACACCTGAAGTAAGGTGGTGGATACAATGGATTGAAATATTGTGATTATAGTAACTAAGATACTAGTTAAAATGTAAAGGTATATAATACTTACTAATATATATATATATATATAAGTAGGTATTATATACCTTTACAAAAACAAAACAAAATGAGGAAAAAATAACAGAAACATAAACACCCTTGAAAATCGCTATAGAAATTGACGAAAGTGCTTGGGACTGTAAAAATTATGAACAATTATAATATTCCTTATCTCTAACAAACCAGAAAAATGCAAAGAAACTTGAAAATTTAGTAAAAATCAATTAAATCTTCCTCGTGGGCCATATTCAATGAAACATGTTTGAAAGAAAGGTTGCTACCCAAGTACACACACACACACACACACATATATATATATATATATATATGCATCACTCATTCAGTAATGAATTAGAGCACTCTAACTACTGGCGCATGATACATCATACACTAAAAAAGCCTGTCCCCTTTTACTGAATGCCCGTAGCTCAGAGGTAGGATTTCCAACTAATGCCAATTCAGTCAAGTTTCAATCCTGGGTAAAAGCAATCGAATGTCTAACCATCCTAATGAGCTGTGATACAGCAAAACAAATCTGTCTGCTATATATATATATCTATAACTCAAAAAAGTTAAATTAACACTGGTTTAGAATATTGTATTAAAAATAAAGTAGGCAAAAATGACCCTGAAATTATGCAAACATATCATTATATGGTTTAACTAACCCTTCAGCCATAATGTCCAAGCAGACATTGGAAAATTTTTCCCAAATTTAATTCACAAACATTTCTACCATTCACCCATACTAAAAAAGATTTTTAACAAAATCAATATTGAATTTATAGTTGCGTTAAGAACATAGATAAATATATTTCACAACATAATAATATGATATCAAATAAATATTTGGCCTACCTGAATAATAGTTACCCTATTATTAATGATATTGATCCTTCTAAAAATAATTGCAATTGCCAAAAATATAAGACCTGCCCATTGAATTGCCAGTGTAACTTATGTCTTTTAGACAAACTTGTCATCTTAAATCATATAAATAACCCTAATCAACTTAACACCACTACTTTCCCAAGCCAACATACATGACCATAAATATGTTGAAAAATCAAAAGAAAACAGTTAAAATCTATTACCTCATGTTTTTGAAGGTGTACAGTGCATCCATCCATCCTAAATTACACAAATCAGATTACAGTTTAAGCAGTATTCATTTATAAAAAAAAGAAAAAGAAAAAATATATCATGAATATTCCTTGTTTACTTTTGCATGACCACACTTTGAATTATGGCACTTTGTGTCCTCTACAAGTTTTAACTGACCTTTCAATCACTTGTTTAATATTCACGATAGTTTTCAAATTTAAAACCTTGATAAACCAATGACATCTTTGCTTTTGTAAATAAGAAATTTTAAAAAATCTGAAGTTATAATGAACTGTCATGAAGATGAAATGTTCATACTATGAATTAAATAAACTGACATCAAATAATATCAAAAAATGTTTAAGAGAAAGGTAGGAGACTTTGTTGCTCACTGAAGGGATATATGGTTATATTACAAAGTAGATAAAGAGAGATAGTTTAAAGTACTTAACTTTCTTGGAATGTTGAAGGAAAATTCTTTGACGTCTCACATGCTTGGTTAAAGCTGATAATATAATTGGCAAATAATTTTACTCTGGTGAAAACTTCAATGCTGGATGCAGTGAACAGAAACAAAAACCTTTCACATGACTTCAGACACTCTTCTCTTATTAATTCTATTTTTCTCTCCACTTTATATCAAAAAGAATTTTTCATAGGCTTACTATTTTCTTTTCTTTCTTCTTGGCTGAACAGATAATTGCTGTGGAGACGAGGTTTTCATTGGCCTAAATCAATATCACATAGGCTTGCTCATTTATTTCCTTCTTCTCAGATCCCTGGTCAATATCTGTGACGGAAATGTTTTCATTAGTCCAAAGAAAATTTCACATGGGCTCACAAGTTTCTTTCTTTCTTTTTCCTCACCTCACCAAAATTCAAAGGGTGTGGGCAAAGGGAGTTATTATTTATATATTATTTATTTCACACTCATACAGTCAATATCCTCTATTTAGGGAGTATTCATATAATGAAGTAAAAGCTAAAAGAAATCATCAACAAAACCATGTCAAACAACATAAAAAAATTACTCAACCTACCCTTTTTATCAATTTTGTTGATATTTTTTAAAAAAGTGAAAATTTACAGTAGATATAATTTTATCTACTAAAAGATATCTAAAAGTATCTACTGCAAATTTCTACTCCAGTCAGCTTCATTGGTTATGATAAAATGTATAAAAAATGACCAAATTTTAAAGAAAATAGGAATAAAAAGGATACTTCTACCTAACATCAGGAAGAGACAGTTAAAATTACTGAGGCACACAATGAAGAAAGAATACTTGGAAAATTTGATACTCACACAAGACAGACTGAAGGCAAGACAGAAACAGGAAAACAATGCATTACCTACCTGGAAACAAAAAGGACATTTATACTTAACATGAAAGAGAAAGTTGAAATTTCTAGGGCACACAATGAGAAAAGAGGACTTGGAAAATTTAACACTGACAGAACATATTGAAGGTAAGAGTGACAGGAAAAGCAATGTATAACCTATCTAATAAGTATATTTAACAGTTTGGCAGAACAGGGATTACGAGAGATAGCACAAGAACAAAATTTACTGAGAGCTACAAAGAGCAGGAAATTGTGGAGAGCCATGATTGTCCATATCTTAAAAGGACATGTCCTATAAAAGAAGAAGAATAGTAATTTGATTTTAAAAAAAGTAGAATTAGCAGTTATTTGTAGCTTAGTTGAATGTTACTTAACTATATTTATGGTCAAGTGGGTATTTGTTTCCAGCCAGAAAGGAGTTGTTCATTTGAGTACTTCATTTTGTGTTTTTCACACTTGAGTGGGCTGATAAAGATGGCTGCAAATCTCTGTAGGCGTTCTGTCCTCTAGAAACCTCAGGCCATTTTTCACTGTCTTCTTTAAGGAATCTTTTTTCTCTATCTTCTAATTAAACTCAGTCTAACCAATTCTCCTTTCCATATATTTTTTGAGCTGATTTCTTGCATACAATTAGACACTCCTGTTATTTTAATTCTGTATTTTATTGTGAATGGTCAAGCTAAATATTTTACTAAATCAGTAGTTTACCTGCCAAAACCTTGAATTGGATTGATTTATAGATACTGTAAATATCATTTATTCATTGTTTGTAATTTGGAAGGATTTCAAGGGTTAACATTTTTTGTATATTTCTAAAACAATTCCAAGCCCTTGAGTAAAAATCTAAGAACATTGCTAACAGTATACATTGATTTTCTTCACATCACTAAAGAAAACTGTATTTCATATTCACTGTTTTTGCTGTATAGAATTAATGTTTAACTTCAGTACTAGATTGGAAACTAGGTCTCATCATTTTGCTGTTGAAATTGCTAAGTAAGCATATATTCTATCATCTAATATTTTCTTTTACACTTCTCGCTTGTGTATCTTGATTTTCCATTAATTATGATCTTCAAAAACTTAAATGCCATGTCAGTTACCATTTTCTGTCTTCTTAAATCTTAGTCATTTAATGTCCTTTCTCTTCTCAACATTTTCTCATTTTTTTCACTCTTGGGCCTGCATGTCATAGGTGAATGCACAATTGAAAGATATTGTTTTGAATGTAAACAGAACCTGCTCTCATCACTAAACACTATAGTGCAACAATTCTATTTCCCAGATGACCATTTCATGACACCAGTGAAGACATACTGATTGTTAAGTGGCAATAAAAACAAAATTTGAAATGATATTTATAGTGATAATTGTTAGTATAGAAAAATGACTGTTGATAAACATTATTGACTCTATGTAGTTTTTCCATCACTATAGAGAAGATACTGGTAATTTAATAATTAAGTCTGGCATAATTACTAGCTGAGTTTTAATCTGGAATTTTCTTTCTATAATGTTTGTGCTATATAATATTCACCACTGTAAGAATAAAGATGATATTGAAAAATAAATATTTGTTGGGAATATCAGTAATTTTTCACGATAGTCTTATTAATTAATCTATGTATTTATATATGTTTTGTTCTCTTTGGCATCAGTTGATAACAATGTTTGCCTCTTAATTTTAATTTATAGAATTAATTGATACTTCAATATCTATTTAAATTTCTGAAAGGAGGTACTTTACTTATTTACATTGTTTGGACTGTTGTCCTCATCTTTGTTGCTATATTCACAATGTTTTGGCCATTGTATGTGCTGGTCTTTTTCAATTGATTGAAATTTCAAACTGAACCCCTTATTTCATCCACCAGTGTAGAAACCAACACATGGAACTAAAACAATCTACTCCAGTGGATGAAATAATGGATTTGGTTTGAAATTCCAATCATCTGCAGAAGGCTGGAGTATACAACAGTTGAAACAGTGTGAATATGGTAACAAAGTTGAGGACAACAGTCCAAACAACATTAATAGTGTAAATAATTTATACTTATTTTCTAAACTGTAAGAGGAATAATAGATTTTGTTTCTTTCTTTTAATTGGTATCAAGGCAGAAAAGCTACTACAACACAAAGTGTTACTGGGTGTAAAATAATTAGGAAAATTACATTAATAATGAGCAGAAAGAGTAAAGTAGATAGTGATTGACATTGCTTTTTAATGTTTGCAGATTAAAATTGGCTGGAAATCATGGAGCTGGAAGGGAGTTCCACTGGTGAGAATTGCAAAAAAATGAACTGTTAGCATTAAATTTATGGCTACATCTAGCTAGCTCAAATGTAAATACATGAAATCTAAATGCCAGTCTAGTACTGCATTTAAATTCAAAAGAAGTATGTACCATAGCAAAAAAATCTGATCTGAACAATTACCATGAAAATATTTATAGAAAAGGTACAGGGAGACAACCTTAGGGCAGTGGGAAAGTGACTGAAGCTGAGCCACCAGATCAGGACCAATAATATTGCTGATTTTTCTTTGGATTTTATCAAAGGCCTCAAGGTAAATAGCAGGGACACCGGATCATATGTGGCAGTAATAGTTCTAAGCACAAGAGAATGGTAGACTTACAGATATGTATCATAGACTCTGGAGAGAAAAATTGCCTTATTTGACACAATGCAATGCATTTTTTTTCACAAATGAAGAAGTGACTTGAAGTGATGGAGACACATGGGGCTACCAATGAATACTAAAAATAATTATGTACAGAACATGTGAGCAATGAGGAAGTCAGAGGGAAATGTATACTTATGAGTACAATCACAAAAAGAGGGATTAAATTTCTGGGACGCATAATTATAATTAGGAAAGTGGTGTAGAGAATTTAATACTCACAGGACATATTGAAAGCAATGTTAAACCATAAATAACCGAGTTAATAAGTCTGTGTGAATGGATGGTAGAACAAGTACTAAGAAGGTATTGTAAAAAAATTAAAAATTACTGAGAGTAACAAAAAGATAGGAAGTAATGATCATATACTTTCTGAAAAGACATAGTATATTAAAAATGTTATAAATTAATACTTGAATTTCGTACAATGGTAACCATTTAAGTAATTTTTTAAAATCACTAATAAACTGTAATAATTGCCTTTGGAAATATTTCATGATTTGACCAGAAAATGAAGCATCCACATTTGTGTATATTATATTAATGAAAAGTAACATGAATTGCACTGATCAATAATAAAATAACTTACAAGTTTCTTGTGCCAATTTAATTTTAGCTCACAAGAGAAATTCTCTGGTCCACAATAATATGCCTGCAAATTTATACTTTTAATTTTGATTTTAAGATTGCGAGTATACTCCTTATATTATCTCATGAGTAAATTTATTAGTCATTTAGTTATTTATAAGTGAGGAAGTTATTTGTAGTAGTCATCACCCTTTATCCATTCAACCTATTCCCTTTCTTCCTTCTGGCGGCAAATAGCTGCGAAGGCCAAACCTACGGCTGAAGAGTTGTTAGCAGGAGTCACATAGAAGTGTGGGTGGTGAACGTAGTTGTGTAAGTCATAGAAAGTGAAGTAAAAATGAGTTTGTCAGGCCGTTCACATGAATTTAATTTTAGTGGACAACTCTGCATGATGGAGTAACCCACACACTTAGCCAAAAGCACCCCTCTCATAGCTCAAAGTGGATTAAAACATTCAAAGTCTGGCAAACCTGGTTGCATCAAGCTGTCAGATGCTTGGTCTGTCCAGGTCTGCCTTGGTTATACCAGCCCAACTGGCACTGTCTTCTTCCATCAGTTTGGCTGTTGAGATCATGTAGAGATCTTTTCCTAATTCACCATTGGAGTTTTCTTTTGGTTGTGTTCAGTCTGGCTCCTTAATATTACTACCATGGATGGCCCTACAGGAGTAAAAATTATTGATATTCAAAGTTTCTATAGATGTTATTTTGATAAAAGATTATGGTAAACAAAAGAATCAGCTGCCCAGTGCATTGTGATGTAATGAATATTGGCTCAGAATGAGAAATCAGACAGCCAAGTTCAAATTCCAGTTGAATTCACTGCATTTTCTTATACCCAAATACCCTTGGGAAAGTTATTAATCCATCACTTCTCCCTCCAGTTATGGGTTGAATAACAGGACAGATTGGGAACTATAGATTTGGTTGGCAACCAGTTTATTGCAGAAAAAATAGCAAGAAAATCTTTGTCCTAAATCAAATGCAATAATTATAGTAATTTCTATTTTCAAATATCTGGTATTTGTAAAATCATATTAAAAAGCCTAACATTTCTAGCATGTAATATTTTGAGGTATGGTGTTGATAAAAATGATAGAAAATTTATATCTTGTCTTATTCCATATAAAAACTTTTCTTTCCTATTTTCAAATGTTTATCATTATTTTCAAAACATTTATCAAATTGGTTCCTGGCACTTTCATGAGATTTTAATGTTGGTAGAAGCAACTTCTGGCGCTGGAGATAATCCCATTTCAGACATCTTTCTTTGGAATAATAAAGTCTCTGTGACTGGATGATAGCTAAAGCTTTCTTACATTCATTCCTTTATATTGTATTCTAGATATGAATCTTCAGATATCTGACATAAATGTTACATTCATCTCACTTCCTCATATCATGATTTTTTTTCTATTCAAGCCTTGACCATTGTTGGCCTTTTACAAATGCAAAACCACTTATTGGCATCTCTTGCACACTTTCTGATCTATTGATCATCCCATTTACTTATTCCCATGGAGAATATTTGCATATTCAAAAGTTAGTCTGGCCAATTGGATTTTCTCGTAAATTTCACTGACTTAGGTAAATAAGGATCAGCTTTTTATTTATTTCCCCCAATACCTTCTCTAAAATTTCATTATGCTAAAGTACTTAGAATTTTCCTTTTGTGTAGAACTATATATGAGGGAGTGCTGAAAAGTTCTCAGCGCAACCCATTTTCCAACAACTGGCTGAATGAGGAAGTATCAGAATTTGGAGAGGAATGTCTTCTTTGTTGTGTTCAAGAGCTTTTCAGCATCCTCTCATGTTGCTATATTTATAGGAAAATAGTGCCCAATATCAAAGATAGAATATTTATGAACATAGATGGTGTGGGTATAGGACTTAACACTGCATGGTGACTGTCAGTTTCATGCTTCAATGCAATCTTCAGACCCATTTCCCTGAAGTGCATTGAAGCATGAAATTGACTGTCACTGTACAGAGTTGATTCCTACTATGCCTGCAGAAATCAACTTTCTCTTTCTCTCTTGCTCTCTCTTTTTTCATTCTTTCTCTCTGTCTCTGTCTCTGTCTCTGTCTGTCTCTCTCTCTCTCTATATATATATATATATAAAATGTATATTTGAACAACATTTTTCCATTATACATGTATATTTGAATATGAAAGACAAGGAATATTTTGTGAATTTTTTATACCTAGATTCTCTTTATTAGAAGAATGATTTGTACCTTTGTACAAAAAGAAGAGAAATTGCATAAAAATTTAACAATATATTGCTTATTTGTCATATGCAACAATATATATATTGTTATTATAAAGAACAGATAGGAAGCACTTATCAGTCTAACATGTTTCACTTTTATTCAAGCTTCAACAGTGAATGAGATATGGAAAAAACTAGAAAGAAATTCTGGTATTTTTAATGTTGTTTCATTTGATTTTCATTGTTTAATCATGTTTCACATTAGTCACAATTTCAAGGAGATACAACGTATGAAACATTAGATCGATATGTTTTGTATTTATTTCCTATCTTGTTATTCTGTTGGATTCCAATCCATATATGATCCCAGCTGACATTATTATTAATTTCATTTAAAACAATGCAAATAATTAATTTCCTTTTTTCATTGAACGGAAAAGAACAATTGCAATTGCTATGTGCCTTGTGATGCAATGGATATCGGCTTGGAATGAGAAATTGGAGAGCTAAGTTTGAATTTCAGTTGAATTTGTTTCATTCACTTACACAGAAATAACCTTGGGAAAGGTATTAATCCATCTCTTCTCCCTCCAGCTATGGGTTGAATAGCAGGACTGATTGGGTTCTATAGCCTTGGTTAGCAACCAGTCTACTACAGAAAAAAATGATAACCTACTGTGGAATAAAATCTTCTGCCTCATGAATCAAAAGAAATCTGATCACATAACACATGGCACTTAACTGACTGATTGAATAATGACTGACCAATGAACATTTTTTCATCAAATTTAATTCTAGTCAACATTTCATCTTAACATTTCCCAAATGTAGCTTTCAAATTATTCTTCTTTACTAAATTTCATTAACTTAAACCATATATTTTAATTCATTCTACACAAAAGTATTTTTATTTTCTGTTTATTAAGAAAATAAAATATATAGAAAGTGATCATCTACTCCATATCCTTTGTGTTCAGTTTACAGAAAAAACCCAAACCTATTTACATTTTGTAACTGTAAAATAGAGAGAGGCAACTGCTTTAAATTACTCATTAGTGTAAAGAACACTCAAATCTAGTGATTATGGGAACAGAGCTTTCATCATCACTAAGTGTGTGGTTCCTGCAACAAGTAGGTTTGTATGGAAGAAGTTGCTAGATCCATGCCCAACTGGTTTTGAATTTAGTCATCATACTAGACTGGTTGCCAACCAAGGCTAAAGAATCCAGCCTGCACTTCTATTTAACCCTTAGTGGTGGGGAGAAGGGATTGATTCATACATTTCTCATGGATATCTGAATGTTAGATGTAATAAACTTAACTTGAACTTGGGTCTCTGATTTTATATTCTAAGCCCCTATCTATTACACCACCCTCACATCCTCAAATTTTGATAACTTGTCTTTTTAATATGTGTGTATATATATATATAATGGTTGGCCACTCATATTAGAGGATATCTATCTACCAGGGTGGCTAGCTAATCCCCATTGCAGACGCTTGCTCAGGCACACTTTTGTGCTTTATACTGCAACTATGCTGAAGGGATCTTAGTTACAGTTTCTGGGAGAGAGTGTATTATCTAACATGAACAACAGTTTGAACAAAGCCAAGACGGTCACAATGACTTGTGACTTTGAGCTAGCGTAACTATTGACTACTTCTCAAAGAGAATCATCTCCCCAAATTCACTCACCAGGCTTGGGTCAACCTATGGATTGATTTTCAGGCATTTTTCAAAGGTGCCGCATGCTGAGATTCCTCCTCCAGACTAATAACATCAAGAAGTCACCTCCCTGACAAATTGAACATGATGAGATTCAAACCCAGGCTTTATTGTTAAAAAGCAAATATTCTAACCACTCAGCCACATGCCCAAAGTGTATATATATATATATAAGAAAAAAGTGCCAGAAGCCATGAAAATTTTGTTTCAAGTGTAGATTTACTGTTGTTATTATTATCAATATTACTTGGCCTTTGTATGATATGTTAAGTGTCCATAATGGTATTTGTATTGCTACATGTGTTTTGAGTCCAAAGTTGACTCTTTTCAGGTGAATAAACATGTGACTTTACGTATCAAAATCCATTTGTTTTTCTGATGGCCAAAATATCATGTATATATTGAGATAAGTGGTCGGTGAGCAGGTTAGAAAGTTCATATGTATGTGTGTTTGTTGGTTTTTTTTTTCGCACTCACACGTTAAATCTCTTCTGTTTTGGCAGTCAGTTACCTTTAGTTGGCCCAAAAAATTTGAATTTAGTGTGTGTGTGTGTGTGTGTGTGTGTGTGTGTGTGTGTGTGTGTGTGTGTGTGTCTTAGGTTTATCATGTTGTTTTGTTGAGGGAATGCCTATATTTTTTATAAATATTTCTTCCTGTATCATGAGCGTGCATTTTGGTAGGTAGGTATTACTCTGAATTTACCTCTACTACATTCATGCAAATGTTGGGAAATATATAATTTCCTGTTATTGGCTAGTTTAATGTCAGTTCTGTGCAGGGCTACTCTTTTATTCAAATCCTGTGTTAACTCCACATATATTTTTCTGCATTCATTGCATTTTAGAGCATAAATTACGTTTTTAGAGTTGCAGCTCAGATTTGATTCTATTTTGAATGTAGATGTGTTTTTGAACTTGAAGTGGTTTCCTTTTATTATTGTATTGCATACTCCATATCTTTTTTATTGCATTTCGTGACCTCCTGTGTTGTGTGTTGCTCAAATTTTTATGAGGTTATTAAGTTTTTTACATTTTTGAGTTGGGCTTTACTTTTAATTATTTTAATTGGCTTTAAGATTTCCTTTATTTTATCATTTTTGTTGAGTAATTCTATGTGTCTTTTTATCTTTATAAATAATTCTGGGTTGCTTTTGTTTTGTGTGGAGACGTATTCTAGAATGTTTTCTTCTTTTTCATGTTTTTTTGTTGATTTTTTTATTCCAGACAGATTCTAATGGTATTTCTTCTGCCAGATAGAAACCCTTGTTTATTAACGGAGTGGGATATCCTCTTATTTGTAGCATTTTTTGTAGTTCCTTTAGGTATATTTTATGAATGGTTTCATCAGCTACTATTGTTCAAGTTTGTCATGATAGGGAGAAGGGGATGGATTTTAGACAACTTTTAGGGCGGTGACTCTTGAAATGGAGGTATTGTTGGGTGTCTGTGGATTTATGGTAAATGTCTGTGATGATGTAACTGTTTTAGTTTTATATTTATGTCTAGGAATAGCAATTCATTATAGCTACATTCTAGTGTGAACTTAATTTTGGGGTACAAGTTTTGGAGTAGATTGTATAGTTTATTTATGGTACCTGTTTGAATATAATTTTGGTTGCTAAGTTAGAATGAATTGTTGTCTAAAATTAGTTCTATACTCTGTATCATAAATTATTTTGGGAAGCATGTGGGAAGTATAGGAAACTAATTAGACTTACTAATTAAACTCAAGATTAAATTTATATCATATTCTTTGAATATTCCATCATATTTTAATATTTTAGAAAAGTTAACTTTACAATTCAAATATAATGCTAAAGTGAACCCTTGCTTTCTGTCCATCTGTTTGGCTAAAAATCAAACTTATAACCATTTTTAATGCCTTTATTTCATTCACTAGAAAATAAAACCTTAAAGAAACCAGCATTATGGTATTTATAGTTCTAGTATAAGCAATATCCTTGATAAAGCTATGAAGATTAAACAATGAAATTTATAAATTCTCAAAAAGATATGGTCTAGTCATATGCTTGTATTTAATATTGTAATAAAAGGTGGGCTAGATAATATATGACAAAATGTTGATTGATTTTGCTTCGTTGCTTATCAACCTCTATGGCTTATTTAATGCTGAAATCTAAATATTTCAAATGCAATTGTATCTCTTTAACTACTGTAAAAATGTGTTGCTAATTCTACTATAAAATGTACTGATAGTAATTTTGCTTTAAAATTGTATTGTTGGTATTTTTGTTATATAAAATGTATTTTTATACTTTCATAGGGTTTTGTTTTTGTTTGGGTGTTAACTATTTGTCCATTCTAACAAGTCAGGGTGGACCTGGGAATAACAGCAATAAATAGATGGTTCCATACATCTCAAAAACATTTAATTTAAAACAATCAGAGACCTTATCATCATAACTGGGCAAAAGTGTTGTTAATTGATTAGTTATGTAATCCTGCCAGATATTTAAATTAAAAATAATCTAAGAGTCCTTGAAAATGATAATTACCATAAAAGATATGAATCAATAATTAAAATAATGATACTTTATTGAGGCGAAGTGTTCCTTTTGCAAGAATTAACTTTAAATCTTGCTGGTAGGTTAATTTTTCAGCTAGTTTTTGTAATTAATCATTTGTTTTAACTTCATATTACCATGTACTGAAAAATTTGCCAAAATGATTCTGCTTTTCATAGAAATACTTAATGGTAACACAGCCTAACAAAAAGTTACTTCATCCAAAAAAATGATGAAACACAGTGTGCAATGGAAATATTGGCAACCATCTGAAAAATTATCATTTTATGTTTTGAATATAAAACAGGAAAAAAAAGTTTTTTTCTACCTTACTGATACTGACAAGTTAGCCTCATTTTTTTTTCAGGCATGATAAAGTTTATACCATTGCATATGTTTTCTAAGAAAAATAATTTTATTTTTATTTTATTCTACCACCTTTCAATTATCTAATTAAGATGATCTAAAAATTTGTTGAAAACAAATAAATAAGCCTTAGTTGTCTGATTGGTGAGTGAAACCAATGCAATAAAAGAAATACATATATTCTGTTTGTTTTAAGAATTGAAAAAATAATTTGTGAAAGAAAACTTAAACATAAACACTGAGAAGACATTTTGATCAGAAAAGATTTTTTTCAATTGATCATTTTACAGTCTTTAAATCACACTTGAAATAATTTCCCAAATGAATGGATACTAAATTTGAAACCAGAGAAAAGAAAAATAGTTTTTCACTTGATCAATTTAATTAATAGGTCTCCTATTTAGTTAGTAGTATGCAATGGTGGTGCAGAGGGTGTAACAGATCCTGTCATGCATATCAGAAGATTATCCAATCAAAGAGTGAAATAAAAATGAAATCTATATTTGATTTGGATAAAGTGTTTATTTCATGTTCATCTATTTTACACATTTAAAATGCCTTCTTTTCTCCCATTTCTCACGACTAAGCCCTACAGCCCCCCCCCCCTATTTGAGCCTTAGTTGCATACCTTTTTTTTTTTTATCATATCACTTCAAGCAAGGCGATAATGCCACTGATGCGCAGGGGACTACGTAAGGGTAAAAAGAATGGAAAAGAGAAAGCCGGAAACCACATCCAAAACAGGAAACAAGGGATGAGCCTCTTCACCTGTTCAATAGATGTGGGTGGAATGTGAACTGGGCAATAGTTTAGTCTATCTACTCCAACTGAAAAAAATAAAGAAAAGAGTGAAAAGATTGGAAAAGAGAAAACCAGAAACCACATCCTAAACAGGAAACAAGGGATGAGCCTCTTCACCTGTTCAATAGACGTGGGTGGAGTGTGAACCGGGCGATAGTTTAGTCTATCTACTCCAACTGAAAAAAAATATAGAAAGAAAAGAGTGAAAAGATTGGAAGAGAGAAAACCAGACTATCAAGAAATTGTGCCCGGGTATCACCAAACACCACAAAACCTCTGCATATCACTGGTTAACTTTTAAAAGTGGCTCAATTATTATAAAATTATCTAGCAAAAAAGATAAATGGAAGATAGATAGGAAGTAATAGATAATCAAGCTATCTTTCATACAGTACACATATTTAGTTTTCAGCTTTGTATGTGTACAGCAAAATGATTCTGAGAGAGCTAGAAGTCCTGCTGGGATTCGTCATTGGCGGCCACAATCCCAACAATATAGAATATGCAGATGACACAGTCCTGATAGCAGACATGGAAAGAAAAATACAGGACCTCTTACATTTAGGTAGCAAGGAAAAATTAGAAAAATGTCAAAACATAAACTTCAAGAAAACTGAATGCATGGTCATCAGCAAAAAGAGGAACCAAAAGTTAGGGATATTAAAATCAATCAGGTGCAGAAATTTAAAAACTTGGTAAGTATTCTGACAGAGAATGGAAAGTGTGACACTGAGATCCAAAAGCGCATTGGCACGGCCAAGGACGCATTCCTAAAACTAAGCAGAGTATTGAGAGACAGGAAAGTTTCACTGGAAACAAGGAAAAGAGTACTGGACTCTGACGTAATATCTGTTCTTTTATATGGCAGTAAATGCTAGATGATCTCATCAAAGATGAAAGAGAGACTCAAAGCAACAGAGATGTGGTTCTACAGAAGGATGCTGGAGATACCATATACTGAACATGTGAGCAACAACAAGGTTTTGAAGAGGATGGAAACAAAAAACATATTTAGGAACAGGAAAAGACAGCTGAGGCTTATGGGACGCATAATAAGGGAAGAAGGCTTAGAGAATTTAATACTCACAGGATGGAAAGAGAGAAAGAGAGACAGAGGAAAACAGTCCAAGACATACTTGATGGATTTGAGCAAGTGGATAGCAGAACAGGATTTGGGAGAGTTACCAAAAGGAAAATTGTTGAGAGTATCAAGGAACAGGGGCAAATGGAAGTCTATGATTGCCTTCATCTTGAAAGAACATGGCATATTAAAAAAAGTGTGGTAGTGTCACTAAGACTTTTACTTTCCAAGTTGAGATAATTCATGATGACATTGTCATGACATTCCTCTTATGCAAAACTTTACAGAATCATTATTAATATCGTTTCTTGACTCATGTTACTCTAAAAATGCAATTCTCATTAATAAATATAATTTTAATAATAGTTATAAAGAACTTCTTCTGTGTACTGTTTCTTTTCTGAACATAAGTGATCATAGCTCTCCACTGCTTTCTATTTCCTGTGGTTGTTTGCAGTTATTCTCTCTTTACTAAGGCTCTTGCCCGTCATTCTTCCATCCATTCACACAAACTCATCAAATAAATGACTCATTGCTTTCTGCTATCTCTCATGCACTGAATATACCCTATGAGGTTTAAGTTTTTCAAGCCCTTCTTCTTTGTAATGTGTCCAAGAAATTTCAGCTTTATTTTCTTGAGTATAAGTGTTCTTTCTGTTGACATTTTTTAAAGACATCTTTGTTGTTTACTTGCTCTGTCCATGGAGTTTTCACGTAAAAGCTAAATATATTTATTTGGTAAACTATTATTGGTTTAAAATGAAAATTCTTTAAGACAACCATAGAATACAAAGTAATAATATTTGTGAACTACATTAAATAATGTTCATTTTAATATTAAGTATTAAATTTTAGTATTAAAATGATTGTAAATTATATATAAGTTATTTATCAAAGCATATTATGAAATAATTACAGTTTTAAACTGGTTAAATGTAATAATTCTTAGATTATATGAATACTTAGAATATTTGTAAAACTGAATTACAGTAGTTTTACTGAGAAGGTTCCATTTATTTTTATTTTTCTATTTATTATCCTTTAATCATTCATTCATTTTCAAGAATTGTTGACATAAGTTAACAAATGCTAATTAGTACAATAATTTAAAAGACATGAAAATTTGAGAAATTTAATAGCTATATAAAAAATTAGTGACAATGCAAACAATGGTACATGCAGCTGAAACACTTTTAAATAAGAATTTTAGTGTCATATAGTGTAATACCCACCCACTGCATTCACATATTGACACCACTGTGTAAGTAATCTTTTTTTGCCACATTTCTTAGTCTACCTACTAGCTTTTTTTTAATTTTGTATATACAGTGTAGTTAAACACTGATCTTATTGTAAGACATCTTTCCTTTACATCTTTTAGATAATGTGTATAACTCTAGTTTTACCTTTGTTTTTCATTTTCTTTGCCAAAACTCAATCTTCAAAGTTAATTGCAACATTTCCATCTCATCATGTCACACTTATTTTACATTTCACATTCTTCTACATCATATTTTTTCATTGATTTTGATTCCTGGTTAGTTTGCTTTCTTTACTCCAACTTTGTTTTCACATGCCAATGTCAATCTGTTAATTAGGATAAAACATATATCATGTCTAATATTTTTGTGTTAACTAGTTTCATCTAGTTTCATCTTGGTCTTCACCTCCAACACAAAATAAATCTTGTTTGTTTCAAATTCAGTGCTTTTGAAAGTACAAATTACTGTTCTACAAAGCTTGGTCACTCCAAAAATATTAACCTGTAATATCTGCTATTAATTATGAAAATAAAAATAAAAATCTGGCATTAATTTTAGACTTCTACCTATAGACCATGAATGTCTGTCATCCTCCAAATCCAAAAGGAAATACTATTCAGTGTTATATATCCAATATGACTTTCATTTGGAAATAATTTTTGCATGCGTATTCCCAAGTTTTACTTATTTTGTATTTTTAATTCTCTTTCTTTGACATTTTTGTCACAACCTTTTTTAAGAGCCATGACATTTTTGTCATTATCTCTTCTTAAGAATCTTATTCATTATCTTTTATATTCTAATTCTTTATTCTCTTATACCAAATACTTGAACTGACATTTTGACCTCAATATCCCATATTCATCGCTTATTACTTGGCTAAAATGGTAGGTATACTTCATTTTATTCATTGTTAAATAACTCAAACTGTTATTAGTTTCACTGTAAGACTTTATTTTAGGTACATCTTCATTTTCATTTAGGTACTTATATTTTTTATTTTTAGCAATTATTTTTCTACTTTCATTTATATGTAAATTTTTAAAACTTTTTGCCTACACTTAAGGCTATATACGAGCATTAAGCATGGCTCTGCAATCATCAGGGGGTTGCAATGTGTTTATATATTTGAGTGTTGAGGGAACACTGACAATTGATCAACAAGTTTATTAATATAATTAAATTACTATATTGACTTATTGCAATTGATGGTGCAACTCAGAAGACAATGAGCTGAAAGCATCCATTTTAAATAACCTCTAGACTCGGATGATGACAAAGAATAATTTTAAAAAACTTAAAAAATATTTTTCTCCATTGAAGTAGATATTAGTAGGATTCTCTTTTACTTTCTTTGCTGTCTGTTTTACTTTTAACACTTAGTGAATATAATAGCATTTTTTATCAACTATACATCTGGCAGCATGTTGCATGGAACCACCTCTTAATTGTTGTTCCCAGGACTACCCTGACCCAGGGTGGTGGCACCTGTTAAGGTTTCAGATATGTGTGAAATAGTGAAACCCCCAACTGAAACAAAACATTATGAAAGTATAAAAATACATTTTTATTGTAAAAAACCAGCAGTACATTTTTATATTAAAAAATTACTAACAATACCTGTTTATAGTAAAATTACCAGTAATATTTTTTAAAGCAAAATGATCAACAATACATTTTATAGAATTACCAACAATGCATTTTACAGTAAAATAATCAGCAATATATTTTATAGCAGAATTTCTAACAATATCTTTTATCTGTAGTTGAAGGCATACAATTGCATGCAAAATGGATTTAGTTGAAGCCATAAAATTGACTTCAAAATATTTAGACAACCTGTAGATTTGATATGCTGCTAAACAAAATCAACCAATTTTTATCAACTATTGTATGATTCCCAAAAGAAGTTATCTTCAACACTGGATACAAACACCTTAAATATTGCCTTAATTAACAATGAAGAGAAGCTGGTAGTTTGTGTGTGCTTTATTGTTTTCATAAGAAATTGATTGATTTGTTTATCAAAAGGATGTTTCCAGGATGTCCCTCAAAAAATTAATGAATACTTTATAACACTAGGTTGACCAGAATGTCCTGACTTACTTTGGAAGCAGAAAATAACTAATGTTTACAGAGCAACACCAACATTAGTTCATCAAGTCCATCATTGTTGACAATCTTCTGTCAGTGATCAGCCATCATCCAAATCTGTCCCAAATACCAGTTTGCAGGTTTTGAATCAAAAACTGTAAACTAGCTTCCTTCACTTCATCAAAAGTGTTGAATCACTGGTCATGGAGAAAGTGTGTCATTGAATAGAATAGGCCATAGTTACTAAACATGGTCAACATGGCAGTGTGTGGCCTCACATTGTGTTGCTGAAACAAAGCTCAATCTTGATTGGCCAAAGCAGAATACACCTTCATTAGTTTGTCCTACGTGTGGTCTAGCTGCTGTCAATACTGTTTATGTCTGTTAATATCACAACCATGTGGGACAAGCTCAAACTTCTGTATTACTTAAAAATCTACCAGAGAGAGATAAAGATTTGTTGTTTTGTTTACCCTTTCTAAGTGAGTCAGAACTTTCTGACCAACCTTGTAAGTGAAATAGAACAACAGGATCTTTGATTAATTTGATTCCATTCCAAAACAAGTGTGTATCAGATGTTCATTTTTGACAGGTAGTTGAAGGGTCACAACTTCTTTTTTCTCTTCAAAGTGTCATCATCAGGGTTTTTTTTAACAAACTGTTCAGTCTAATCCTCCTAGGATTTTTAATCTGACTCATCCTTGAAAGCAACTCTCACAGGTGCTGTCATGGAAGGAATTCAAATTAATACTACTTTTAGGATAAACAACACCTTTCTGACCAATCTTTGACAATGAAATCTTTATTGTAGCTGTAAATTTGTTGCCAGCATTTTATTGATGTTTTGCCACATTACTTCTGTTGATTTAACTTTTAATTTCCTTAAATCAGCAATGCTGAGAGAACTCTTTTTTGAAAGACTTATGGCCACATTCCACTCTCAGAACATCAAATAAATCTTTAGCACTTATTCATCTATAAATTCTTACTGACAGAATTTATTTTATTTAGGACATTAAGAAGTTTATTGTCAATTAGAATAAATTGGGTTGAATATTTTTATTCTTTTTTGTAATTAGACTGAATGAAATTAGCTTATTTGAAATAACACCTATTTGATTTAATTGTAATTGAAATTAAATTTTACAATAAATTAAACATTTCAAGATCTCTTTAAACCCTAGATTGCATCTAATTTACTTTTAAAACAATGCCTTTACATAAGTATTTATAAGTGAATGAAATATGTATATTCTCTTGGTTGTACATATATATATATGTTTTTACATACCATGAGTTTATTCAAGTTTTGTGAGTAAAATTAGGTAGACAAAACTATTTACAAGCCATCAGTGGTTGTGCTAGCACAAAGTCATAAGTCATTGGGACTGAGGTTTTGAACATACTGACCTTGTTCGGATCATTGGTCATACTAGATAATGCACTCTTTTCCAGAAACTAAAATTATTTGCAGTATAAACAACAGAATGGCTCTGTGGGTGTAGAACAAAAACAAACATGTCTGTACAGGCATCGGCAACAGGGATTGGCTAACAGACAGATATACTCAAATATGAGCATCCAGTCACCATATCTATATACTCCAATGTGTGCATAAATATTTTTTTAAAAGAAGGGTTATATAAAAACAGAAGGTAGTTAAATTTCTTGGTTCTTTCAAAATGGACACAAGAC
This sequence comes from Ascarosepion bandense, assembly GCA_037127315.1. Lineage (NCBI taxonomy): Eukaryota > Metazoa > Mollusca > Cephalopoda > Sepiida > Sepiidae > Ascarosepion > Ascarosepion bandense. Next base: position 2,222,263 of record JBBBDQ010001261.1, read on the forward strand.
ATAAAAGTGACTATTTTTTTTACAATTTTACTCTAGATGCAAGGAGTTATTGAGAGTGAAAAAGAATCTGAAAAAATCATTATTGAGGAAAGAGGAAATTAAGAGACCAGGATTCAAGGAGGCAGAAGATGATGATTGGTATTGCATTTAAATTTCTGAAGATCAAAGTTGGAAAAAAAAGCAAGAAACCAGGAATGAGTTTGACAAGTAAGTGCGAGGAAAGAAACTATTAGGATAGAACTTATGGTTACATCTAGCAATTTCAGCAGCAAAATGATGGAACTTAACTACCAATATAGTACTGTACTGAAATTTATGGTGCTGAGATACTAAAAGAAAAGCACATCAGAACAATTACCATGAATGTATTTACAGAAAAGGCACAAGGAAGCTAAGATACAGTGGAGGTAAAAGTGACTGAATACAAGATACCAGGAAAATTTTGGATTTTGTCAAGAATCTCTAGAGTCATAGAAATATCAGGCCAAATGTCATAGTAGTATTCAATACATGGATGAATGGTAGACCTATATAAGTGTAAGATGAATTCTGGCAAGAAAAATGGTCTAGAATGACATTACAAAACAAATTTCCTAGCAGCATACTTAGTAGTTGATTCAATATAATTGTTACACTTCATTTGCTGTCGTGATAACTCTGGGTAGCAGGTTTTGAAATTCATATATAATTGTGTATGCTGATGATGTAATGTGTAATTGCTGATGAAGTCAAAGATATTGGAATTAAATCCATTGCAACCACATCTTCATGCTGGTATATAGATAAGTATATAATGTTTTGTAGTAAATGTGATAAAAGTTATAGTGGGGATTTCGTGCATGGACGGGCGTCCCTGCATGAATTTCCAATGGGCAACCCCGAGGCCACATTATGCTACAGGCGGCACCATTCACCATCCTTCACCTGCTGCAATTAACGACCATCTGACCCTACTCTAGACCTCTCTCTATCCACAACTAAAACCAACATGAAATTAAACAAACAAAACAGCAAGACTAAACCAGCTAGTCATAAATCACCCAAACCTATTTGCGTTTCCTTCACAAACATACAAGGTATTCGCAGGAACTTTAATAGTGTAGAATCATTCCTTCTAACTAACTCACCCGATATCTTAGCTATATGTGAGACTAACCTTGACCCTTCTATCCCCTCTTTGGAGCAGTTCGTTCCTGGTTACCTTCCCCTCTTCAGGAAGTACTCCAATGTCCATATGCATGGGCTTGGTGTATGTGTCAGCGAACAACTCCCTCTAGCCAGAGTCACATCTCTTGAATCCCTGGATCATTCCTTCATGTGCTTCCGTCTCTCACTTCTAAGCTCAGTTAGCTATCTCTTCTTCCTCTACCGCTCCCCCTCCTCCTCTGACTGTACAGTACTTGATAGCATCTCTACTAATATCACAGGGCCATTTCTTCTCACCCATCTGCCCATATTTTGTGTTTGGCGATTTTAATGCCCACCACACCAAGTGGCTTGAAAACTCAGCCACTGACCTTGCTGGGATCCGCACTATGTATTTTTCAGTAACCCAAGCTCTAACACAAGTGGTGGACTTCCCCACGCATTTCTCTAATAACCCTAACGGAAGGGACTCTTTACTCAACCTTTGCTTTACCTCCATTCCAGACTCCTGCACTACCAGGCAGCTCTAGCCCCTCGGAAACTCTGACCATGCCGTAGTCTCCGTCAACATCTCAATCCATGCTAACTCTACCCAAGAAAACCAGACCAGCAGAATATCATACTGCTACCAGAGAGCAGACTGGGACTCGTTCCGAGACTTCCTCTGCGACGTCCCCTGGAACAACGTCTTCGATCTTCCTGTCGAAGACTGTGCCTCTGAGGTCTCCTCTTGGGTTAAGGCTGGCATTGATGCTTTTATCCCGGCCAGGAAATTCCAACTAAAATCAAATTCATCCCCCTGGTTCTCACCCGCTTGCTCGGCCGCCATTGCCCACCGGAACCATTTCTTCCAGCTCTATCGAAGCTGCTCATCGAACCAAAACAGGTGCCTTTTCACCTCAGCATGAAATAAGTGTAAAAAAGTACTGAACGAAGCTAAGAGGGCGTTTGCTACCAGAATGAGGCAACACATAGCATCCTCTAAGTTTGGCTCCAAAGATTACTGGTGACTCTGCAAAAGCGTGCTCAACAAGAGCAAGACTTCAATACCCCCAATGGAATTTGAAGTTCTCACCTCCCCAGCGAACAAGGCTGAATGCTTTGCCTGTAGATTCTCCACCAATTCGACACTGGACTCGTTAGGAATACCTACACCTGACTTCCCACCCAGAACTAAGGTTCAACTAAATAACGTCCACATTACACCCTTGCTGGTCGCCAAGATAATTGCACAACTTGACCCACACAAAGCGAACGGCAGTGACGGAATCCCAGTCATAGTACTGAAGAAATGTGCCCCAGAACTATCCTCTGTCTTCTCTAAACTCTATAACTTCTGCCTATCTGCTTCCTGTTTTCCTGCCTGTTGGAAGTCCTCCTGTGTAGTTCCTATATTTAAGAATTCTGGTGAACCCTCAGACCCCGGCAATTACCATCCTATTAGTCTCCTTCTGATCTTTGGCAAAGTTTTTGAAGCCATTATCAATGCCGAGGTGATTCAGCATCTCACGGCCCACAGGCTTCTCTCTGACAAACAGTACGGGTTTTGCTTCACCAGGTCTACTGCTGATATGCTAACGACCATTACCGAGTACATATACTGGGCACTTGACAAGAATGGCAAAGCCTGAACCGTTGCCTTGAATATCTCCAAAGCGTTCGACAGGGTCTGGCATGCTGGCCTCTTGTGCAAACTGTGGAGCTACAGGATAACTGGACATCTGTTTGACCTCATCCAGTCATTCCTCTCTAACCGCATATTGAAGGTGGTATTAAATGGGCATGCCTCCTAAACTACCATACAAACGCGGGCATCCCTCAAGGTTCTATCCTAGGTCCCACGCTCTTTCTGATCTACATTAATGAGCTCCCCGACGCCATTAGATCCCAAGTTGGCATGCATGCCAATGACACAACAATCTAGTCTTGCATCGATCAAAAACCAGGTGTGGGAAACGAAGCGAACCTTGCTGCCGTGCTTGAAAAGGACCTCCAATCCGTAGTGGCCTGGGGTAGGAAATGGCTAGTAAATTTCAATGCTTCTAAAACAAAGCTGTTATCAACTAACCACCATAGACAATCGCATCTACCTCCCATTAGCATGGGACAGGCTAGCCTCCCAGAGAGTAAAATACTATACCTCCTTGGCCTTACACTTTCGGCGGACCTCAAATGGAATGACTATATCAAATCCATTGCCAAATCTGCTGCTATGAAAGTCGGCTCTCTGTGCAGGGCCCGGAAGTTTTTCCCACCTGAATCTATTCTGCACATATACAAATCTACCATCTGCCCATGTATTGAATATTGCTGCCATATCTGGTCGGGTGCCCCTGCTGCTCTCCTTGGGCTTCTTGACAAAATACAAAGGAGGATCTGTAACGTGGTTGATACTGACTTGGCAGACCAGCTGCAACCACTCTCTCACCGGCGTGATGTGGCTTCCCTGTGCCTCTTCTACAAGTACTTTCATGGCTTCTGCTCCAATGAACTTAGAGCAATGATGCCACCTAAGCACGAATTTACACGAGATACTAGATTAGCAACTAGGTCCCACCCTTTTACAGTTAAACAGATAAGATGTAACCGTAAATTCTACTCCAATAGCTTCTTTTCTCGCACTTTCCGCCTGTGGAACTCCCTTCCACAAGTCTGCTTTCCCAACAGCTACAATCTCCAGATGTTTAAATGTAGGGTCAATAGACACCTCCTATCACCCTAACTCCAAATTATTCCCAGAACACTCTCATCTACCCAACCCTCATTCTTGGTATCCTTACCCGCCTATCACCCACCCTCTGACATTTCCTATATTTAACCATTCTCGGTATCCCTACCCGCCTGTCACCCACCCTCTGACATTTCCTATATTTAATCATCCTTTCTCCACTCTATGTAGCCCCCTGCGCTGTAGTGGCAGTGACATGCCTTGCTCGGGTTGAAACGCTTATATAAAAAAAAAAATATACAAGGAGATTTAAAACCATATTTATAAATACAGAAGACCTATAAAAATCAGAGATATGTCAAATTCTATCTTTTCATATACAATATGAAAACCATCCTTTTGATATTAAAAACACTAAAATGGTTAAATTTATTCATTATAAATCATCTAGAAGAATTATTGAAGTTTTTCTTGTCAAAATCCATCTTGCACCTTTATAAATCTACTATTCACCTGTCCCTTGAATATTGTTGCTATATCTGGTCAGATGCTTATGCTATTCATCTCTATGTTCTCAAGAAAACCCATTAAATGATCTGCAATGTAATCGGTCCTGACTTGGCATCTCAACATCAGTCACTTTCTCATTGATGTGACGTAACTTCTCTCTGTTTTTTTTACAAATATTTTCATGGCAACTGCTCTGATGAATTTTTTTCCTGATCACCTGACCACATGAATTTAAGCATGCTGCTAGATTGGCATATAGGTCCCACCGGCTGGCCATTGAAATAGTTAAATGCAACTGCCACTTCTACTTGAACAATTTCTTGCATTTTCTGCTTGTGGAACTCCCTTCCATTTACTCACTACCCCATAGCTACAATCTCCAAAAAGTAAAATGTAACATCAATTGCCATCTTCTATCTTCTTGAACTTCATTCATTTTTTTATCTTTTATTCAATACCCCGTACTCAATCTTTTCTCTCATTGAAGAAAGTAAACAAACTATGATATCAAAATTTAATTCAATTAATTAAAAAAATAGGCTACTACGCTTTCTAATAAAGATAATACTCAAAGATTAAACATTTTAATAACAATTTTAATTAAATTCTATGCTAATTCCTTAAAACTTAATATATATAAAAATTTCTGTCTTAATTATATATATTCATTCTCTTGCTAAGATATATATGGTGTAGACACTCTATATGTCACTTATAAAACTAAAGTGTCATAAAAAACATTTATTAACCGATAATTTTCAAGAACCCTTAAGGAAAATTCTGACTGAAAACAATAATTTTATATAAATCCTCTTGCTATCCAAGAGGCACTATATATCAAACATTACTCTCTTACCTTCAGCCTTACATTATTTAATAGTGGAAATGGAGTGTTGAAAGTAGAAAGTTGGATAGAGAAAGATGCTTACATGAATTCTAGTCATGTGTGGCATGTGAGGATTTGGAATGAACATTTCTTTTTCAAAAACTAAAAATAAATTACTACGTAACAATCAAAACATGAGGAAAAAATAACAACAGCAGACATAAACACACTTAGAAATGGCTATAGAAATGACTGAAAGCTCTTTGGACAATAAAGATTATGGACAGTTTTTATATTTATGGAAACAAAATGAAAAAATGTTAGGATTAATTAACAAAATGGAAAAATGTTAGGATGCTGGAAAAACAGTAAAAATTAATTAAATCTTCATTGTTGGCCATATTTAATGAAAGATGTTTGAAAGAAAGGATGCTGCCAAAGTATACATAATTTGTGTGTGTGTGTGTGTGTATATATATATATATATGCAGACAGATCTGTTTTGCTGTATTACAGCTCATCAGTACGGTTAGACATCCGATTTCTTTTTAACCCAGGATTGAAAACTGACTGAATTGGCGTCAGTCAGCAATTCTACCTCTGAGCTATGGACGCTCGGTAGAAGGAGGCAGACTTTTTTAGCATATGTATCATATGCCAGTAGCCAGAGTGCTCTAATTCATTAATGAATGAGCGATGTATAGATGCTAGAGTAGCTACTGTTTTTTCAAAGTCTATATTTTATAACTTTTTTATAATATTTTCCTATATGAAATATGCATATTTACGTTTTATCTTACATATCTGATGTACAAACTTCATTGATTTGTATACAAATATAGTTTCATTAATTCTTCAAATGTTTCTAATTAACCATAGTATTTCTAAATAGCAAAGTTATTTAGCTTTTTTCAGTTGTTTTGAAAATGCTTGTAAATGAGTGAAACATTAACATGTAAGTAAAAGAAAGTTTTAAATGTTCAAATGGTTTTTACAAATCCAGTCTTATGTACTTTGTCTGAATATTTCATGTCAGTTATCATATACAGATTTTATTGAATGATGACTGACAAGGCATTGAAATTAAGCTTTTTTATATATTTTCTTGCTTTCATGTAATTGATTTCTTTTCTGGACATAGAGAGGTGAAAACTGCCCAAATGATCTGTGGGACTAATTTTTCAACTAATCTGTTACCCATTATCAAATATGATTTTTAGTTTAATTGAATATATCTTGTTTTAATTGATAGCAATAGAAATGTTTTAATCTTCTAACACATCCAGCTCATTCTGGCTATGTTTATAACTGATCAATCATTTTTGCATGTTTATAAGTCTATTATGTTTGTATTTTCTACGGGTATGTTATGGACAGAGGTTGTGAGGTGTCCATGTGTATTTAAATAAGTCCTAATGTTGTTATGATCCAACAGATACAAAGTAAGCATGTAGTTGTATGTCTGATCTAATTATTATCCATGTATTTGTGCCAGAAACACAGTTCTGTAAGGGGTACGTAAATTCATAAATAATGTTGGTTCAATATAGTCTGGATCTTGCTGGTGAGTTGTTATTGTTGACAGTGAGGTTGGCAGTTTTATTTTTTTAATAGATAATCAACTTAATATTCTTGCTCTGGTCAATTGCAGTTGTATACATCATAATATTTCTAAAATCAAATTTGTCCTGCTTATAATGGACAGTTGATTTTTATAGAACATGTTAATATCATTATTTCTTTCTTTATGTTCAATCTTGTGGCTGCTTATCTTAGAAATGATCTAATTGGATTATCTATAAGATCATTCGGTGGACCATTATTAAACATCTTCTGTTCAATGTTCTTTAAAGAATAACAGAAAAGAAGATGAAATTTTGATGCACTCTCATGAAGAATTTTTAATGACACATATTTTGTATCTAAATGGACATTCACTCATCTATCTATATATAAAATTCTTTGACTTTTGTCCATCACACTCTCTAAAAGAGCCATATATTGACCCATCAAAACCAAAAGTTGGAGATTAGTGAGAACAGGTAAGGGAGTACAAAGTATAGTTGGTGTTACTTGGGGGCACAGCTTAGTACAATAAATTTTCTTTAATTCTTTTGTAAAAGTTATAAATTTTATGTTTTAACATACAAATTACTCACATTGCTTTCAAAATAATTTAATAATTAAAGTAACAAATATTGTTTGTTTTAGCTTGCCCTGCATTTATGAGAACTATGAACAAATCACAATACTAACCCTAACCCTAACTCTGCCAAATGTTTAAAAATTTTGCAATTTGGCTTCAGAAAGAAATATTCGCACATGGTGTAATGCAATATGCAACATGTATGTTGCATACTCAAGAGTATGAAATCCTAAGAATTTATTATTCGCTGATAAAAAGGAAAAAAAGAAATTCTTTTAAAAAGATATTGTCTATCATAAAGTCCTATAAAATTAAATTAAAAAAATTATTAAAACCTAAAACTAGGGTTTTTGTCAAAGTATTTTTCAAACAAATCAGCTTATTCAAATTTCATTGATTATTTTTTAAAAAATGAATGCAATGTAGAGTTTGTAAATCTTGACCGAAAATATTAGAGAATGTTAACTTAAACAACACTAAATTCTGAGGATTTCAACACGCATTAGCATATTGCAAAAAAATATAGTAAAATTAAAAAACGGTTTTCTGAAATAAATTTTGATATTTTTAAATCTTGTCTTAGTGGGGCTAAGAATTTTTCAGTATCTTCTCATGTATGTGTAAATATGTACATATTATTCAAACACAAACATAAATATTGGTATATTTATTTTTACTTATAAATGGGCATTAGAATTTTAAAATGCAATCATTATTTCTAAGTATTTGTAAACAACAACCCAGAAGGCACATATATAAACATATGGATGTAATGTTAAATAATGTATAATATACAAACGCACACATAGACGTGAAAATGCTGAAGCAATCAAATTAACATGTGAATGTAAATATTGGGCATTGAATTTGTATCATTTACCTGAGGCCTATCTTAAATGTGTTTTGGAATCAATTTTGGGTGCGCATCTATTGAAATAGATTGGATGATAAATATCCATAGTTCTCAGCTGCCTTTTGTCATTGCTTCTCTTGAGAAGCCATTCTAATTTTCATTTCTTCATTTGAAGAACACATTCAGAAAAAAATGAAACTTCCTACAAATATTTCCTCTCAAGGCAACAAAATGCCTATTTTGAATTTTAGCAGATTTATTGATGAAAATTCATTGACATTTTGTTAGATCATTAGTCTGAATATAGAATATATATACTTACCTACCTGCCAGGTAGGGATCATCATGTCTCAGTTGTGTTTTTGTCCTCGGGCAGAAGGCTGCTCAGTTGTGTCTCTGTCTGAGGTCAGAAATACTTCTGAAAGAAATAAATACTAACAGGTGACCAGTCTCAGGGAACAGATGCCTGAGGCCGAACCACCCCATTGCACTAGAGGGGTGGTTCAGTGGTCACCACAAAGGCTAGAGCAACTGATGGTTATGGAGGCTAGGCCATTTTTAGGCCTGGCCCTAGCATGTGCATTCAGGTTATCCACACTAAACTCAACATTATGTCACATCAAATTTCAATGTGGAGACAAGGTAATTATAGTATGGAAATTTCGATTGTGTGAAGTGGCATTTGAAGAGTATTTTGTAATAATAGAAACCATAATAATAATGATGGTTTATGCTATTATTATGATTCTATGTCTGACTGATATGTTTTCTACCTATGATCAAAGTGTAGTATCAGCTATTACTGAGCTGGAATCTGTTGTTTTCTAATCAAAACATCTCTGTAATAGGAAGGAGAGTAGGAAAGGTAGGATGCAATGGAGGAATAGTCAGAGTTAAGAAAGATGAAAAGAAAATCTTTTGAAAGTAGAAGAGAGTGGAGGATGAAAGAAGGGGAAATAGGCAGGCAAGCAGCCTTACTGGTTGAACGAATTTAAAATTGAAAGGCCAGTAGGGATGGAGAAATGTAAAAATTACAATAGATTGAAATGTAAACAGAGCAAAAGATAAAAGAGATAATTCAGTAGAAAATATTTGTACATTCCTTTTTCACATACAAAATTAAAGCATGTTTGTGTAACATTTAGATAAAAAAATATGGATGAGCAGTGAAGATTAGAAGGGATGAGGGTGAGAAACAGACCTGTGAAATAATGATGAGTTGCCAACATCTGTGAAGTTTCCATGGATCCAACAAATAATAATAACAATAATAATAATGTTGTTTATGATAATAGATTTAATAATAGTAATAATCATATATGTTGTGCATTTTTCATATAACAAAATAAGTATGCCATATCTATATCCCTCAAGTGAATATATAATAGAAATGATCCCCTTAAAATGTTTAATAGTGTGGGGTTCTGATAGAAAACTTTGATTTAAAACACTTGAAACAAAAAGCAAATAAAAAAATTCTATTTAAAACCTCAAAGAGGAAAGCAAATTCAAAACACATTTTTGTAAACAATTCAATAGTTGTTTGACAAACAAAAATGTGATAGTTTCTCAATAACCTAATGGATTAAAGCATTTGTTTATGAATTTAGACACAGTAATTGTGAGTTCAATCTCTGGTTCAAGTAGTACAAACTTAAACTCAGTGGAACAGGCAAGCAATAATGAAACAACATCAAAAATAACATTAGATATGCTTAAACATGCACAGTGGAATGAAAACTATATCCATCTGTAGATTAAATAAAGGGTTCAGCCTGAAATTCTCTGAAGGTTACCCAGACTGATAGAATCCTGAAGAAGGCCAGAGAGCACAATGGCTGAAATATTGAAATGATACTAACAAAAGATGTGGACATTAGTCAAAATGTAAATAATGATAACTCTCCATCCCAAAAAATTGAAAGAGAAATTATTGAATCAGTACAGATTTGATTTGTGAGAAGTTCTATCAAAAACTGATACAGATATGAAACTGCTTGACATTCATATACAGAGGTATAGAACTAGAGAAGCTCTTGAGAAGCCATTCTAATTTTCATTTCTTCATTTGAAGAACACATTCAGAAAAAAATGAAACTTCCTACAAATATTTCCTCTCAAGGCAACAAAATGCCTATTTTGAATTTTAGCAGATTTATTGATGAAAATTCATTGACATTTTGTTAGATCATTAGTCTGAATATAGAATATATATACTTACCTACCTGCCAGGTAGGGATCATCATGTCTCAGTTGTGTTTTTGTCCTCGGGCAGATTGCTGCTTGGTTGTGTCTCTGTCTGAGGTCAGAAATGCTTCTGAAAGAAAGAAATACTGACAGGTGACCGGTCTCAGGGAAAAGATCCTTGTCTCCCCATTAGTCAGAATGTAAACAATGATAACTCCATTCCAAAAATTGAAAGAGAAATAGTGAATCAGTACAAATTTGATTTGAGAGAAGTTCTATCAAAAACTGGTACAGATATTAAACTGCTTGACATTCATATACAGAGGTATAGAACTACAGCTAGTTCCACCAGAGATTACAGTCAGTTCCAGGAGAGCCCAAGGAATAGTGAAAAGAGAAAGGCACATCCTTTTTAATGTTCTTAATGTTTCAATATATTTCACATCATATTCAAGAATATATTTAGACCATTGAAGTATGAATAAAAAATTTTTTAGTTTCAAACCCATGCAGAATGACTGCAAAATACTTCCCAATGAAGCACACAAATGCATACTCATATTTATTCCTAGTAAATATAACAGGCTGGTTTTCAGTTTCATCTTACTCAATAGTCTGTCTGATCTTGATGTCAGAACACTACATTTGCTTGCCTGAACTTGCTTTTGTGTGTCTAATTCTTTGTTTGTGAACTCTTTGCTATAATACTGTATTCTTGCCTTATTAGCATTAATTTGCATTGTCTATATTGTTTGCTTGTTTTATATTATTTTTTAACCTCTCTTTTTCTTTTCTTGTTACTGCTTATTGCAAACTGTGTCAACTCTGTTGAACAGTTCTTTATTTTCTATTTGATCATGGCTAATCACTCCACAAAATAATTTCTTCTTTGTGGTTCCATTTCCTTTCAGGATGTGAGAAATCATGACTCTTCACAACTTCCTATCTTTCCCAACACCTAGAAATGTATTGTCTTTTTACTATTCTTCCTAATTCCTGTTCTACTCATGCAAGATAGATTTTAGGTCATTCAATGTTTCCCTCTGCACCTTTTGCCTTCAATATATCCTGTGAGTATTTTCGTTTACTTTTCTTGCATGAGTTCAAACTTGGGTACAGTGCCTCTCAAGCTTCTGTCAATATCAACAGTGCATGGAGGGATGGGTTCACAAGTGACTGAACAGTATGAAGGTGGTTCCAGAAATTCTGTACTGGTGAACAGAACCTTGAAGATGAAGAAGGTAGAGGATAGTCATACATTCTTGACAACAAACAATTTCAAGCAGTTGTTGAGCAAAACCCATGTAAAAGTGTCAGAGAAATGTCTCAGACACTTTGTGTCAGCACTGCAACAGTCTCACACCATTTGCAGAGTACTGGCAAGTTGAAAATGCTTGTTAAATATATTCCTCACGATCATAATGAAAATCAAAAACTTAGGAATTTTGAGGTGTGCTCAATGCTTTTTCTACATAAGACTAATGACCCCTTTCTTGATTGAATAGTCACTTGTGAAGAAAAGTGGATCCTTTATGATAATCGCAAATGATCAGGTCAATGGCTTGATTATGATGAGTTACCCAAATATTTCCCTAAGATAAAGTTGCATCAGCAAAAGATTATGATGACTGTCTAGTGGTCTGCAGTTGGTTTTATCCACTACAGTTTTCTAGAAGCCAATCAGAGCACTAATGCAGAAGTTGTTGAAATGCATGCATAATTGAAAAAAATGAGACCTGCATTGGTGAATCAATGTGGTCTAATTCTGCTCCATGATAATGTGTGACCACATGCTGCAAGAATGACGTTGCAAAAACTCACAGACTTGGGATACGAGAGTTTACCACATCCTCCATATTCTCCTGATTTTTCACCTTTTGATTATCATTTTTTAAGCACTTAAGCACATTTTTAAATGGTAAATCTTTTAGGTCCAAACCAGAGGTTTAATCAACATTCAAAGATTTTGTTGCATCACAGCCTACTGCAGAAAGCAATGGCAACCTACTGCAGGATAATCTTCTGCCCAGTCAGTCATGTCTCTTTTGAGACATGATCACCCAAAGCGTGTATCACATATGGCACTTAACTGATTGAATAATTCTAAAACAAGTACATGTGCATGATATGACCTTCATTTTTTAATTTCATTCAAAATTTCTTATATTATTTCTTAAATTATGCACAAGAAAATATGTTTCTCTTGGAAGATGCACCTTAATATTGGAAAGAAATGTCTAAGAAGAAAAAAGCTCATTCTCATACAATAACACATTCACTATATGTCACTCGCAAACTGATTTCACGTATTATTTGCATTGAACACTTGTCTGATTTTGTTTGGATGGCAATGACATACTAGTTGGTGTTTAGTAAATATAGTATACATCTTTCATTGTCCAAGGATGGTTTTATTTTCAAAAATGAATTTAAAATTTTAAAAATATGTTTGTAAAAATATAAAACAAAGAAATTTTATTCTTCCTCAAATCCCTAAAGCTTGTGACCACTGGATTCATGTAAAAACTCTAAACTATTATCGGCAAAGTCATCATTACTGTCAATTATTACAGTAATAATGCTCCCAGTTGAATTAGGATAATATTAATAATAAAATAGTTATATAAGATGTTTATAAACACTTTCAATACAAAAAGAAAGATACTAAAAATGTGACATCTTAGTTGCTGTTGTTCCCAGGTCTGGGTGGTTCCCAGGTCTGGGTGGTTCCCAGGTCTGGGTGGTAACAGTTGTTAGGCTCCCAGCTATGGGAAAATAGTTAACCCCAAACTGTAGTCAAAACACTACAAAAGTATAAAAATAGATTTGTATAGTTAAGATGTTGAAAGACATTAAAAGAGATATTACCAACAATATATCTGATTGTTGACAAAAACCCTATTTTCAAAAATGCCTCAATTAAACCTGATCTACAAACTGATTTCTTACAATGAATACATATTCTATTTGTATAAACGTTTCCTTAAAATCTTGTTGGCATTAAATAATTCACTGAGGTAGATATGCTGTAAAACAAAATAAATCAAATCAAACTAAAAATGTTAAACTAACCTTATGCATGTCATGACAAAATTTTTTGAAGTTTAATTTTTTTGATGCAATGTGATTGGCATACTTTTATTTTAGTGCCAAGAAAGCTACTTTACTTTGATCTAAGGTGAAAGAAATATTGCCTGCAGGCCAATTTCTGTTCAACACTCTACATGTATAGATAGAATTTTCTGTTCTTTGTTTTTCAGTGAATAAAAAATGACTTGAATTTCATTAAAAATAAAACCTTTTTTTTCTCATCATTCTTTCTAGTAGTTCCTCAAATATTAAATTCAAATCAGTTTTAATTCTTTTAAAACATTGGTCACTTTTCAGCATCAAATCATTTTCAGATGAAAATGTAGCTAAGGTGAATTTGTAAGTAACTAACAGCTAACTCGCTTGCTAATTAAATTTATTTTTATTTTTTGTATTCATGAAGTTTTTCATGAACTCATTGGTATGTTTTACTTTCAGACAATATAAACTATTTAGCAATATGCAAAAATGTAGTAACTGCTATCAGGAAAGTTATAAATAAATATTGTATTTGCTCACTGAGAAATTCTATGATTAATTCATTAATCAAAGTGACACCTTTTTTCATGTGAAATTGCAATAATTTTATATGAATTTAGTCAGTTTTGGTACAGTTTTCACTTTAAAAAATTAATAAGAAACTAATTAGTCGACAATGATAGTATCTTGATAACTACTGCTTTTTGAGTATCTGCACATAGACAAAGCAAATGCATGAATAAATATATGCTGAGGATTGGTTTGTTTTATGTGAACACTTTATTAAATCTTTTACTTAATGCTGGCTCAAGGATTTTCAAAGCAGAACTGGTGATTAATGATAAACTTTCTATTTCTTTGTGCAGCAAATATTATCCCAAAGGATAGCCATAGTAAATGAACACCAAATGAAGATAGAGTAAAATTATCTTTGTTGTTGATTCATCTTCATCAAAACAACATGGTCTCTGCTGTTTTATTCTAGAAGTTCTGCATGCTAGTTGTCAATGTTGGGTAGGTCATTCTATTTGGTCACACTGGGTTGACATTTCTCATATTGTTTAGAGTATAAGCCATGATGTGCCATTTAGAACAAGTAATAAAATATTTATAAAATGGCCAAATGTTTCCATGTAGTTTAGCAAAAATTCCAATTACCTCTTTGAGTTTATATTGAAGATTTTAACATGTACACATTCTCTAGATATTTCTTTATAGATAAAATAACTTTGAAACCACTTAGACTCAAGATTAAAATATATGTGAAACAACACATGATATCAATTAAAATTTGGTGAACTTGACCTGAATTAAGATTAAGGACAGTTTAAATTACTAGATCTGATATCGTCCCTTGTATATTCAAACTGATATAAAACAAATTTCTTTTATCAAATAAACATTTTCTTTAATGATTCAAAACTGTATAAACATATTTGATATGATTTATGTCAAGGAAATTCTATTGACCATGAGTGTCACTTAATATCATTATGGATTTATTGTTATTGAATCTTTGTTGATCTATATCATAGAGATCCATATTCCTTGTTTTTATTGAAATAACTATCATTGGATATTGAAAGAAGTTCTTCCTAGAGAACAGAGAAGTATTTTTCTGAATTGATATTTCCCAAACAAATTGCTATCTGTACCATAACTGAAAATCGGCCATATTTGATAGTTGCTGCTAGCAGTTTAAACAAAATTCTTGGCTTAGAAAACTTTATATTAGTTTGCTTCTGAAAAACTTGATTGTGTGTCTATCCAGTATCTTATATTGCCATTGCTTTCTTTGTTGAATGTTGTCTGATTTAAGGATAAACAATCTTGTGACTGTGTTGCAATAATAATTGATGTGATTGATTATACTCTGCTGCTGCTGCTCCCTCTTTGTCTTTTTTAACACTTTGCAATAGGAATGTTTGAATCTCCTGTTTCAATAACAAAAACATCTTTTTCATAATCCATCTCAACTTGAACCACATGCCATGGTTTCTTTATTATTCAATTGTATACTCATGTAGTTCACAGTTAAAAGTGAAAATCCCAGTTCTAAATGCTGTTTGATCTTGGTTCATTCTTCCTCTAGATTAACCAAAAGCATGTCCACTTATATTTTTCTCTTCCTGGAGTATAGAGTATTATGGAGTATTTGCATGGCTATGTTTCTTGCATTTTTATGCTAAAATGATTAACACCCAATTCATATATCTTTATTAAATATAAAGTTTAAATAAAATAATGGGTTTTATTTATTTTCTATCAGAATTTATGAGACAAGTAGTTACACTTATTTACATAATTTATATTTGGACTAATGTCTTCATCTTTGTTGTTATTATCATGTTTCAGCTGTTGCACCCTCTAGCCTTCTTCAGGTATATATTGATCTAGTTGATTTTTAGGGAATTTTGAACTGAACCCTTTATTTAATCTATAGGGATAGATTGTTCTCAATCTAGTGTCTATGTCTAGGGATATCTCTTCTTGTTCTTTTTAGTAGTACTCAGTTATTGCTCATCCTATTTCCACTTACTATACTACTAAATTCCCAAACTTTAATCTACTAGGCTATGGTGGAATAGCAATAAATAAAAATGCTTTTATGTCTTCTTTCAGGTTTTGAGCTTATAAAACAGTTTTAATTTCATGTATGTTTTATTCAATATGTCTTAATTTAATCTTTGAATACATTTTTTAGGTTATTAAAAATATAAAGTTGATCAAAATATGAATAATTTATTGGTTCATCATGTACGAGGCCCAAGAGCCACTCAAGATAGTGACCTACAGAGTAAGAGGCAGATTTTATGTGGGTAT
Source organism: Ascarosepion bandense (assembly GCA_037127315.1). Lineage (NCBI taxonomy): Eukaryota > Metazoa > Mollusca > Cephalopoda > Sepiida > Sepiidae > Ascarosepion > Ascarosepion bandense. Next base: position 2,238,491 of record JBBBDQ010001261.1, read on the forward strand.
GTGGATAAGACAATGGTTGAACATGTCAACCATTGTAGTGATATGGGAAGCATCCTCTTGGGTATCAGCTCTACAAAGTAGCAGTTCATTAAAAGAAGCTAATAGAGTAAAACTTAAATCTTATGAATGAAATACAAAGTGAACGAGGGTGGTTTGCTACAATCTGTGTGGCATGGCAGGTCTTAGCTATGAAAGTTAGAACTGGTGGAAAAAAGGAATGTAGTTCGTCTGACTACTTTCCCTGGAAATAGAAATAGCACAGTGAGAGGCTTGCAATCTCTGGGGGAAAAGAGTTGTAGAGTGGAAAATAACTTGTCACCCACAAGAATGTGGAGATACTTTTTGACTCTATCAAGACAGGAAAGTGAAGACCAGTGGGCACACCCCCACCCCGCCACAATATATGGCAGCAGTACTCCATTTTTGACTCCGTTCTGGATCTTGTAATGGTAGAAGATAGCATGATAATGTACAATTAAAGAATATTTGTTCCAATTGTTATATTGGATTTTTTTTTTCAATCAGTATCACCCCAAACAAAGCATTAAAGCTAATAAGACACAAGTGGTCACAGGGTGTAGAAGAATTAGAAACACTACTAATGAGTGAAAACAAAAGGAGAACTGTTAGCTTAGAATTTACAGTTATATCTAGCAAGATTGGTGAGATATCAATGACAGTATGGCTGCACTTAAATTAAAAATGTCTAAATATCATAGCAAAGATTTCATCTAAACAATTACCATCAAAGTATTTATAAAAAAGGCACAGGCAGGCAACCTTGTGGCTGTGGAAAAGCCAAGCCACCAGAGCAGGACCAATAATATTGCTGATTTTTTAAAGATTTATCATTATTTTTTATGGAGAGAATTAATTACATGAAATCAGAAACAGTTTCATAGTCTTTTAAGTTTTCTATTGTTTTATATTTTAGTAGACTGATAGGATTTACATTTGAAATATATTTAAAGGGAAAAAACATTTGTAAATGTTGATATTTTAAATCTGAAGACAGTTTTCTGCCAATAATTAAGCAACATTGTTCAGATTGATTTTATGTCTTTTTAAATTAATTTTATTTATTAAAATGCAAAATCAAAGATAATTCAATTTACAATTTAAATTTTCATGTGTATTATAAAATTGCAATTTTACTTAACTTACATTTTACTTCCAAATTATCATTGAAAATAATGTTTTTCCAACTGGCTCAAAAGTGAACGAGACATCTTATGTCTTTACAAAATGCTAATATCATAATTTAAAAACCCATAAATTTGAGTAAATTTTGAAGGCGACAATTTTACAATAGAAAAATTCAGATGACGAAATAATGACTCATAGATAAAATCTTAGAGGCTGTTATATGAGTAAGATGTTTTTCTCTTAATCTTTTTTGTCTTTTACTAAATAAGAAATATTCCTATTCAGCTTTCCATTTATGAATTTTAACAATAAAAAACAATGTTTATACAAAATTTTAAATTAAAATTTTTTCTGATAATTTTCCTAGTAAAATGAAGTTAATATAACAAGAAGTTTTTGGTTGAATCAAATATGGTTACATTTAGCTATAGCTAAATGTAAATATTCTAAAATAGGCATAGTAAAGTACACAAACATTAAATTCTTTTGTTCTCTTTCTATCTCACTCTCTCTCTCTCACTCTCTCTCTGTCCATATATATATATATATATATATATATATATATATATATAATACAATAAAAAAAAAGAGGGATCATATTTTATTAATAAATTGGGATACAGAAGTATCACAGCATTTAAAATTTGCTAGGCACCTTTGGAGAAGCCATTACCTAATGGAGGATAATATTTTCCTTCCTCACCCCCTTACTCTAACAATTTAACTTTGGTTACTAATAAAAATTTTTCTTATTAGCTACTCAATCTTAAATTAGCAATGATTTTTGTTCTGAAGAAGAGTTGGTTGAAAGTTTTCTCGCAAATTTTAAACATTGTGATACTTCTGCATCCCATTTTATTAATAAAATATGATCACCCTTTTTTTTAAATGAATTATAATTTGGTGTGATAATGGCAACTTGTTCATATATATATATATATATATATATATATATAAAAGACATACATACATGAATACATACAAACATACAATTCCAGTGAAACAAAATGCAGTCATTCTCCTCCCTTGCAAGACATCAAAGGACTTAACTGCATTTGAGAATATCAGCTAACCTACTCTGCTCATCTCACTCATTTTTCAAGAAAGAAAGATTGACCTATCTCTTTTCTCACTAATAAGGCCTTGTGACAGACGAGCACACATGGCTCTTATTATAATACAGATTAATAAATATACATATTATCTTACATTGGTGGCAAGATTTAAAGTTCCATATACTACACAATTATCATGTGCATATTACAAACTGACGATTTAAAAGTTTTTAATTTAAGATCACTCAACGTTTGTAGAAGTTAAGCAGGGAAGTTAGAAAGAAACAAACAAACACATAGAAAAATCTGGATCTAAGTATTTGAGTAAGTATTTTTTTTCTATGGCAGGAGTGATTCACTTAATTTGTTTTGCCCTAATTTCCTAATTTACTAAACAGATAGTGAACTGATATGAAAAGCAAATCTGAAACTTGAATGAAAACAGTGATGGCACTTACTCTAACAAATACCTCAGTGCATGGATCAGTTATAACAAATTTAGTATAGAATATAATGAAATTAAATGTAGAATAAACTGTCAGAGGTAGTTTCTTCCACCACCACTAATTGCTACAAAACTAAAACATTAATGTAAAAAAAACTCTGGTCATGTTCTTGAATAGCCTTATCAGATGGAGATTTTTGTATAGATATCATGCATTGCAACAAACCTATTCAAAAATATCTAAACCATCAGGTCTATATAGCTGCTTTTTCAAATCAATGGTTAAAAATGGCATTGAGAAAATTAAGGTTGTTGATCTTGGCTATTAAATCACAAAGAACTCTACTTAATAGAAACTACATCACTTGAGGACTTTCAACTGCAGCAACGGTTAAAATGGATAGCACATGCAAGTTAAAAAGAAAATAATGACACAATCAATATGTTGATGTTCCACACTAATTTAAAAGAATCTAATTAATAGAAATATCTTATAGATTTCAACTGAAAGTTAGAATTATTAGTGATACCATTAGGTCAGTTTCTCTTTTTTAAAACTGATATTAATACTCTACCCATTTCTTACTAAGCAGCTTTTCCATAGTCATTCACTAACTTTTTGTAAAAGTCTGCTGCATTTTTTCCTTCACAAAACAGAAATTGTATGACAATTTTTTTACTTTTGAATGATTTCGAAAGAGGATTGTGGGTAGGATAAATAAAAATAATTCTACAAATTCTTCACTGGTCTTTGAGACACTTTATGGTTTATAGCCAACTAAAACCCTAGGAATTTTTATTAATACTTTCAAAATTAAATTAGACCAGGAATTAATCAAACCTGATACTGTTAATTTATATTTGTATACACATAAGAATTTTATTTCATTTATCAAAATATTTTTATCAATTTGTATAATGTCTGACTTTCCTTGGATGTCCATCTTATAATTGCAGTTGGTATAGGCTTCCGTTTATATATGTGGATGCAAATCTGTTTTATGCTTCTATCTCTATAGTTTTCTTTTCATTATATTAACTGTCCATTTTGGTTTATTCATTGTTCTTGCTTAAAATAAATTGTAGATCAATACAGTAAATCAATGAACTAAACTCTTCTGTCTTTAAGGTCACTCTTAATCATGATAAAACACTCTAAGATGTTTTTAACATTTCTGAATATACAGCATGAGTTAAAAGAAGGCTTACAGTTAGTAGATATGAACTTTACACTTTAAAAAAATTATTGCATTTATAATTATTTTTTACAATCATACTAGTTCAAAACTGTTTATGTACATTTGTTTAACACTTTACTTATAGTTTTAGCACAGTTTGATCTCTTAAGTATTCAAAATGTCCTCTTTCAACATTGCAACATTCCTCAAACCTCTCCAGAACATAACACAGAGTATGACACAAATCTCAGTCTGCATCAATTTGAATAAATACTTCTGAAATGTATCCTTTTAATTCATCCACTAAGTATGGATTTCTCACATAAACCTTGTTTTTTACTTTTCCTTCTTCTTCTTCTGTGTGCCATGTCCTTTCAGGACACAGGCAATCATGGTCTTCCACATCTCCCTATCTCTGGTAGTTCTTAGCATGCTTTCTCCTGTTACCCCAACTAAACCCTGCTCTGCCATCCACCTGCTCAGGCCCTTCAAATATGTTATTCACTGCTTTCCTCTGTCTCTCTTTCTCTCTATCTGACCTGTGAGTATCAGATTCTCCAAGCCTTTCCTCCTCATCACATGTCCCAGGAACTTCAGCTGTCTTTTCCTAATGCTCAGCATTAATTTCCTTTTTGTTTCCATCCTTTCTAAAACCTCATCATTTCTCACATGCTCACTCCATGATATCTGCAGCATCCTTCTGTAGAATCACATTTCAGTTACTTCAAGTATTTCCTTCTTCTTTGATGATATTGTCCAGCACTCACTGCCATATTGAAGAACTGCAATCCAGTACTCTCTTCTTTGTTTCTAGCAAAATTGTCCTGTTTCTTAATACTTTACTCAACTTCTGGAATGCTTCATTTTCTATGCCAATTCACCTTCGGATCTCTGTGTCACACTTTCTGTCTTCTGTTATAACACTTCCCAAGTACTTAAATTTTTGTACTTGTTTGATTTTAGTATCCACAACCTGTAATTGGCTTTTTGGGCTCCTCTGTTAGCTGATGATCATACATTCAGTTTTTTAAAGTTTATTTGAAGTCTTTTCTTTCGACTTTCTTTAGGTTTTGTAGTTTTCTTTCCATGTCAGCTCTTAGCATCTGTATCATCTGCATATTTTATGTTGTTCAGATTGTTACTGCCCATGATGAATACTGGTATAACTTCTAGGGTCCTCAGAATAGTCTTGCTGTATAAGTTGAATAGATCCAGTGTAAAGACACATCCTTGACTTATGCCTCTTTCTATCTTTGTATATCTGCTGAATTCATTTCATGTCTGTATGCAGGCGGTTTGATGCCACTTTGAGGTTCTTGATTACTCTGATGTCTTTGACAAATATGTCGAGGTTGCTGAGCATTTTTAGCAATTCTTTGTGGCATACGTTGTTGAACACCTTGGCATAGTCTACAAAACACAGGTAAACTTACTTTTTCATTTATATCACCCTTCCTGATAGCATCCTAAGCATAAATATTGCATTCCTTGCTCCAGTGTCCTTGATGAAACCACACTATTCTTATCCTATTTCTGGCCTGATTCTGCTTTACACTCTATTCATCAGGATTTGGACAATGATTTTTATGTGGCTCATCAAGCTGATTGTTCAGTGGAGTTTGCATTCAATTGCACCTGGCTTCTTAGGAAGAGCTATGAAAATTACGCTTCAAAAAAGAAATCGATTGGTGTTAGTTCAGGGGAGTCTAGTGGCTATTCAATGCTGCCTCGTCTTTTGAAACAACGCTGTAGAGAGGTATAGTTAAGGTAGTCCCTTACTACCAAAACATAAGGGAGAAATGCTTGATCTTGCTGAAAGAACATTTTGGCTAAGTTAAATCTAATATATAAAACAAATACTGAAACAGCTGTAAGCTTACTTTTGGCACATAATAATATAGAAATTATTTATTTTATTTGAAATATCCTTAATATTTTAAGTACTAAACACTATACTAATTTATAAAAGAGTTTGTTTAGTTCTGTCTACATTATCAATATTATGTTCATCATCACAAAGTAGACATAATTATTAAATTCTATGTATTTTTCAATCATTTGCTTCTTTAGATTTTTATGTAGGCTTATGTAGTTTCTTGTATAAAGATTTATAAAATTGTGTTTTCCATATGTAGACATATCTTTCTCTCTGTACTCATTTATATTTCATATAAATGTTAATGTGTGAGAAAGAATAATTTAAAATTAGGATAGCTGTATTTATATTCACATATCTTAAGTATATGATTGCTGCTTTGTTAGTGGGAATCGTATGTATGTATGTATGTATGTATGTATGTATGTATGTATGTATGTATGTATGTATGTATGTATGCGCATATATCTTGAATTTGAACTAAGTATTTGTGTCTGATAGTGACAATTTTCACAGTATTAAGAATGCCATTTCAGTCCAAAACTATTGATTCTTTTATTTCTAATTATGGCTGGGATTGTAGCATTATTATTTCTTTTGGCAAATCCAATTGATCTTGCCAGTCAAACTTTAAAGGTTCAGACTATTTTTTAATATCGACTTTTTCAAGATTTTTTCTCCTTGTGCACTTGATTTCACATTTTATTTAATTAACATTTTTGAATATTCTTTGTAACAAAGAAATGAATGATGACTTTAAATATTCACTTTCTAAGTAACACAGTTTATATATATATATATATATATATATATATATATATATATATATGTGTGTGTGTTTATCTAGATATATGTTAATATACTTATGTATGTGTGTATATATATATGTGTGTATGCATATATATAAGTTTATATATATGTGTATATGTGTATATAGATATGTGTATATGTGTATATAAATGTGTATATGCATATATGTATACTAGCAATATAGCCCGGCTTTGCTCGGGTGTAATGAAAGCTTCAAAACTAATCCATGATCCTGGAGCTCAGACTCTTTGGACGTTGGCACAAAAGACTAAAAAGCAATAGTTGTTTCCAGTTAAAGCAAAACCATAGAGTGAAAGAAAAGTGAATGGATGTAAGTCAAATTTTGATTTCCTGGTATCGATATCTAATAAGATTTTTTTGTCGTAAACTGAATTTTTAAAGCTAAATAAGTTCTCTGAGTGAATGGTATCATGGCTGAGACTAAGAACTACAATTATACCTACTTAGAGCCAAACCCGAAGCAAAAAATAAAATAAAAGAGCTGAAAAAATACAGACATACAGGCAAATAAACAGACACACACACAAAGATCTTGCCTTTTATATATATATATATTATCGATTTTCTGCACTATTGTAAGAACTGCAACCTTGAAACTTCTGAATATCGTTTCTTATGTCTTCGTCTATGAGTGTATCAAATTTGATTAAAATCAGACCACTCCTTCTATAACCTGATTTTTTTCAATTATCGATTTTTGATATTTATCAGGAGTACCTCAACACAAAACCTAGCATAGAACACTCACAGACACTTCTAGTACAACTGTGTAAATTTTCAAGAAAATCGGTTCAGCCATTTCAAAGTCTATAGGTAATGGATACACACACAGACAAAGTTCCATTTATAAATAAGTTTATATATATATATATATATATATATATATATATATATTTTTTTTTTATTTTGCTAACTTTTAAAGAATATATGCATATTTAATACGTTGATGATATTTTCCTTTTAGCTGCCCACAAAAACAAAATTGATAATCTTAAAACTGCTTTTGAAAAAAAAAGTTTTGTTCTCAACTTCACATACGAGTTTAGGAAAAAAAAAAACTCTTATTCTTGGATGTTCTTGTGGAGTCTAGTAATAATACTTTCACTATTTCAGTATATAAAAAAAACCCACTAACAAAAATTCTTGCCACCTTAATTTCATTAGTCAATATCCTCTTAGATACAAAATTGGTATTTGTAAAATTGTAAAAATATCCTCATGAGAGCATACATCTTCTCAACCACTTTTCTTAAAAAAGAACTCCACAATTTGAAACAAATGCTTGTTAACAGCAGCTTTCCAAATTACTTAACCACCAAATCAAACATATTTTTAATGTAACTAATGGCATCTCCAAACATACAAACAAAAACAATAATATTAATATTTTCTACAAAAAACAAATGCAAACAGGATAAATCTTCACTTTGCAACATCATCCAAAATTATGCAGCATCAACTAACTTAAGCAAGAAAATTAATGATGTAGGCCTCCATGTTAAGTCTGAGGCCCTGTGGGAAGATGAATGGAGGTATGACATGGCCATCACTAAGGATCACACCAAACACTTTTGTAATCACTATGAAACTCATTCAAATCTTTACAAATCCTCTGCACTGTCCTCAGATTGACACACAGACACTCTAAAATATTTGAATTGGAACTTCTGGTGCACATAGTCCAGCATGCCGTTTTCTAATTTTCAGTGAAATGAATTGCATGAGGGTGCTCTTTTTCTTGATCTTACCATAGATATATATTATAAATTATATTTTAGAGCATGTACAATTTTTTTTTATAGATATCCACTACAAACTGTACATTTTGTTTCAACATTGGATTTACATTGTTTCATCAGGTGGTGTGGAAAGGAATGGAAGGCCTCTTTTCTTATATTTGGCAAGTTGTGTGTGGGATGTTGGTGGGGGTTTGCGATAAGGGGATAAGTCTTGTAAAGTGTCCAGAATTTTGAAGAAAGTGGGGTGGGTAGGGGATATAGTTGATTAATGAAAGTGTCGGAAATTTTGTAGACAGATTTAACATTAGAAAATGGTGTATATGTTTTTATGGCCACCTGGCTAGCCTTTATTCTTTGAGTTCATTAGAAGGGGAGAGTAAGGAGGTGTAAAGGGTGGAAACCTATTCTTAATGCTTATAGAATATTTTTGTATTTAGGCACAATTTTTATAATTAATCTAATTTTGTATATTTAACCTTAATTCTGAATTTAGAAAATCACTTTTTTCTATAAAACTTTAAATTAGGTTATAGTTTGTGGTTTGTAATAGGTAAAATTTGATGTAAGAGTGTTGTTAGTACTATAACGGTTTATCGTCTCTAGGGGATCCTAGTTTTGGATTTGTAGTATTTTTTAGCATGACTGTAAGGTTAGTTCTTTAATGTGTTTGCAGTTTACTGTGGTTTTATGCCTCATGGTTCCTTTATTGATTTAGCTGTTCTTGCTTGTTTGAGGATTTTCCATTTAACTTTAAGTGTTTTATTTTCATTTTTTAACTTCCAAAAGTGTTTGCAAAGAGATGTCTTGTTTTGTTTAAATTTGTTATTGAAGAATGAAAGGTGATTGTAAAAGCGTCTTTTAAATACATTCATGGTGTTTCCGATATACATTTTTTCATTTTGGGATTCTCCATGGATGAAATTGAACACATATATATTAGGGATTTCATTAAACATATATTAGAAATGGGGCATTGGTTTGGGTTTCTACAGTTACAACGTTTGTTATAATGGGGCAGACTGGTATTAGTACTGAAGTTATTTTTGTTGTATGCTTTTAATATTTTACTGTTATGTACTTTAATTATTTTTTCTAGATTGTTGGAGCAGCTATAGCTTAGTTTTATTGTATTTCTATTGAATATTTTGCTTAGGGAGTTATTTTTGGGAAAATGCTTATCTATCTATCTATCTATCTATCTATCTATCTCTCTCTCTCTCTCTCTCTCTCTCTCTATATATATATATATATATATATATATATATATATGATAGCTGTCAATCTGTTAGTCATGTCTGATGTTTTCTAACATCCTCCTTTTTTTCCCTTTGTTTTTTTTTTATTTGTAATTGGTTTTTCTGTGTGAATTATTTAGTTAAAAGAACAGCAGTGGTTTTGCAATGTTTGTTGCAGATGGTACATGTAAACGTACCTGTAGGTGATGGTAATGGTTGATTTTGGGTGTTGGCATCTGCATTATCTGTTTTCATGTGTCTTTTTAGGCCTGACCTAACACACACTGACAGTTTGGGCAACCGAGATCTTTTTGGCAAAATGTATTATAATCAACTGGTTGCTGTCATTGACCAGACCAGCCTTACACAAGTCAAACATGACTGATTGTTCACAAGGCCAGGTCAGAATGTCAGAATTAGATAGTCACTTCCCTGGCTGCCTGTTTTATTTCTGCCTGCTTCATGGAAAGTCGTGATGCCATTAACAAAGCTAATTCTCCATGTGCCTTAATTGCTGGTGAGCTTTTCTGAGTTGTTATCATCTATGTAACACTTAGAGAGTAAATCTTTGAGACAGTCTTTGAAACAGAGCTTGGGCATATTTTGGCTGTTTGCCAAACTCCATGTCTCTGTACAATATCTGTTGGGGAATTTAGTTGTCTTCTAATTAAGAGACATGTCGAGGAATCCATTGGATTCTCAGAATAGTGCTCAGACAGTGCTGGTGAAAGTACTTCAGCATTTTAACATGTCTATAGTATACTACAGTACACTATAAAATAAAACAAACATTTTTATATTTAAATCTGTTGAATAGCCATTTCTACAAGGAAATCCTCGCTTTTTCAGCAATGACGAAATGTAAATTTTATTTACTTAAATTCAAATTTGAATTTGAGTAAATAAAATCTTTGTTTTATACAATTTGACATACAGCAAAGAAAGGCAGACTTTAGCATGTTACATACACAATGTAAACAAACATACATACACACAGACTCACGCACATATATATATATATATATATATATATATATATATATATATATATATATAATATTTTATATTTTGGCAGAAACATTTCTTCTATACATGTTTCATTGAATGTGAAAAACAAAGAAAATCTTATATTTCTTACTGTTTTCCTTTTTAAATAGTTAAGAGAGTGTAGAAACTGTGATTATTGTCATTAGGATTTCAGATAATTCATTAAACATATATTAAAACACGTTACTCTTATTTTCAGTTGTGTAACATTGAGGTTTCGTTTAAATTCTTTTGCAATTTGATTTCTTTAGTCTGGTGTTATCTTCAAGAAGAATTTTTTGAAGAGGTAGGTGAGTGTTAAGGTGTAGCACTAAGATCCCCTAAGTGGATTTTTATCCTTTTTCTGATTGTCTTCAATATATTCAATGTAGATAATTGTTTTACTGCAAGAGATCCGGTCTTGTAATGGGCAGTAAAATTGATGGTCTTAAGTTTACATTTGGCTGTCATGCTGTAATTATGTAGTTGGCAGTTTTTAATATATTTACAGTAACTGTAAAATATTTTTTATATACAGTAGAAGCCATAATATAAGAAACAGAAACAACAAAGACATAAATATGTGTTTAATTAAAAAGCAATGCATGATTAGCAATGAAATTTTTACCGAATAAAGATTAGGGTATAATGCATAAATATTATACAAAGTTACAAAACTTTACATAATAGTTTTTTTTTAAATAAAGATTAAATGGAACAAAGGAAATAAGCTACTGGACAAAAGTTAAGAAACGATGTTAATAATTTGTATAAACTTTTAATTTACACTGTTAAAAACTTGATGGAGCTTTTCAACAATAAGTAAAAGTTCATTTATCATTAGGATTTTATTTTTAAGCAATATGGCAAATTCTACATGCAAAACACTCTCTTTTGAAGAAAAAAACTCATTATCACTATCAAGAAAAAAACTCAATTTCAGAAATTTCTGATATTGTTCATAGATCTAAAAGTGTCGTTCATCATGTAATTAGCGGGTATAAAACCAATAAAATGTTACAAGCAAAACCAAAAACCAGCAGACCTCCAAAAACATCACAAAGAGAAGATCGAAGAATTGTTAGAATATTTACAAAAAACCATTTTGAAACTGCTACATCAATTGCCCGTAAATTTAATGAAGACACAGATAATAAGATCTCAAGGAAAATGGTTGCTCGCAGGTTAAAAAATGCAGGAATGCATGCCCATATTCCAGCTTCGAAGCCTCTCATTTCAAAGCAAAACCAAAGGGCACGCCTGGAGTATGTGAAAGAACATGTTGTTTGGACTGATGCACAATTGGATACAGTTCATTTCAGTGATGAGTCAAATTTACTATATTTGGTTCTGAGGGCAAAACTTGCATCTGCTATAGAACAGGTGAAAGACTTCTTCTCAATGTGTCAAGAAAACAGTTAAGTTTGGTGATGGCAGTGTGATGATGTGGGGAATGATTTCATCTGCAGGAGTTGGCCCTATCATCTGTGTACATGGCAATATCAATGCTGAGATTTACAAAAGGCTTCTTCAGCAGCATGTGGTACCAAGATTGCACCATAATCTTTAAAAATCTCCTATTTTCATGCACAACAATGCAGCTTGCCACAAGGCTCAGAAGGTTATGGCTTTATTTGAAGAAGAAGGAATCACCCTAATGAAATGGCCAGCCCAGAGCCCTGACCTGAATCCAATAGAAAATGTTTGGAAGATAACTGGAGAAAGGGCTCAGAAAAGAAACCCGAAAAACCAGAATCACATATGGGAGTTACTGAAAGACGAATGGGAGGGAATTACTGCTGATTCTTGCAAGAAATTAATTAGATCATGTGGTTGACGATGCAGAGAAATCATTGAAACTAAGGGGATGTTTACCAAATATTAAATTTTGTTGATATTTTGTTCACAATCAAGTATTCCTTAACTTTTGTCCAGTAACTTATTTCCTTTGTTCCATTTAATCTTTATTTAAAAAAAAACTATTATGTATTTTTTTGTAACTTTGTATAATATTTATGCATTACACACTAATCTTTATTTGGTAAAAATTACATTGCTAATCATGCATTACTTTTTAAGTAATATACATATTTATGTCTTTGTTGTTTCCATTCCTTATATTATAGCCACTACTGTAGTTTTACATGTTTGCTGGGGTCAACAGGTAAAGTGTATTGTTTATGATAAACTTAATAGGGAATTCCCACTCTCACATAGATATATTACAGGCAGCCACTCACACGGAGATATATACAGCCACTCACACTCACACATAGATATATACAGCCATTCCTCACTTAATGACCAGGTTGTGCGTTGTGGTGCATTGGATATCGGCTCAGAATGAGATATTGGGGAGCCGAGTTCGAATTCCAGCTGAATTCATTGCATTCACTTACGCGCAAATACCCTTGGGAAAGGTATTAATCCATCTATTCCTTCCAGTTATGGGTTAAATAACAGGACAGATTGGGTTCTATAGCTTTGGTCGGCAACCAGTCTACCACAGAAAGCAATGGCAATCTACTGCAGGATAATCTTCTGCCCAGTCAGTCGTGTCTCGAAAGAGACATGATCGCCCAAGCGCGTATCACGTATGGCACTTAACTGACTGACTTCTCTAATAACATGATTGTTAAGTGAATTGGTCATTAATTAAAATGTTACACCTGATTGCTATTTCAAGCACACTACATCTGTAATTGGCTTATGTCTACCAACTTCAGAGAGCTTTTTATGGAATAGTAAGTATTATAAACAATTTTTAAAAAATTCAGCTTTATATTCTGTACATTACTTTGGTTTGCATTTGATTTTCAATGATTTAAATGCAATGTCAGTCTTTATCTTCTGTTATCTTAATTTCTATTCTTTTGTCATTCTCTCACCTTAATAATCTTGTTTTTTATATTCTTTAAGTCTTTAAAACCCTGAGTGTTAGTGGTTTTATTGTCTTGATTGGGGTGAAATGATTCATTTTTAAAAAAAGAAAATGTCTGTGTTTTTGTTTTTGACTTTATTCATTATCAATTATTTTGAAGAAAGAGAAAATTCCCCTAATCAAAATGTTTATACAATGAACAATATTGACTTATTGAATTTTATAGTTAGGATTGTGTATGTCTATATAAAAATATTGTTGTAACCCTAAAATGTTACTGCATGAGTAATCACCAAAACAAAGGTTGGAAAAATTAGTATCAACAAATACAAGACCCACACACTGCATGAAGTAGATACACTGCTAGTGGACTTCCAGTCAGTATAATCATTCCTCTACTCTAATAATATCCACTATTTAAGAGTATAGGAACATTCCATTTCTGTATATAGGTAGATTTACAACAAGTATGTTTTGTTTTGTTCAACTGAAGCAAGAAAGACATTTACTTTTAGATGAAAATTTGCATTGAATAGATATTATATTGTATTTAGTTAGCTAAAATAAATGCACAATGATTTAGTCAGCATTAATATAAGTCTCATGTGAAAGCAGTAGACATACATTAGTAAACAAAAACAGGCAAGATACAGTAAAAATGTCATCCACTGGCTTGTAACAAGTGTACATACCAAAGGCAAAGTGATATGAATAATGAAGTTGGCCTTGAGTATTTCAATTTGATGTATTGAAATGCCACATTTATTGGCAAGAAGAAAAAATTTATTGAGGCTAAATTTTTATGCCTAGAAGACAAGTTTAGAGCATTTTTGATATGGCATGACTGGTGAGTTGTTCATTTTCAGATGTGGTGATTGTCTATTGGCACAAGGGGAGAGAAAAAATAAATATTAGGCAATCAAAACTTATCAATGCAAGAAGTGAAAGGAGATTTTTCCAACTAAGTACAAGCCAACAGAAAGACTACTGTGGCACAAATTGCTCAAATTAGCTTTAACTAAATGAAAGGAAAGAATGCATTGAAATATACAGTATCTCAGTTGAAATGGTGTGTAGCAGATGGTGTTGTCAATTGTTACAGCTAAGGTGGAAAACTTTCAAAGTTAATGTATTCAACATTTTCAAAAATATGTTTTTAACATATGTTGAATTTATATAAAGAATAGCATACCTCAAAAAAGAGAATTATATTTACATATCCACCACTCAAGAAAGGAAGAACATTTATGTGCTTAGCCATAGTGCGTGTGTATAAGCAGCCACGTACTTATATGAAACTAAGTAGTCGACTTGGCTGTGGACTAAAAAGTCACTCTGGTGGATAAGAGCCCCATGTTTTCACCATTATATCAAAGATTGCAAACAGAGTTAGGAGGTTTATGTTCTTTCCGTTTTTTAGTCCTGAACACAACAACTTCGAGCACGCATCCTGTTAGACAAGGTAGGGTAATCTCATAGGTGCATAGTCACAAGCAGTCAGAGTACTTTTCTCACAAACATAACATGACTTCTCTCTGTCTTTTCTACAAATATTTTCATGGCAACTGCACTTGCAAGCTTTTTTTCGCTGGTGCCTTGTCAAAGTAAATTTAAGCATGCTACTAGCCAGTCCAGTAGCTAATGAATGTGTGTTGTGGTGCAGTGGATATTGACTCAGAGCGAGAAATCGGGGAGCTGTGTTTGATTTCCAGTTGAATTCATTGCATTCACTTACGTACAAATACTCTTGGGAAAAGTATTAATCTGCCTCTTCTTTCCCGTTATGAGTTAAATAACAGGACAGATTGGGTTCTATAGCCTTGGTTGGAAACCAGTTAACCTCAGAAAGTAATGGCAACCTACTGCAGGAAAATGTTTTGCCCAGTCAGGCATGTTTCTTTTGAGACATAATCACCCAATCGTGTATTACATATGACACTTAACTGATTGATTGACTAGACTGGCATCTAAGTTCCACCCTTTTACTGTTTAAATAGTTAAATACAACTGCCACTTTTACTTGAATCATTTCTTTTTCCACACTTCCCACCTGTGGAACTCTCTTCCGTTTACTTGCTTCCCTGATAGCTACAATCTCTAAAAATTTTAATTCACTTCGATGACCATCTTCTATATTCTTGAATCCCATTCATTTTTTTATCTTTTCTTCAATGCCTACTTCACTCAGTCTTTTCTCTCACTGTAACTCAATGCACACTAGTGACAGTCTCACCTTGCTTGGGGTGAAATGATTAAAAAAAAATAAATAAAAATAAGTATGTTAAGGAATATCCATCATCAAAAACCACTCATTGAGTATATAAGCATCAGAAGTGGAAAAATCTAATGGCTGCTGAATTTTACTTTATTTTGTTAAAAATGGATAGCAGAGTATTAGTATGCCATTAGCCTGGATGCCGTCTAGGGAAACAAAAAAACTGGAGGAGGCAATGTTCTTCTTAGAACCCCTGAGTAATATTATTTTTGTGGCAGGTACTTTCTTAGCTATCACTTAGCTCTAGATCAGTGGCTCTCAACCTTTTTCATCCATGGACCACTATAACTCTGTTTATTTTTCTTAGTAAACCACCATAACCATTTTATATAAAAAGAAGCTTATTTTATTTTTTACTAATAAATAAGTTTAAGTATTGTATTCTAGAAATAGTAAATGTTTCTGTTTTATTTTGAAGTAAAACTAATTTAATGACAATAAGCAAACTAGATTCTATGGAATATATATGTATTCTAGTAAAATAACTCATAATAAACTATTTCAAATATATTAGTAATTAAAAAATTGAAAAAATGTGCAGATTTATTCACTGAAATCCCTGTGGTTGATGCTTCTCTGCAAATGTTTTCTACTCTGCTCCATCAATGTCAATGATAATTGAAAATCATCCCTTTTCACATTACTGGGTCTATTACTATACTAATTAATTTATATTAATATACTAATATTTTATTTTATTAATATTTAGAATTACTAATATTATTTATTATCAATATATTAGATTAATTTATATCATAAATTATAATCTTTATCTAATTTTCATTTATATATATATATATATAAAATAAAATAAATTTTGAAGTTCAAAACCGTTGAATGATCATTTCAACATGAAATCCCTAAGAGAGATTTCACAACTCATTGGCAACTATCAAATTTCAAAATGAAATAAAAAATGAAATAAAAAAATTTTGAAAAATTAAGAATTTACTGGCGGAAGTATAAAAATTTACATCACAAAAAACTAGATAGCAATCAATGTCTATGTTTAGATTTTGGACAACATTACTTTTAGATTGAGTTGTAAATGAAAAGTTTAAAAATTTGGCTTTGTCTAGCTTTACAAAGGAATTCATTAGTAAGTGCTGCCATAGGGGGAAATTTGTGAACATTTAAAATTTAAATTCTAAATTCAGTTTTTAGGAGAGAAAATATAAATTAAATTGTTTTTGAATTATTGATTAATTAATTAAATTTTTAAATAGTAAATTTGAACCCCCTAACTTCCTCTTCCTTTCTCCTATTAATATCTACCTTTTATGAAGTAAGGATACTTATACTAACTTAACCCACAATTTTTTCTGCAAGTATGTATATATATCTTTTTCACAGCACCTAAAAATTTTTTTTTTAAATAATTTTTTATAAAATCTTTTTAAAAATTAAAAAAAATTTTTTTTTTTAAATAAATTTTATTAATTTTATTTTTAATTTAAATTTAGGTTTATAATTAATAGATTAATTTAATTAAGTTTAAATAAATCATATATCAGCTTTTTTCCCCAAATAATGTTTTTTCTGAAAACCTTTTTTCTAATACTTTAACCCATTTATAAACACTAGTTTTGTTAACACATCTCTTAGCGTCTCTAGGAAAAAGGAAATTTTTTTCTTTTTTTCTTTTTTCCTTTTTCCTTTTTCCTCCCTCTCTTTCCATTTTGTCTAGCTCACTTCTCAGTCAAACACCACTTACTATTTCTTCCGTTAACCCTCTCCCCTTTGCAAAGCTAGACAAAGCCAAATTTTTAAATTTTTTACTTACAACTAATGTTGTCCAAAATCTAAACATAGACATTGATTGCTATCTAGTTTTTTGTGATGCAAATTTTTATACTTTCGCTGGTAAATTCTTAATTTTTCAAAGTTTTTTATTTCATTTTTTTATTTCATTTTGAAATTTGATAGTTGCTGATGAGATGTGAAATCTCTCTTAGGGATTTCATGTTGAAATGATCATTCAATGGTTTTGAACTTTGAAATTAAATTAAAGAAGCTCTGTAATTTTAATTACATTGAGCCCTCCACCTGTATCATTTTTTAATTTTAGAATATTAATATCAGATAGGATTGGATCTTTGGGACTTACCTTCCTGCTTTTCCTTTTGGATTAAAGTTTTTTTTAAAAAATATATATATATAAATGAGATTATAACTATACTCATGTTGAAAAACTTCCACGAATCTACGAAGAAGGGAAAAAGCGGTTTTAAAAAAGAAAGAGCTAAGTACATGAACATCAGTCAAAAAGGTTCGGACCGAGTCAGCACGCAGCCCAAAGAAAAAACCCAATACGAGTAATCAACTAACAAAAAGTGCTCAATACTTAGAGCAGAATAAGTAAAGAATACCTAGTGAGCCAGACAGACCTACCGAGGTTTCATCTAAATGGATCGTCAGGGAAAGTTCTTCTCAGCTTTTATTCAACTTTTACAATCAAAATATTCAGTTGAGTAAAAAGAAAAAAACACAAACTTAGATTGCTTGATCTCATTTTCTGCTAGTTTCAGGGTTGTTTTTATATTTTTAGAGTTTTAATATAGTGTAAATTATTGTAGAAATTTCAGTTCTCATTTGTAACAATTGTTCCAAAATGAAATTGTTCTATGAGTCATTAAAATATTACCGTATTTGTTATTCTTTTGTTTGGGCCCCCATTAAAGTTACATGAACTTCAGTTGAGAACCACCTAACTCTAAATAATTGAACAGAAGGCTTTCACAGCAACAATATTCTGTAATGGTCATGGAAACTTTTTGCAGTACAATGAGTTCTGTTACAGTTGTATGGGGATAATAATAATAATAATAATAATAATAATAATAATAATAATAATAATAATAATAAAACAACAAAAAACACCATTATTATATTTTTGTGGAGGCATATGTTTAATTAGTTTGAAAACTGATTTTTTAAAGGATGAAATTAATGTCTGCTGGCTTTGACATTGAAAGTCATAATAAAAAAATATGCTTCTCAACAGAAATTGAACTTGTAATCCTTTTTAATCAGTTAAATGACTTTCAAGTCAAACATGCTTTCTCCTTAACCAATAAGAAGTCAATACAGTAAACTAAAACCCAGTTACCCTACTTACAAATTGCACATTCTCTGTTGGGAACTTTCAATGTCTACATCAACTAACTTTATTTTTATACCAATTAAAAAATGAATAATGGTTAAATTCTCTGTTGGGAGGCATATTTTTTTATTAAGACTCTTGGTTTTTAGATTGATAGATATTAATTTTAGAGTTTAAGAAAATGGACATCTTCTTGAGCAAGTTTACTCATTAAAATATAACATTAATAGTAAACAGAAATAATGTTAGATTTTGCTAAAGAGAATTATGATGCAGACATAAAGAAAAGTTCACTGACTTGCTGTTTCTATTAAATTTTCCAGATCCAAGTGCTATTAGATACTTATGAGGTGATATAAATGAGTTCACTTTACAGAACCTCAGTCACATAACTGGCTAAAAGATCTGCTGTTAACACCCTGACATCAAATCCCAGAAGAAAACTTTAATAGTCTTGTAGACTCTATAACAAATTGGGTAAAAGCTGTTGAACAAGTATCTGAGAGACCAACTATGCAGGCGGTAATAATATTTTTATGGTTAGTTCTTTTAGCATTCTAGCATTAGCTATCAGTATTGGATGCATAGTCATGCAGTGGATTGTGACTGAGAATCAGAAATGGGAGAGGTGAGTTCAAATTCCAGTCGAGTTTCATATATTCACACATGCAAATACACTTTAGAAAAATATGAATCCATCTCTTCTCCTGAACCAGCTATAAATATAGCAAGACAGACTGGACTGTATAACCATGGCAACCAGTCTAGAAGAAGGGAAACTGAGTTCAACCAAGCTTGGAGATGGTTGCCTAAGACACAATATTGCTGCTATGACTGCAATGTATGTGGTGCTCCTTTTACCCTAATTGGTTACAGGACTCAGTATTGTGAACCATCATGCTAATGATCAATTCAAGATACAAGCTACAAATCAGAGGCGTTAAAAAAATTAAGTGTTATATCAGGTAATGGAAAATTTGACATGAACATTTTAAAGACAATTTGGAATAGTGAGAGAGAAAGTAAACAAAATATTAAGAATCAAATAAAAATGATTGGAAGCAAAGATAAAGATAAGAGTTTCCAGTATTATGTAATATCAATCCTCCTATATGAAGAAAATGCTGGACAATTTTCTCACAGATAAAGAATAGACTTGAAGCAATATAAATGTGATTCTACAAAAGAATGTAAAGAATTTCATGGATGGAACATGTGAGAAATTAGGAAGTTTTAAGGGATATGTAAATGAGAAGAGTACCTCTGTCATTTATCAGAAAGAAACAATTGAAATTTATGGGAAGAAAGAGAAGAAAGAGGGTATGAAGAATCTGATATCCACAAGATATACTGAAGGCATGAGAGGTAAAAGGAAATGGCTAGTAATATACCCAACAAGCATGTGTAAATGAATGGCAGACTAAGAACGGAGAGTCTTAGTCAGGGGACAAACAAGGGTTAAAAAGAGATGGAGAGCCATGATCATCCATGTCCTGATTACGTATTGCACGTAAAGTATAGTTATAATGTTTGAACTTACCTGTGTATATGTGTTATATTTTTGAAGAAATACTTTTAAGAACATGTTTGTAAATTTCAGTTATGAGTGAATATATGTGCTTGTATAGAAAGCAAGAATAGTTTCTTAGTTAGAAACATAATTTGTATGAGCTCATGTATAGAGAATGAAAAAGAATGGCTGTATCTCTTGAATCTCTGTCTTGCTGAGATAACATACTTGAAATCTTCCTATTGATCTTTGAAATAGGCTTTTACAGAAGTTATTTTCAAAGGTTTATCAGTATGCGTGTGCAATTTTCAGTGTTTAGTTGTAAAGTCTTGCAACACTGGCAAAGAACAATTTAAAAAATTGTTAATAACCCATTTCAAATAATATGAAATAATAAAAAATATTTCAACATGTATAAACAGATTATTTTAATGCAGTCTGAAGATAAAAATTTAAATGTTTTCTAATTTTCTGATGAATGGACGAAGTTAACATGAATCTGGTTGAATTTGCTGAAATTCAGTCATGTATTTATGAACACATAAGTCTGAATATTTGTTTGTTTTTTTTTTCATCCTTCTTTATAAAGAGTTCCTCTTAGACTGAAGTATGATTCTCACTGTGTTGTCAGGCTGAGTAGTTACAATGGATGATGACAATGTGGGGTGAAGTTTGAGAAGACAAGTTTTTTTTTTGAAAGCAGAAAAAGTCTTTATTAGTTTCATGTCTTGGACATTTTTGCATTTAATGAAATCTAACACTAGTTGTCACTATTTTGATTTTAAATCTTCATTTATTACTTTAACTCTCCTCTGTCATTTCTAAGCTCTACAACTTCTGCCTATCTTCTTCCTGCTTTCCTGCCTGTTGGAAATCTTCCTCTGTAGTTCCTATATTCAAAAACTCTGGAGAACCCTCAGATCCCGCAAATTACCGCCCTATCAGCCTTCTTCCGATCTTTGGCAAAGTGTTCAAGGCCATTATCAATGCCGAGCTCATTCAGCACCTCACAGAACACAGGCTTCTCTTGGACAAGCAGTATGGTTTTCGCTTCACCAGGTCTACTGCTGATATGCTAACGACCATCACTGAGTATATATACCAGGCACTCATCAGGAATGGTGAAGCCCGAACCATCGCCTTGGATATCTCTAAAGCATTCGACAGAGTTTGGCATGTTGGCCTTCTATGCAAACTGCAGAGCTATGATATAGCTGGACAATTGTTTGAACTAATCCAGTCATTCCTATCTAACTGCACATTGAAAGTGGTATTAAACGGACATGCCTCCAGAGCTACCATAGGAACGCGGGTGACCCTCAAGGCTCTATCCTAGGTCCTACGCTCTTTCTGATCTACATTAACGATCTCCCTGATACCATAATATCCCAAGTAGGTATGTACGCTGATGACACCACAGTTTACTCTCGCCTCGATCAAAAATCTGGTGTGGGCGACAAAGTTAACCTTGCAGCTGAGCTTGGAAAGGACCTCCAATCCGTAGTGGACTGGGATAAGAAATGGCTCATAAATTTTAATGCTTCTAAAACAAAGCTACTATCAATTAGCCATCGTAGACAACCACACCTACCTCCCGTTAGCATGGACCAGGCTTGCCTCCCAGAGAGTAAAACACTACGCCTCCTTGGCCTCACACTTTCAGTGGACCTCAAGTGGAATGACTATATCGAATCCATTGCTAAATCCGCTGTTATGAAAGTCGGTTCGCTGTGCAGAGCCCGGAGGTTTTTTTCATTTGAATCTATCCTGCACATTTATAAATCTACCATCCGCCCGTGTATTGAATACTGTTGCAATATCTGGTCGGGTGCTCCTGCTATTCTCCTCGGGCTTCTCGACAAGGTACAGCGGAGGGTCTGTAATGTGATTGATACTGACTTGACAGACTGCCTGCAGTCTCTCTCTCACTGGCGTGACGTGGCTTCCCTGTGTCTCTTCTATAAATACTTTCATGGCTTCTGCTCCAATGAACTTAGATCACTGGTGCCCCCTAGGTTCAAATTTGCACGAGATACTAGATTAGCAACTAGATCCCACCCTTTTACAGTGAAACTGATAAAATGCAACCGCAACTTCTACTCCAACAGTTTCTTTTCCCGTACTTCCCGACTGTGGAATTCCCTTCCACATGACTGCTTCCCCGACGGCTACAATCTCTAAAAGTTTAAATGTAAGGTTAATAGACACCTCCTAACACACTAACTCGCTTCCATTCTTTCAAACACTCTTCCCATCCTCCAAACTATCTATCACCCCCCTCTTCTGACATTTCCTATATCTAACCACTCTTTCTATTTACCTTCCCCTATGTTGCCCCAAGCACAATAGTGGCAGTGGAATGCCTTGCTTGGGGTGAAACGATTAAAAAAAAAAAATTGATAATAAAATTAATTTTGAAAAGTAAGAATGAACCATTGGCACTTAGCTAAAATAATCTTTATTTTAATCTTTATAAGAAAAGCATTGATAAAAAAATTTATTACATCTAAGCATTATGAAACTATTACAGATTAAAAGAAAGAATTATTAAAGGATTATCAAGAACTTTACTGTATGGTTCTGTTTAAGGGTTTCTCATTGATATAAGCTATTAGTATTTTTGGTACGAGAAAGGTGGATTGACCAGCAAAAAAATTTCAAAAAGCTGGTGTCAATAATTGTAAAAAAAGAGATAAAAGGCAGATTTTTAATAACACTGGTTAAAGACAAAAAAGCAACCAAACTATCACCTTTAAGTAAACACCACAAAGAGAAATATATAAATTGAGTGAAGAAGTATATGAAAACATTTCTCAAACTTAACTTTTAATAATGATGATAGAGCTACATTAGATAGATTTGATGGCTAAATTAGAAGTTGGGTCTCTAGTAGAAAGTCTCAATTATAATGACTTAGAAGGCAACAAGTGAAAGGTTGTATAATTTCTGGGGCTTGTATTGTTGGTGTTATTATTATTATAATAGATCTCTTCAAAGTTAATGATGATAGTGTTGAGAAATACTGTTTGCTCTTGGATAAGAAATTTTTTGAGTAGTTAGCAACCAAGATGTTTTAAGCTGAAGAGAATATAAATATAACATGACAAATTTATCAATATCAATTGGTTAATACCACTTTTATTATGAAAACTTTGACTT
Source organism: Ascarosepion bandense (assembly GCA_037127315.1). Taxonomy (NCBI): domain Eukaryota; kingdom Metazoa; phylum Mollusca; class Cephalopoda; order Sepiida; family Sepiidae; genus Ascarosepion; species Ascarosepion bandense. The sequence goes on from JBBBDQ010001261.1 coordinate 2,261,950, forward strand.
GTATACTAAAATCTGACATATAAGCAGTGTGGACATAGGTATGAACAGTTCATGTTTAAATACAAACATCAATCTATCCAGTTTCAATACCTATGGTTAGACTGGTGATATTTACATATGCTCTGTCTCTGATATTCAGAACTTATATCTCCTAAATATTTCATACCATAAAAATTATATATATATCTAAACTTATTTATAAATGGAACTTTTTCTGTGTATGTGTGTGTATCTGTGTGTGTGTGTGTGTGTGGCCGTTACCTATGGCATCTGAAACAGCTGAATTGATTTTCTTGAAAATTTACACAGTTGTATTATAAGCGTCTGCAAGTGTTCTTAGCTAAGTTTTGTGTTGAAGTACCCCTGATAAATATCGAAAATCGATAATTGAAAAAATTGAGTTATAGAAGGAGTGGTCCGATTTGAATCAAATTTGATACACTTATAAACAATGACATAAGAAATGATATTCAGAAGTTTAGCTTACAATAGTGCAGAAAATCGATAATATATATATATAAAAAGCAATATGTTTGTGTGTGTGTCTGTTTATCTGCCTGTATGTCTGTATTTTTTCAGCTCTTTTATTTTAGTTTTTGCTTCGTGTTTGGCTCTAAGTAGGTATAATTGTAGTTCTTAGTCTCAGCCATGATACCATTTACTCAGAGAACTTATTTAGCCTTCAAAATTCAGTTTACAACAAAACTTATTTGATATCGATACAAGGGAATCAAAATTTGACTTACATCCATTCATTTTTCTTTCAGTCTACGGTTTTGATTTAACTGGAAACAACTATTGCTTTTTAGTCTTTTGTGCCAACATCCAAAGAGTCTGAGTTCCAGGACCATGGATTAGTTTTAAAGCTTTCATTACACCCAAGCAACATCGGGCTATACTGCTAGTATATATATATTCATCTAAATGAAAAAAAATATCAGTCTGTTTTATTTAAATGTTTGCAAGATATATTATGTTAGGATAAAAATGAAAATACATTCTTCTGCTTTTTAATATTTCATCTTTTTTTTTTTAAACACTTAATATCAATTGTGTTTTAGCTAATTGTTCTAAAATGGCTAAACAAGTAAGTGTTATTTAACATAGTTAAAGATATGTCTTTTGGTATATAATGTAACCAAAACGTATTGACCATTTTTGGTTTATTAGAAAAGAAAAGTATACAGCAAATTTGATAAACCATTAATCTTCAGAATTAATCCCCATTGACATCTAGATATTTTTAGCAACATACCTCCAGCTGCACATTGCCCTGACAGTAAAAAATGCAATGATGCAAAGATATCTGTAAGTTCCTGCCACAAGTCTGCCACATTTAAGAAGGATTTTCTCATGAAGGTGATCGTCCAGGGAATGGAAGAAATATTAATCTGCTGGTGAAAGGTCCAGGGAGTAAGGCGGATGACAGTGTCTCTCAGCCAGGTTGCATTCTTGTGGAGAAACAACACACCCTTGCAATTAACCAATATTGGTTCCTTCTGCTTTGGTGCCTGTCACACATGTTTCAACATCTGCATGTACAGGTCTGCATTGATGATTTGGCCTGTTGGTAGCAGCTAATAGTGCACCATTTATTGATTAGATCATGATCATGATCTTGTGTGAATTCAGTGTTGGCTTTGCACTGTGAGACTTTAGGTTGTTTAGTGACAATCTTGTCTGATATACATGGGAGTATCGTACAAGACGCACTTTTTGTCACTGGTGGGCACTTGATAAATTATGGGTATGTTGTGGTACTAAGAACACAATGAAAAATAGGTTGTCAGTCATTGTTGCTTGTTGGCTTCCAGTAGTGTGTGAGGTACCTACTTTCTCAACTTATACACTTCCCCTATGCAGTGCATGTGATGTTTGACTGTTTTATCAGAAATTCAACAGTATTCAGCTAGCTCACTTCTTCAGGACCTCATCATCCAGGAACTAGGACCAGCCACTGCAGGGTTCATCACAAAGTGACAGAACTCTTGATCTGAACTACTGGAAACAATGCCTGATTGTGTGTTCACTCACAACATTATCCTCAAAGGCTTGACATATTCAGCAATTTTATGTGGTTCTAGACAAATCCACTTCAAAGTCATAAAGCAGGCAATCCCAAAGGTGCAGCTTCCATACCACAAGCTTTCCTTGATGCTGCCTGAGCTATGAAAAATGTGTGGGCGTAATGCACCTGCCATTTGTCAAGAGCAATAAATCCACCATCACTATTTTCTCAGCATGTGACACACTCATTTGCATATGAGTTATTTATTATTACCTCTTCCCACATGATGTAAAAAATAGAAATGAATTTTTTGGTTACCTTATATTAGGTTGTCCAGAAAGTTCATACCAGTTTTTAAAGGAAATTAAAGCACGAAACAAAATTATGCTATTAAATAATTATTCAACTAAATATGAACCATTTTGTTGCATGATCTTTCTCCATTTGTTTTTTTATCTTAAAGATTCTATCTTCTCAGAATTTCATTGGTTTCCTGGCAAAGAAGTCATTAAGATGGATTTTATGTCATTCAAAGAATTAAAATTTTTACCATTAAGATTATTATACAAGGTCCTAAATAAATGAAAATCTGAAGGAGCAATGTCTGTTGAATATAGTGGAATAACACATCCTAGCCAAGCTGCAACAGCTTTTTTCCAGGTTGCCTAGGAAATGTGACATCTGGGATTATCCTGATGGAACAACACCTTTCCTATTTGCCAGTTCTTGATGTTTTTCTTGAATTGCTGTCTTTAAATCACCCATTTGTACTTTTCAGGATCAATTGACTGGTTACTTGGTAGAAGCTTATAGTACATGATTCTTTTCCAGTTCTACCAGATGCACAGCATGAATTTCTTAAGATGAAGACCTGATTTTGTGGGTGGCTAAAAGTGGCTCAAGTTGCTTACTCCAGGATTCCTTTTGCTGAACATTGTAGTAAATTATACATTTCTCGTTACTCATCACAATTTGCTTAAAAAAGATGCATTATCATTACATTTATGCAACAAATCACAGATATAAATGCAATCTAAAGAATTCTTTTCACTCAGATCATTTAGTACTCAAACATCATTGTGATTTGAGTACTCAAGAATTGTGGATTTTGATAAATATTTGTGTTTCTGTCAATTTCCATGTTGTATAACATGAGTTATTCTCAAACAATATCTTGATTTGGTCATCATTTGTAGTGGGTGATTTAGCAGAGTGTTCTTCATCAATAAAGTTGCAATCACCAACTCTAAACTTGATGAATCACTTTTGACAGTTTTGCCAACTAAAATCGCTTCATCATACGCAACACAGTTCTTTTTAGTTGTTTTGCCTTTGCCATAATAAAAAAAGCATCAAGTGTCTAAAATGCCCCTTAGAATCTTCCATTTTCATAAGGATGCAAAATTGACACAAAAAGTAATTTTAAACTTTTATTCTGAAGAGATAGTTTGAAGTCGCCTCTAATCGGAAATGATTTGTTAATAAATTTGACGTGTTTTGATGTGTTGGAATATGAAAAACCAAAAACAGGCATGATTTTTTTGGACAAGCCAATATAATTAAGTAAAAAAAACATGATACATGCAAGAGTGCTGAAAAGTTCTCAGTCCAACTAAGAAGTGAATCCTAAAATGTTTTCTTAATTTTACCAAACTTTTAGAAATAAATTTGGTCAAGAACTTTTTATCAATCCCTTAAAAATCTACAGTACTCTGTATGAAAATTCTAATTCATAGATAAATTAACTCTGTAAGCTAATGAATAAAAAAGAATCTATTTTAATTAAAAATGTGATCTTTTTCATTGTCAATAAACTAAACCTTATAATAGTTAACTGATGAAACATTATATGCTGAAATATTTCGAGCAAACTAATGTTGTACAGTGGGGCTTATTTATAATACACTTGCATATTTAATAAGACCTACATTTAACAATTTCCAGGAAGATATTCCATACAGTTTTTAGCTTATTACATTCATCTTTGGTGCTTTTAATATATTTCAACCAATAATACATTTTTTGTCTTTGTCTCTAGTCTTAAGAATTTACTTTGTAAAATTTTTTTCTTTCACTATCTTTTTAGTTGCTTAGAGCAGCACTGAATGAAACGATGAAGAATATATTTGTTAAAAACAACAGTTGAAAGAAAGCATCCAAAAAATTCTATATGGAATAATGAACATAATCTTAGATCTTGAGAAAAATCCTGAGGAAGTACTTTTAAATTACTGTTACTTTCAAGCCCAGCTTGATTCCAATTTTCTTGGATTATTACCATTATTTTTTTAAATGCCACCTCCCTTCAGGATATAAGTAATTCTGACTCTGCATAGATCCCTTTTCTATATTATCTATGAAATACCATGCGTTGTTGTTTTCCGTTGTGTTCTCGATGGTGTGGAATTCATGTATAACCCGTGATTTAACCTGTAGCTGGGTGATGGAGAAGAGACTGTTTCACGCTTTTCCCAATGATGTTAGTGTGAAAGTTAACAGAGTAGCACTGAATTTGAATTTGGCTTGCCAATTAAATTTCTATAACAATATTTATTACACTACCAACACACTATTACCTATTACTAGATTATATCACATTGTACTATCGGTCAGTCAGTTAAGTGCTATATGTGATACATGCCCGGGTGAACATGTCTCTTTTTATCCATGACTGACTAGGCAAACGATTTTCACACAGTAGGTTGCCATTTCTTTCTGTGGTAGACTGGGTGCCAACCAAGGCTATAGAATCCAATCTGTTCTGCTATTCAACCCAGAGCTAGAGAGAGAAGAAATGCGTATTTATGTGTAAGTGAATGAAGCTAATTTGATTGGAATTCAAACTTGGCTACTGTGTTTAAATTTGAAATGCCTAGGTAGCATAGCAAAGATCTCATCTGAACAATCAACATGAAAGTATTTATAGAAAACACAGAGAGATTCAACCTTACTGCAGTTTAAAAGTGACTGAAGCTGAGCCACCAGATAAGGACAAATAATACTGCTGATTCTTCTTTGGATTTTATCAAGGTAATCTAGCAGAGACACCAGATCATATGTAGCAGCAATATATAAGTATGAGGGAGTGGTAGACTTGCAGATGTAAATATAGATATTTTATTCACTTTTAAAAGAATAACTTTCAAAATTTAAACATGAAGCAAAATGACAAGAATAAAATTCACTGTTGCATTTAGAATATAATTAACAGAAAGAAGCATGTTGTATGACTGTTAATTTTTCATCTTTTCTCTGTTTCCAATGTTGCACCTTATTTTTTACTGTCTTATGTTAATTACTAAAGAAATTTATATCTCTGAAATCATGTTTAACTTAAAGTCAACAAAACTAAATGAATAGAGGTCATTTATACTTTCAAGATTCTTAATTTATAAATTCATAAAAACTGAAATTCTATTTGGAGCATTTGTTAAACTCAAGAAAATTGTAGCAAACACAATTAAAATTTTTCAGTCTATTATTTTATTATTTATCTACAAAATTAGAATTTTAAAAAAATATAGAAAGTGTCTTTTATAAAATTGTTGAGTTTAAAATATTAAATAAGTTTTCCAATATTTATTATTTATAATATTCCTTTCTATTCCGCTAAACAATATAGTGTTGGTATAGTCTGGTTCAAGGAAATAGGTATCTTCCATTAAGAATCTTGTTCAGGTAGCAATGATCTGTGAATATAAACATTGCTCCATGAAAAATCACTTTTTTTTAAATATGTCCAATATTTTATAATATTAACATTTATTGACACAGCAACAAGAAAGAGGCAGAAAAATTACACAAACTTAGTACTGATTTTACTTAGGATTAAAGCTGAATTTAGATGAAGGGAGACCCTAGGCTATTCTACTTGTGAAGCCCCTCAATATCCAGCGTTCTCATGAGTAGAGGAAAATGGAAGAGTCACGACAATTTGAATAAAGCTGTGGATGATGGTGGGTGTTTAAGATTACTGAAGGGTTATTTAGAGTCTACAATACATTATGACAGCATGTGAAAGAAAGGTCTATGACAGTGTCAAAAATATTATAAAATTTAGCTGGAGGGCCCCTATATCTGAGGCCTTAATCTTTAGGCTGCTAAGCCTATAGGTAAATCTGGCACTGCTTAAGCTAAATAAAGAATCCACTAAATTTTACCTGCAAAAGACAAATATAGAGAAAAACAATCAAATATAAATGCACTTTAAAAGATCACTGCAAACCTGGAATGCTATCTATCTATCTATCTATCTATCTATCTATCTCAGTAAGCTCATCAATCTATTTATCTCTCTCTCTTTCACACATTGAATTAAACGTTAAAAATCACTTCAAGTCATTTTTATTTTGATTTGATTTTAATTCAGTCTTAGATTGCTCTCTTTTATCTGAAGAATTTATATTTTGCTTTTTCGTTTTTTTGCATTTTAAGACATAAACAATTCCTCTATCTTATGCCATCAAGCATGTAAAATATATATGATATGTATTTTCCTTTCTGTGTCATCATCGTATCTTATATTGTAAAAATTATAGCTGGCAATGATGAATCCTAGAAAGACTTCTAGTTCTCTCAGAATTGTTTTGCTGTACAGCTATAAATTGCAAAAATGATTGGTAAATAATGCTGAACTCTGTAGTAATTAATTGAAGATTTTGAACAACTCAAATGCAAGTTTGATATGAATCAACTGAGGATTTTCTTTTGCTAACCTGTGTACGATATCATTAGAAAAATTATAAAGATCTTTCTCAAACTATTTTTTTAAGTGTTGTTGCAGTTGAAGAATGTTAAAAGCATGAGATATCGGGTTTTAAGTTATGTGTCAAAACATCAAACCTATCACTAGAACTTTAAAAATCATCCATAAAAAAATCAAATTAAATGTGCAATAGAATACATGAAGACTTAAGTCTGATTTTTCAACTGTTTCTTTTTTTTCACCAATCACTGTTGTATTACTCTCCGTGGGTAAGGCAGGGCAAAATCTGGATAACTATTGTCAGTAACTGTCTTTACATGTTCAGACATTCCCAAGGTATATGTAGTGTAATGTTTTGAGGTGAGATTATGGATGATAAAGTTGTAGCCGCATGGTGAGTTCAAGTTGGTATTAACATGACAGTTGAGACATATGTTCATTTTTTGTGGCAAACGCACATCAGTACAGATGCAAAAGTGGCCCTGAATCATGTGTGGACATGTTTGTCAAAACTAGTTACATCCAGATTTTCTCTGTTAGCAGCAGAACTGCTTGGCATGTTCATATACAGACCTCTCTACAACTTGTTTAGACCTGGGTTTCTGTTTCCTGTCAGTAAATGTGATGGGAATACAGCAGCTAACAGTAGGTAGTGTCTTTTGAAATTGGTCTCATTGTCATTTTGTTCCAAAAATTGCTGTGCCTTCTGAGGTAATATTGCTTTGTTACCTCCAATCTTCTTTTCTCTGCTTATTACAATTAGAAGAGCAATTGGTCAGGTGTTTTCCCAATCTCAATATACTCTTGCTTTATTTTACAATATTTTGTGAAGTTACTTATAGAACCAAATCCATTCAGAAAGATTATTTTTATATATGACATTGTTCAATAATTCTTGAAATGATAACTTTTTTCAAAATGATAGACAGTAGTTAAAGAGAAGTAATGATTGCTTAAAAGAAAAGATCACACATTTTATGAGGTGGTATCATAACTGATATATCAATAAATACTTAACAATACATACATAATATGCATAATATTTTTACCAATGTAGAGATTGTTTGAATTCACCAATTTTGCTAAAGTATTCTAATTTATATATCAATAGATATCGAGTTGTAATGGTCATATAATTTTGTCTTCTGCTGCATTACAATAAAAATAAATGACTTACAAATAGTAATTAAAATCTTCCACAAGGTTTTTAATTCTTTGGGTCATGTACCTATAAAGATGTTGGTTATCATGGCTCTCCACAAATTCCTGTCTTTTGTAGTTTTTCATAAATTTTGTCTTTTTGTTATCTTTTCTAAACCTTGTTTCACCACTGATTTACTGAAGCTCATGAGGTAATTTATATCTTTTTTTCCTTTGTCACTCTTACCATCAATATATCTTGTGAGTATCAAATTTTCTAAGCCTTCATTTCTCATTGGAGAAATTTAAATAATTCTTTCTGATTTGAAGTGTAAGTGTTCTTATTGTTTCCATTTTCTCTAAAACTTTATCATTGCTCACATGTTCAGTCCATGGTATTCTCAGCATCCTTCTGTAAAACCACATTTCTGCTGCTTAAAATCTTTTCTTCATTTTTTGTGGAGATTATCTGTCATTCTCTTCTACATAGGAGGACTGATATTAATTAACAGTTTATTAGTCTTTTCTTTTGTTTCTAACAATCTCCTGTTGTTTATTAATACTTTACTTAGAAGTTTTAGAAGGTGTCTTTGAAAATACTATGATTTACAGTTCATTTTGAAAATCTCCACAAGGGAAATAAGTTATTTCATTATTGTTTCCTTGATTCTCAGTTTGTATATAGAGAATTTTCTTTTAAGCTCATTAGAAATTTCTTGTTTCAGACATTTAGTAGTTGGCTTTCTTTATATTTAATTCAAACTGAAGTGATTTACTTGACTGAACTAATTACTGAGAGACGGACATCATTTACTGAAGCTAGGTACAAACTATTATTGCAACTGGTACTAGTAAAAAAAAGAATTGAAAGCTAATGTAATTTCTTTTCATTTTTTCTATAAGATGAGCAATAACAATGCAACGGCTTCATATTTCAGAACTTTGAAATGATTCTGTTGGGTCTAACTGTTCACCCAATACATGGCCCAAGAGCAATTCCAGATAGAGGCTTACTAAATAAGACTGTTGTAAGGATGTACAAGGAGGAGAAAAAAGATACAATCTTATAAGGATATGAAAAATAAATAAGGAATGATCTTAGACATGAAGAGGTTAAGGTTGTCATGATCGGGCAAGTATCATCTGGGGAGTTTATTCAATGAAGCAACAAGTCTGAGGAAGAAGCTGGCTAAATGGCATTTCTTCCTCCCAGTTGGAATATGAAGGGACTGAGGAGAAATCAACTGAGTGTATATGGCCTGGTAGGTCCTAGTTGTGAAGGTCTGGACTGCTAGATCCACTGATTATAGATCATATGAACATCTACCATGAAAATAGTAACAGAGTAGCAAGAAGTATGCTGTTTCCACTCAGGATGTAGGCAATCATGGCTCTTCACAATTTTCTGTTACTTACAGCTCTAAATAAAATCTTTTTTGTTATTTCTAAACACTGTTCTTTCATTTATTTTCTCAAGCTTATCAAGTATGTTAAATCCATGGCATCTTCAGAATCTTTCTGTAGAATCTCATTTCTATTGCTTCAACTCTCTTTTTCATCTTTGAAGAGATTATCCAGTATTCACTGACATATAAAAAGATTGATATCATGTAACAATTCAGTACTCTTTTATTTGTTTCTAATGAAATTTTACTGTCTCTTAATACTCTGCTTAGCATTTGGAAGGCATTTTTAGTTATCCCCTTTTGCCTTCAGATTTCCAGTTTGCATTTTCTGTCCTCTGTTAAAACACTTCCCAGACATATAAATTTTTGTACTTGGTTGATTTTGGTATCTCCAATTTGTAATTTGCATTTTTGGCTCTTTCTTTTGTTAGCAATGTGGGAAAGTGTGGAACCCACTACATCACTCACAAAACTGGATAGTGAGGATTAGGCTGATCCATCCTGGATGTGATAGCATTACTCTGCCATTGCTCTTATCTGGCTAAATACACTGGAAAAATGATCAGTTCCCTGTATTGTACCAGAAAGTACCTGACTTTTCTTGTCATGTAGTAATTTGAGTTCCCATCAGTTTTTAAGGACGGATAATTCATTTTAGATTGTATCTTTTAAAGGGAAGTTATATCTAGTTTAGTAAACAAATATATTTTATTGAAATGAATAACCTTATTTGATGATTGGATTTATCTATTAACTTTAGATCTAGATCTAGACAAGGTTATTTATTGAACTTTTATTTATCTTTTGATGACATTAGTGAGTGTAAATAAAATAAGTTCTTAACAAAAATATCCATAGTTTTTAAATGAAACTGCAATATAGCAACAACTCTAAGTAGAAGCTTTTTCTTCTTTTTTGTGTTTTGTGCCCCTTCAGGCAATCATGGCCCTCCACATCTGCCTGTCCTTTGTAGCTCTTAATACATTTTGTTTTATTTCTCCCAAACCCTGCTTTGTAACTCATTTGGTTAATCCCATCAAGTATGTTAAGTATGTCATGGGCTGTCTCACTTTCTTCCACTATCCACCCTGTGAGTACCAGATTCTTTGATCCTTCCTTCCTCATTATATTTCCCAGAAACTTCATCTGTCTCTTCCTGATGTTAAGTGTAAATTTCTTTTCGTCTTTATTCTCTATAAAATTTCATCATTGCTCACATGTGTGGCCCATGTTATCCTCAGCATCCTTCTATAAAACCACATTTCTGTTGATTTGAATCTTTTCTTCATCTATGAGGAAATTGTCTAGCATTCACTGTCATATAGGAGGACTAATATCATATAACAGTCCAGTTCTCTTTTCTTTGTTTCCAATTAAAATTATGAAGCTTTATTTGACTAATTCAGCTTTAAGGCTGAAACTGTTTATTTCATTATAGTGGATGGTTACAAGCAAGATTTTAGTACCACAGAAAAAATATTTATACATTTTCTTGTTTGCAAACAAGAAAATGTATAAATAAATAAATAAATAAATGTATAAATAAATTTTGATGATTTTATAACTAATATTTTAGAACTAAATTAGTTGACAAAAATGTTTATACTTTTAATTGGTTGCAACAAAATGAGTAAATCTGTCATAAAAAGCAAAATACTTTTAAACACAAATTTTCTTTTCTGTGTTATGACTCTTCAAGGCATGTGTTATCATGGCTCTCCTTTTTTCGCCTTAAGAAATATGAGTCTCCTTACTCTTCCTCCCATTCCAAATTCTGCCAACCATACCCCTCTTGCCTTCAGTATGTTCCAGAAATTTCAACTCTCTCTTTCTGATACCAGAGTCCTGATTTTCGATACAACTTCCTTATTTCTTACTTACTTCATCCATGGTATTCTCAACATCCTTCTGTAGAACCACATCAGTGTAACTTTAAGACTCCTCTTCATTTGTATGCAAAGTTTTACTTCTCATTTGGGTGATCATGGCTCTTCACAAGTTACTCTCTATTCTACATTTTAGTGCGTTGTGGCGCAGTGGATATCGGCTAGGAACGAGAAATCGGGGAACCGAGTTCGAATTCCAGCTGAATTCATTGCCTTCACTTACGCGCAAATATCCTTGTGAAAGGTATTAATCCGTCTCTTCCCTCCAGTTATGGCTTAAATAATAGGACAGATTGGGTTCTATAGCCTTGGTCGGCAACCAGTCTACCACAGAAAGCAATGGCAACCTACTGCGGGATAATGTTCTGCCCAGTCAGTCATGTCTCTTTCGAGACACGATCGCCCAAGCGTGTATCGTGCATGGCACTTAACTGACTGACTGACTATTTACTACCTCTTCTAGTCTCTCTGCTACCATCCATTTTACAAACTTGTTAGATAGATTACTTGCTGCTTTTTCAACCCACTGTTGCCTTCAGTATGATATTTTAGCAATGATTTTTCTGATTCTAAGTGCCCTTTTTGTTTTGATTTTCCTTAAAATGTCCTTGTTGCTTGCATGTACCATTGTATTCTCAGCATCCTTCTGTAGATCTACATTTCTTGCTTCATGTATCCTCTTCATCTGTGAAGAAAGAGAATTGATCTTATCTAGAATTATAGCTCTCTTTTAAGTTATTCTCACTTTCATCCAGAATAAGAATTTATTCTTTATCTGATTTTGTCATTTGCCATGAAATGTTTAAGTTATGATTAATTATTAAATTTAGGAAATAGACAAATATATTCTCTTTTATTAAATTGTTTTACATCATAGGTCATACTTTACCTGTCTGTTACTCATATTAACTTTTTATTAATAATGATATGCTATTCATTCAATTCACTACAGAATGAAGTAAGCAACAAAAATAACTCCTTTTTTACTACATTTTAATTTCTCATTTGATTGCTTGCAGTAAACTGACATTTATTTTCTAATCTTTGATTTACTCTAAAAGAGCATCACAAATAAAATAAATTCTTCTTTTGGGAATTAAGTGTATTTAATAATTCTTCTTCTGTAGCTTGCATAAAAAAGAAAACTAGTAGCCAATAATGAAATAATAATAAAAGGGTGTCCTATCGAAATAAGAAATTGCTACTCTTTGTTGCTGATGATGATCTATTGAACTTTATTTCATTTCTTTCTTCTCTATTTATAAGATTAAGCAAGTTTGATTTGCCATTTTGGTTGCCTTTATATTTGTTTTATTTTCATTTTGATTTCTTTGTTTTTTGTTTTTTTTTTGTTAAGCCCAACAAAGACATTTTGCAGTTTAATAATGAAAAGAGAAGATCTAGATTTTCCCAGAGATTCTGATTTCTACTGAATAAATGATAATTTTGTAGCTGATAATTTTTGCATAAGATTAGAATAAAATCAAATGCTTTGCTAGTATTTGGTAGGGGGGATTTCATTTTGTTGTTTAAATAAAATTACAAGTTGTTATAGACAGTTTCCAAACTATTTGCAGTACCATATACTTTGGTTTATCTCTCTGTTTAGGTTGCTGAGGGTTTTCTCCACAAGTAAGCATGACATAAATATGATGTGAGTTAGGTTTTTTTTTTCAAGTTTATTTTATACTTATAACTTTTGTGATATAAGGAATGAAACTAGGTAAAGAATTTGAGTTATTTTTGTTTTCATATCTGAATAAATTTATGTTAACAAATTTCTTTTAAATAAATTTATGTTAACAAATTTCTTTTTCATTGTACCAAGAATGAAATTAAATTTTAATGACCTATGAAATCAATTGCCAAGTCCCTAAAAGCTATTATTTTACAAGTTAGACAATGTAAATATAGCTAAACAGAATGAAAAATAGCATTCAAAATAGTTTCTTTTATCTTAATTTGTCTATTGCATTGAGTAAATGGGGCTGGGTCTCTGCAAATATTATAGTTTTATGATACCCAAAAGTCTTGTTTATGTTTTTTATTTTTTATCAAATCATATTGTCAATTTATGTGTAGCTATATCAAGTAGTTTTTGTCTTTTTTTGAGGAAACATCAAAGTTTTTTTAAGATAACCCCCAAAAGTTGTGTTTCCTCAATGAGTAATGACCAAATTTTAGATAAACCAATTTTGAATCTGATGCAAGACATTAGCATTTGAAATGATGCATGACCAGAATTTTGAAAACTAATGTGAAATAAATGTTAACCTTTTACATGGTGATTAATAAGTTGTTACAGTTGAAGTAAATTATAATTTATCTTCAATATTATTTCTCATTTTATTTTTGATTTTAAGTCTAAATCATGATCACTATGAGGTAAAATAGACCAAAGAAAATTGGGAAAATGTAAGGGAGGTAATTCAATGATGGCTATGCAGAAATTGTTGAAGATGTTAAATTGAAGAAATCCTAAAAAATCATTTGATTTCAACATTGTCAGACAATTAAATCTCAGTTCATTTATTCACAAAACAAATTAATTGGGACCAAGCATTGAAGTCTCTAACAATCTGGGGTAAATCAAAGCAAAAGATAAGGAAAATAAGCTCAGAGAATGAATTCAACCATTCTTGATATGTCTGGTCACACTGAGCTTATTGTGTAGCCTGAGTGATTGCTAGTAATTAATCTGGCAGTCATTCTTAGTTGTAATCATTTATCAGCTCTTAGCCAACAGTAACTCGAATCTGTTCTCTTTCTCTCTCTCTCTCTCTCTCTTAGGCTGACTGATTCTACTGAGATTTCACTGTCTCATTTTGGCAACAATTTTGATGATCAAATTGGCCTCTCATTGACTTGAGTATTGCCAGAGCTAGTGAGGGGCGAGGATAAGGTATTTTAGTCCTTTACCCAGAAACTATTTCTTCAAGAAGTTATCTGTAACCACATCAGCATTACAGATTTTACAAATTTTGGACAAACTATTTTTTCAGGTTTTTCTCTGTAATTAAAGGCATAAACTAATTTTAAGATCTTATTTGTTTAATGAACTATAAATTCAGTATAAAAAAAGAATCCTGTTTCAAAGCTGAGATGTAAACATGTTTTCTATTCAGTAATTGTAAAAAAAAATTATGAATTGCTCAAATGCTCGGTCATAAATGGAAGTAACTGGAATATTCATTCATTATATTTTTTCTTTTGTTTATATTAAGGGTCATTACTGTCAGATATTTGATCTTTATTTTGTTGAGTTCTTTCGTAAGTATTGATCTTGGCTAGCATTTGCATGTGATTACCTAATCAGTGTTGGAAGTTTTCAGCTTCTAAAAGTATTGATACATATTGATTTATACTATCAACAATCTGTTCTGTTATGTCATTCATTTAATAACATTTGAAACCAAAAAAACATTTTGCATTTAATTTACAATAAGATTTGATTGTTACATTCACAATTCATTTGCCATCAAACCATTGGTGTCATGGATTATATATTGGAAAACATCGGAAATAAAGAAGCAACTTTATAAAGATTTGTCTGATGTTTTCATAATACATTTGTCATCATACCATTCATGCAATGAACATTGGGTATTATATCTTGCAAATCATATGAAATGAATAACTGGTGATGCAAGAGTTGGTTTTATGTTATATGATCTTTCCAGAAGTTTCTAACTACTTGTTTGTCAAACTGACAAATAAGTAGTCAGCTCTCTACCATGGATTGAATAAAGTGTTGAAAATTATAAGAAAATTTAACAAATACTATACACATTTAAAGTATGCTGGTGGGTCCAATAGCTAAAACATTGCAAGTATAACAATCAGAATTATTATACATATCTGGATGTAAATAATAATAATAATAATAATAATAATATATTATTAGGACCTTGAATATGTTCTCACTGTTTTCCAACAGATGCCATTCCCAGAACTGCGTGCATGTAGTTTCAGATGGTAACACATCTATAAGGAAGTACTATAAAAAAAGCTTGAAATTCAGTGTATCTCATTTCACTGAAGTGTAAACAACTTTGCTTTTCATAGCATGAAACATGTTGGATTTTGTGCAAAAAAATGTATTTGTGGGAATTTTACTGTACTACTTTATTCAAAAGAAATCTGCAGCTGAAGCTCACAAAATTCTTGTTGGAAATTATGGTGACCATGCTCTCTTGGAAACAACATGATTAGCTTAGACACTTCAAAAATAATGATTTTAGTGTTCAGGCAGCACTTTCATTCTTATGAAGATGCAAAACATTGGGTTGATTTGTGGTTAGTCTTAAAAGACATGTTGTTTTTCGAACATGAAATTTAAATGCTGCCAGAAAGATTGGAAAATACAGTGGCTAAAAATAGACAATAATTTCAGTGACATGTTTCTTAGTAATTTTTGAAAATAAAACAATACTTTTTGTGAAAAATCAGTGAGAACTTATTCAAAGCCCTAATATAGAAAATTATTCCCTACCAAATCTAAGTTCTTGTGTTAAACACAAAAGCCTGGATTGGTGCAGCTAATGTGTACACTGGTAACTATAAAAAAATCAGTTTTTAATGACTATGGTTAAACTTCAGAATGTTTTACTGCATTAACTGAGGATTATGTATGTACTAATCCAATTTTGGGATATAAAAATTTTAGTGCACTAAGTGAAAATGCATTAATTGAATGTGCATTATCAAAGGATTCCTGTATGTGAAGCAATAATTTTCTATGACCTAGAAATAGATCCTTTACAAATTTGGTGGGTTTTAACTGCTGAGACAAAAAGATGTACAAAAGTGAAACAAATTTTTCACAAATTGTCTGGCCTTCATGAAAATACTTCTTCTTCTTCTTCTTCTTCTTCTTTATGTGCCATGTCTCTTCTGGACATTGATGATCATGGACTTCCACTTGCCCTTATCCCTTGTCAATCTCAACACTTTTCCTCTTGTTATCTCTTCCAAACCCTGCTATGCCATCCAACTGATTAAGCCCATCAAGTATGTCTCGTGATGCTTTCCTCTGTCATTCTTTCCATCTATCCATCCTGTGAGTAGATTCTTCAAACCCAACTTCCTCAATATGTGTCCCTTCCTGATGCTAAGTATAAGTTTTTATTTTATTTGTGTCTTCTACAAAAACTAGTCATTGCTCACATGTTTGGACTACAGTATCCTCACCACCCTTCTGTAGAACCGCATTTATGTTTCTTTAAATCTCTCCTTTATCTTTGAGGAGAGCATCCAGCATTCACTACCATATAGGAGGGTAGATATCACAATACTAATACTCGTTTTTTATGAAATCTTCCTGCCTCTCTGCTTAGCTTTTGAAATGTATCCTTGGCAATATGTCTTTGGATCTCAGTATCACACTTTCCATTCTCTGTCAGAACACTTCCTGGGGTATTTGAATTTCTGCACCTGCATGAGTTTAGAATCTCTGACCTGTGATTGGCATTTGGGATCCTCTTTTTACTGATGACCAAGCATTCAATTTTCTTAAAACTTATATTAAGTCCTTTCTTTTTGCTTTCCTTTGCTTTGCAATTATTCTTTGTTACCACAATTCACACCTCTAAAGATGATCTCAGATGAAGATTGAAAGTACTTGGGAACATCGAGAAATGAATAATAAAATCACCTATCAAAGTTACAGCTCATTTCTTACATCTTTCAATTATATGTGAAAGATTATCTGTATGAACAGAATTTATTAAAATAAGCAAACACAATGTTTGCAATTTATTTACTTTGACATGTCTAAAAGAAAATTTTCTGCTTAAAGACACAAATTTAATATATATATATATATAAAATAAAAACAACTATCATGCTACCATGGTTTCTGCCAGTTAGGCATCATCATGTAAAATTTTACTACCTGAAGATACCTAGTTGGCAGAAAGAAAGGTAACAGTAATGTTGGTTTTATTTTAGTTCTTAAATTACTCTACATTTGTGTTTTTTTTAATTGTATTGAGTGCTTTTTCATTAATTTAGTGGCAGTTTCTGGAAGAAAGCACAAGATTTGACTTGATCAACAATTTGAAAATGGCGATACGTTCAAACTTTCAGTCATGATGACTTTATGCAAGGACAACTATTGACAGCTTTAAAACAGTTCCATCTATCTAATTTCACTCACAAGAAGCATCTACATGCATGCTTTCAACGTAACATGGCTGGCAACTAGTAATTTCTTTCTTTCATGCAAAAAGCGATTATTTTGCACAGTGAATATTTAATAGCGGAGGTTACTTTCTTCTGTCTGTAGAGGGTGGCAGTCGGCTGGCTTCTTGATTTGAAGCAGTTTCTTGTGTGAAACTTGTTTGGATGCAAATTCAAATCTTGTCTCCTTACCAAAATAAAAGAAAAATCAAATCAACACATGAAACACTTCAAAAAATCAATTGAGAAGCAAAGGTAACAAAGTCATATGAAAAAATGTCAAGTTTCACAAAACTAACTTTGAAGAGAGTTTTACTAAGCCATCATTTTCCTTCTTTACTTGCAGTATTACTGGGAAAAGGGAATGAATTAAAGAGACTCCTGTTAAATCCTTTAAGATTGTTGTATATAAACATAAGTTATCAATGAGTGATGTTAGCCATCTCTGGAAAAGTGCATAATGGTTTTAAAGTGGGAGGCCTGTGGTGCTTGAACCTGAAAAATCAAGCTGATTCTATCTTAGACATTAGATATTCTTTTTTAATTTTAGATGCAGTGAGAACTGATGCCAATATTATACTTGTTATATACAATGTGCTATTATGTATATATTTAAAAAAAAAGGAAATACAATGTATGTGTATTATGTGAGTAACACCAGGAATATACTGGATGGTCTATCAAATTTAGCATTAATAAAGAAACTTTGTCCTAAGGAGATGATCAGTAGTGACCCCAATATGAAGTGGGCTGACCCTAAAAAATGGTAAAGTAGACTTTGCACTTAATGTCATACTGGAAAATTAATAGACCTAAGTGCATCATAGGGTTGACCTGGTGCAGATTTATGCCTCATAAAATAACAGTAGTTGTCCTTGACATGTAAACAGGTGGTTGACTCAGCTGCACTTAGTATGTGACTGTTTGGGTGACAGGAAGAGAGAGGAAAGAAAGAGAGTCTCTTATATCCACATGAAGAGAATATCTATATTTTGTCTAAGTCCCTAAAGCCAGACACTCTTATGCCAATATCTATGAATTCTGGAGGTAAATAAATAATAATATTATAAATGAGATATTTAGTCTCATGTTCTTATTAGCCTTTACAGCAATAACATTAAATATGTGTTTAGGCAGCAGTGTTTCATTAATACATGTTAGATTAAAAATAATGAATATTGTTTTAAATTTTAGTTTACTTTTTTTGTTATTGTTATTCTTAAAATGCATTGATTTTGGTCCGTATGTATGCTATGTGCATGTCTAGAAACAGGGCTACATGTCTAAGAATATCCATTTGACTAGTGTTGCCAACATCAAAGCACTACCAATACATCATAACCAACATGCATGTTAATTGTCTGAAATTACCATCCATCTTCTTAAAGGTTCACTATCCAAATCTTCTTGGAAAGCTTTAATTAGACAAAAAGAGCCTCTATGCATCTCCATGATGTGACATGTATTTGCATTGGGCTCTTTGCTTAGCACTGAAGCTCAATCACAGCATGTATTACCATCTAAAACACAGATGTACACTGCACTTTTATAAGTGGCACTACATAACAAGAGGACTGTACACTTTGAAAAAATATCTACTGGTTTTAACATACTCTACCCAGGTGAAAGTCAGCACCATCCTGTGGGGTCTTGCAATTTTTTTTAACAGTATATATCTAATCTAATCTAAATCTAATCTAAACTTATTTATAAATGGAACTTTGTCTGTGTGTGTGTGTGTGTCTGTTACCTATAAACTTCGAAACAGCTGACCCGATTTACCTGAAAATTTACACAATTGTACTATAAGCATCTGCGAGTGTTCTTAGCTAGGTTTTGTGTTGAGGTATCCCTGATAAATATCAAAAATCGAAAAAATCGGGTTATAGAACGAGTAGTCTGATTTTAATCAAATTTGATACACTCATAGACAAAGACATAAGAAATGATATTCAGAAGTTTCAAGGTTGCAGTTCTTACAATAGTGTAGAAAATCAATAATATATATATATATATATATAAAAGGCAAAATGTTTGTATGTATGTCTGTATTTTTCTCAGCCCTTTTATTTTAGTTTTTGCTTTGGGTTTGGCTCTAAGTAGGTATAATTATAGTTCTTAGTCTCAGCCATGATACCATTTACTCAGAGGACTTATTTAGCCTTCAAAATTCAGTTTATGATGAAAAAACTTCTTTGATATCGATACCAGGAAATCAAAATTTGACTTACATCCATTCATTTTTCTTTCACTCTACGATTTCGCTTTAACTGGAAACAACTATTGCTTTTTAGTCTTTCATGCCAACGTCCAAAGAGTCTGAGCTCCAGGACCATGGATTAATTTTAAAGCTTTCATTACATCCGAGCAACGCCGGGCTATACTGCTAGTATATATATATATATATATATATATATATATATATATATATATATAATACAATATTATATATATATATAATACAAATATAAAATTTATTGCTTAGCTGATTGATGTTACCTTTAGCATCCCAACTTTGGAGTTTTGAAGATGAACCCTTCAGAAATAACTTTGTCAACTTATCAAAGGGTATCAGAAACTGACTGTTTATATTTCTCATGTGAACTTTTTATTGGTGCAAAGTTGATTTGTAGGCGTGTGTGTGTGTGTGTGTGTGTGTGTGTTCTAGCTACCTGAAAATTGTGAGACCACGAAACTTTAGTAGTAGCTACTCAATCTGTCCTTTGTCGAGCATTGATATTGTGAGGCATATTTTGCTTAGTTTAAATAGTCTAGGTATTGAGTACCTTAAATTTACAGTATAGATAGGTGTGTGCCTTTTAGTCTTTTGCAACACAAAAGAAGTCATTTACAAGGCAAAGATACATGACTTAAATGGCCAAAATAAAATATACTTGGGTTCAACCAAAGACACCTTTAAGACCAGGTGGTTTAATCACAAATCTACATTCAAAATAGAAAACTTAAAAAACTGTACAAAATTGGCTCGCCCTGTGTGGAAATTAAAATCAAAATATTGAAAAGACCCAGACATAACGTAGAGTATAGTAAAACAGCCAATCCTTACAATGGTGGCAAAATATGTAGACTGTGCTAAGAAAAATGTTAGAGATTATGCTATTCCCAAATAAAAATGAACTATTGAATGAAAGAATGGAAATTATGACTTAGTGTAACTATACCAAAAAATACCTCTTAGGTTCATACAACCATGGATGAAAATGCCATAATTCCTTGTAATTTTTAAAATTGCATGTTCAAAGATTCCCTGTCATGTGAGCATTACAAAAAAATATTTCTGACTTGTTAAGAACAGCCACTCAACAAACCAGTGGAAAAACACTAGTGATTGTATTTCCTGGTTCCAAAAATTTAAATGCAAAAGTAAATACACATTCATCAAATATGACATAAAAAAAACCCATCAATATCTGAGAAAGGTTTACTAGAAGCATTTAATTTTGCTAAAATGTACATAAAAATACCATCAGAGCATAATGACATAATGTTACATTGCTGAAAATCTATACTCTCCGCAAAGGTATAGCATGGATCAAGAAATCCAACAATGGAGCATTCGATGTACCACAAGAATTGTATAATGGAGCAGAAATCTCAGAATTGATGGGAATATACATTTTAAACAAAGTCAACAAAATAATCCATATTGACAACCATGGATTATATAGAGATGACAGATTGATGATAGCACCAGACAACAAAAGAGAAAATGATAAAATAAGGAAAGAGCTTTTCAAATTATTCAAAGAACTAGATTTTTTAGTGGACACAAATAATAAAGTGGTACAATATTTAGATGTAAAACTTAATTTAAAAACTGGAAATGTCTCGCCATACAGTTATCATATAGAAATACAAAGTCCAATCATTCAAATAGTATAATTAAATACATTTACAAAGGAATAGAACACAGACAATCTGATAATTCATCAAACAAATCAATATTTAATGAAAAGAAAAATATATATGAGGATGCACTAAAAAATTCTGGCTATAAAAACATTTTACAATATAATTCTCAACCAAACAGACAAATCAAAAACAACAATAGAAAAAGAAACATTATCTGGTTCAACCCCCCATTTAATTTAAAAGTAAAGACCAAAATAGAACAAATATTTTTTAAACTAACAAACACTTTCCAAAAGAATCATAACTAAACAAAATTTTCAACAGAAACACAATCAAACTAAGCTTTAGTTGCACTAATCGCTGCCAAGCTTAAAAAGGACCTCCAATCCGTGGTGAACTGGGGTAAGAAATGGCTCGTAAATTTTAATGCTTCCAAAAGAAAGCTGCTATCTAATAACCACCACAGACAATCATTCCTCCCATCTATTAACATGGATCAGGCTTCTCTCCCTGAAAGCAAAACACTGCGCTTCTTTGGGTTAACTCTCACACCAGACCTCAAGTGGAATAACTATATAGAATCCAAAACTAAATCTACTGCTAAGAAAGTCGGTTCTCTGTGTAGGGCCAGGAAGTTTTTCCTGTCCCAAACAATCCTGCACATATACAAGGCTCCTGCTATCCACTTAGGTGTCCTCAACTGAATCCAACAGAGAATCTGTAATGTGATCGATCCCGACTTGGCAGCTAGGATACAATTGCTTTCTCACTGACGCAGTGTAGCTTCCCTGTGTCTCTTCTACAAATACTTTCATGGCTTCTGCTCGGATGAACTTAGCTCACTGATAACCTCTATATATGAATTTCCTTGAGCCACAAGATTAGCAACTAGGTCCCACCCTTTTAGTGAAACCAATAAATTGTAAATGTAAATTCTACTCCAGCAGCTTCTTTTCTCACACTTCCCGCCTGTGGAATTTTCTTCTGCATACTTGCTTTCCTGACAGTTACAATCTCCAAGAATTTAAATGTAAAGTCAATAGTAATCTCCCATCTCACTAACTTACATCTTCTCTCTCATGCTTTTCTACATCTACCCAACCTCATCAGTACTCTCTTCTCTCTCCTACTCTCTTCCTGACACCCACTGCAACCTCTCACTCCTCATAACATTCCTCTTATGTAATGCCCTGCACAACAGCGGCAGTAAAATGCCTTGCTTGGGGCGACACGATTATAAAAAAAGAAAAAAAGTTTCATCTAAAAACAAAACGCCAGAAACTTAGATAGCATTGTACAAAAGAAAACCACTAACAAAGAATGCAACTGCAGGGACAAAAATAAATGTCCACTTCAAGGTCTCTGCAACACAAAAGAAATAATTTACAAGGCAGAGGTGCATGACCCAGATGGCCAAAACAAAATATATTTGGGCTCAACCAAAGACACCTTTAAGACCAGGTGGTTTATTCACAGGTCTAGATTTAAAATAGAAAAATTAAAAAACAATACAAATTGGCTAGCCACATGTGGAATTTGAAATCAAAATATGGAAAATACCCAGACATAACATGGAGCATTGTAAAAACAGCCAAGTCTTACAACGGTGGAAAAATATGTAGACTATTCCAGGAAGAAAAATTAGAAAATATGATATTCCCAAATAAAGATGAACTGTTAAATGAAAGAACGGAAATTATGACGAAATGCATCCATACTAAGAAATACCTCTTAGGTTCATACAATCATGGATGAAAATGCCATAATCCATTTTAATTTTAAAGTAGCGCATTCATAAATTCCCTGCCATGTGAACGTTCAAATGAAACACTGTTACAAGAGCGTTCTTAAAAAAAAAAATGGTAAACAGTAAAATCAGTTATTAAAAATTGCCTGATAACACCACTCATGGTAGAAACCTGATTAGCAAAATATCTCATTTAAAAATGGATAATATATATATATATATATAGTCTGCATTGGAGGCTTATGATTTTCAAATGGATGATTTCAAATGCTCCATCAGCAGTCTGTTATACAAATCGAAGGCAGGCTTGATAGTACACATAGGCACAAACATAAAACTTGATATTTTATGTACCAAACAAATTGGACCCTCATACATTGAAATCGATGGGAGACTCATCATATATATACACATATATATTTACAACCAAGAAAAACAAAGTATCGGTAATTTGGCAAAACCAGTCCAAAGCCTTCCTTCCTGCCTGCCTGCCTGGTGACCAAAAAATATGCTTAAAAAAGCAACAGCTAATAAAATAAAATCCAAGAGAAAACTGAATAGAAGAAAAAGGAAAAAGAAAACATAAACTAAGAAGAAAAGACAAAAGTAAGAGCCCTACCTAAACAATAAAACACTGTGTTCTATGTCGAAATTACCAAGACAGCAAATCCACTGTAAAATGTTCTGATTCTATTGAAATTATTGAAACTGTTACAATTTTATATCAGAATGGATACAGCATTGATATTTATTAGCATGTTTACTAGTGAAAATCTTTTATTAGTTATTGCTTCACAATACATTTCTGAATTCAGATAAAAAGAAAGTTCCAAACATTATTATTAATTACAGGTTTGAAAATGATCAACGGTGTTCTTTTTAGCAAATAAATGAATCATAAATTTTACATATTTGTACTGATAAGCTGCTAATAGGCTCAGAAATTGATCCTAATAAATGAATGATGAATTGTTTGGGTCGTTATCTTGGAAAAACAGTCCAGTTTGCTGCAATTCAAAATAATAATAATCATCATATTGATAATAATATGAAGTGGTGTGGAAAAGTTCTCAATCTAACTAAGAAATGATTAAAACAGTTATGATATTTTTGTTCATTTGATCAGATCTTGAGAAGTGGACAGGCCAATAACTTTCAGCACCTTCTTGTACATAATACATTTTAGTTTTAATGAAATTGTGGCAATTATATTTATTTCATACCAATTTACATCAGCTAACTAATAAATCTTTGTCTTTTATATTTCTTCTGGATATGGATGATAATGACTTGCCACACTTCCTATTTTTGGTTGGTCTAAATTGTTCACACTTGTCAAATAAATTATTTACTGTTCCCTCTGATTATATTTTGTGAGTGTTAAATTCTCCAAGCCTTCTTTCTTTCTTGCATTTCGCAAAAATTTCATCTGTCTGTTCCTGATTGTAGTAGTTTTTTTTTTTTTTTTTTTTTTTTTTTTTTTTAATCGTGTCACCCCAAGCAAGGCATTCCACTGCCACTATAGCGCAGGGGGTTACATAGAGGGATTGGGTATAGCAAATGTCAGAAGGAGGGTGATAGATGACTTAGGATGTACATAGGGAGAGAGTTGGAGAGAGTGGGAGTGAGTGAGTTAGTGTGTTAGGAGGTATCTATTGACCTTACATTTAAACTCCTGGAGGTTGTAGCCGTCGGGGAAGCAAGCATGGGGTAGGGAATTCCACAGGCGGGAAGTGTGAGGTAAGAAGCTGTTGGAGTAGAAATTGCAGTTACATTTCATCGGTTTCACTGTAAAAGGGTGGGACCTAGTTGCCAATCTAGTATCTCGTGCAAATTCACATCTAGGGGGCACCAGTGATTTAAGTTTGTCAGAGCAGAAGCCATGATAGTATTTATAGAAGAGGCACAGGGATGCCACGTCATGCTGGTGAGAGAGATATTGCAGGCGGTCAGCCAAGTCGGTATCAATCACATTACAGATTCTTTGCTGTATTTTGTCAAGGACCCCGAGGAGAATAGAAGGGGCACCCGACCAGATGTGGCAGCAGTACTCAATACACGGGCGGATGGTGGATTTATATAATTGCAGGATAGATTCAGGTGGAAAGAATTTCCAGGTCCTGCACAGAGAGCCGACTTTCATAGCTGCGGATTTAGCAATGGATAGTAGTCATTCCACTTGAGGTCCACTGAGAGTGTCAGGCCAAGCAGGCGTAGTGATTTACTCTCTGGGAGGCAAGCCTGTTCCATGCTAATGGGAGGGAGGTGCGGTTGTCTGTGGTGGTTAATTGACAGCAGATTCGTTTTGGAAGAATTGAATTTTACGAGCCATTTCTTACCCCAATCCACCACGGATTGGAGGTCCTTCTCAAGCTCAGCAGCGAGGTTCACTTTGTCACCAACACCAGATTTTTGATCGAGGTGAGAGTAAACTGTGGTATCATCAGCGTACATGCCTACTTGTGATCTTATGGTATCGGGGAGATCATTGATATAGATTAGAAAGAGTGTAGGACCTAGATGGTCGTTAGCATATCAGCAGTGGACCTGGTGAAGCGGAAGCCATACTGTTTGTCCGAGAGGAGCCCGTGGGCTGTGAAATGCTGAATGACCTCAGCATTGATAATGGCTTCAAACACTTTGCTGAAGATCGGAAGGCTGATGGGGCGGTAATTTGCAGGTTCCGATGGTTCACCAGTGTTCTTGAATATTGGAACCACAGAAGAAGACTTCCAACAGGCAGTAAAGCAGGAGGAAGATAGGCAGCGGTTTTTGTGGTTATTTTCTTTAAAACTTCCTTGTTGCTCACATGTTCTTTTCATGGTATTCTTGGCATTCATCAGTTGAACTACAGAAAATTCTAGTATCTCTGATCAAAATATGTGTTGAGTATTTTGCTTAAAGGTCTGTCTTTAGTGATACATTGTTTATAATTCATCTCTGGCGAAAGTAGATGACACCATTTTTGGTCCTTTGTGACCATTTAAAAAGAATCTTTGTTTTTGTTTAGTGTTGCCAATTATAACTGTCATTAGAGTACTTTGATTTAATGTAATGGCTAACAAGCTTATCTTGCTTGATCAATTACAACTGAATAGTGAGTTTGATCAACATTGGGTGCTACATACTTTTGGCCTTGTGCCGCATCTAAGCTGTGCTTAAAAAATGATTTCACCTCAGTGTGGTTTAATGTTTAGCAAACTTGTCTCACTAGAACAATTACAACTGAGTAGTGTTTTTTTCCTCACTGGGTGTCCCATACTTTTAGTCTTGTACCACATTTAAGCTATGCTTAGAAAATCAATATTTATCATTATCTCTTGCAGGGCTTTATGTTCTTACAAAAATATGTTTAGAAATATTTAATTCACATATATACTGCACTTACTTTTGTAAAACTCTTCCCTAATTTTTGTCTGATTATATCTTCTTAATTATTTTGTATAACTTGATATATTTTGTCAGTAAATTTTGTCAGGTTCTTGGAGATGGAAACTTAATGGCATATCATACCTCAGGCTCATGAAGCTGTTCATAAGGGGTGGGGTACATTTGCCCATAGATAAACAGACTTGAATCTTATCAGTGCTCTTCACTGGGGATTTTGCTCTGAAAAAAATATTCTTTAACATTTTCTCTAAATCAAAGATCATAAATCTGAATTCTCACTTTTCATTTGATAATAATTTTTAATTTATTGTTTTTATTTCTTGTGACTGCTAGGAAGCATTCCCTATTCTGATTAACAGTTGCTTGTTTTCAAAAGCCAATCTCTAAATATACAAAGATGTTTCTTGGAACAACTATGACATTTTTAAAGTGCATGATTTGGTGTATAAAGGAAAAAGTACATAATTAATTTTTGTTTTATTGGTTTTTTTTCTCAATCTAATTTTGTTATCAGAATAATGAGAATAATGAGTCAGGATCATTAATCCAGTTGTGAGCAGGGCTTTTGGCCAAAGAAGTCAATAGTTAACTTTAGCTTTCTCAAACTCTCTTTGCTGATCAAAATATATACATATAATTGTGGACAGAATTATTCATTCCCCACTGAATATATGTATATTTTTTGAGGAAATGTGAATATTTGCAAGTATTTACTGAATTTACCATAAATAGTTGATTCTGGATTTAGTTTTGAATAATTCATAAAATTTTTATAAGTTTCAATCTATTATTTTCATAATTATAGATGTTTCTAAAAATTGGTAAAATCTTAAATTATTCATCCTCTTACTCCTATGGAAATTATGAAATATTGCTCTATGGCAGACATAATGGTTTTTTTTTTCCTAATTTGACATTTAATATAAACACCCTTTGAAAATGAAATAGTATTGACCTGATTCTATAACATTCTAAAAGTTAATGAAAAAGACAATATGTGAGTCCCACATTCGTTATGTAACCATGGCAAAGATGGAGGGACTTGAAGGGATATAGTTGATGCATACAAACAAGTTGATGGCTATACAACACTTTCCTAGTATTTAAGTGTTCCTAGAGTGAAAATTTGTAGCATTATCAAGAAGTACAAGACTCAATGTGTTGAGAATAAAATTGTTAGAGATGTCTTGAAGAATACTTACTTAGCAACAAAGGACATTGTCAATGGTATCATCAGGGTTGAATGTATTTATCAAATAGTCACTAGCTGCTTTCATCAAGTAGGACTTTGAGCTTGTTGCCCCAGGAAACCTCCCTTGCTTAAGGATAAACACTTAAAGTGTAGATTATCTTATGCTAGAAGTCATCTAGAACATGGGAGTAAATATTAGAATTCTGTTTTATGATCAGATGAAACCAAACTAGAATTATTTGGTCATTTGAACACCTGTTGTATATAGAGGAAATGTTAATGAAGCTCACAAACCAAAAATACCCTTCCTACAATTAAGCATAGTGTCAAGAGCATTCTGCTTTAAGGATGTTTTGCTGCTACTGAACCAGGAGAACTAGTGAGAGTACAGGGTATTGTGGATAATGATTAGTATTTGGCTGTTCTTAAAAATAATATAAGACAAAGTGTGTAAAAGGTATTGACTAAGACAGTCACTAGATGCTTTTATTGAGCAGGACTTTAAGCAAGGAAACTCCTGTTATATATAAAGGAAAGTGAATGAATCTCACAAACTAAAAAAGACCCTCCCTACAATTAAGCATGGTGTCGAGAGTATTCTGCTTTAAGGATGTTTTGCTGCTACTGAACCAGGAGAACTAGTGAGAGTACAGGGTATTGTGGATAATGATTAGTATTTGGCTGTTCTTAAAAATAATATAAGACAAAGTGTGTAAAAGGTATTGACTAAGACAGTCACTAGATGCTTTTATTGAGCAGGACTTTAAGCAAGGAAACTCCCGTTATATATAAAGGAAAGTGAATGAATCTCACAAACTAAAAAAGACCCTTCCTACAATTAAGCATGGTGTCAAGAGCATTCTGCTTTAAGAATGTTTTGCTGCTACTGAACCAGGAGAACTAGTGAGAGTACAGGGTATTGTGGATAATGATTAGTATTTGGCTGTTCTTAAAAATAATATAAGACAAAGTGTGTAAAAGGTATTGACTAAGACAGTCACTAGATGCTTTTATTGAGCAGGACTTTAAGCAAGGAAACTCCCGTTATATATAAAGGAAAGTGAATGAATCTCACAAACTAAAAAAGACCCTCTATACAATTAAGCATGGTGTCGAGAGTATTCTGCTTTAAGGATATTTTGCTGCTACTGAACCAGGAGAACTAGTGAGAGTACAGGGTAACATGAATAAAGAGCTGTATTTGGATAATCTTTCCAGGAAAATTTTAGGTATTACAGTTTTAGTTGTAGTTATGGAAGTCAAGTGAATAATTATGTCTCACACACACACACACACACACACACACATAAAGGCTGGATCTTGTATCTGTCTTTTGAGGCGGCTAGCTAATCCTGTTTGCAAAAGTCTGCTTAGGCACATTTCAAAGCTCAGAGAGCCCACCTATGATTTATACTGTAGCTTTGCTGAGCAGATCATAGTTACAGTTTCTGGAGGAGAGTACATAATTTGGCATGATCAACAGTCTGAACAAGGTAAGTATGCTGAAACCGTTGGTCATGATGACTTGTGACTAGCTCAAGCATCAAAAGTTCCTAAATATTTTCATCTACCCAATTCACTTGACCCATGGTATGGTTTTGGGGCATTTTTCAAAGATGCTACACACTGAGATCACCTCCACCAGACTGATAACATCAAGACGTCATGACAAATCGACCACATCAAGACTAGTTCTATGGAAATAATGATGCATTTTCAAATTATCACAATTTACTCATATTGCAAATTGAGATATTAATTAATTTTAGGCATTTTTGTTCTATTCAGTCATAAATTTCAGAGAGAGTTTAGATTTACAATGACTACCAAGAAACAGATTATTTTGAGAAATATGAATTTCTAAGTTTGTACCTTTTTACGAATAGAAATGTGTTGATTTTCCAGCAATTATAAAGAAATTTCATTTGGTTCGTTGATGCAAACGCCTGAGAACATGTTTCAATCCAAACAATGTTCAGCAAGACAATTGAATAAAAATTGAATATTGCTGCCATGTCTGGTCGGGTGCCACTGCTGCTCTCCTTGGGCTTCTTGACAAAATATAAAGGAGGATCTGTAACATGGTTGATACTGACTTGGCAGACCAGCTGCAACCACTCTCTCACCGGCATGATGTGGCTTCCCTGTGCCTCTTCTACAAGTACTTTCATGGCTTCTGCTCTGATGAACTTAGAGCACTGGTGCCACCTAAGCAGGAATTTACATGAGATACTAGATTAGCAACTAGGTCCCACCCTTTTACAGTTAAACAGATAAGATGTAACCGTAAATTCTACTCCAACAGCTTCTTTTCTCGCGCTTCCCGCCTGTGGAATTCCCTTCCACAAGTCTGCTTTCCTGACAGCTACAATCTCCAGGTGTTTAAATGTAGGGTCAATAGACACCTCCTATCACTCTAACTCCCAATTATTCTCAGAACACTCTCATCTACCCAACCCTCATTCTCGGTATCCTTACGCGCCTATCACCCACCCTCTGACATTTCCTATATTTAACCATTCTCGGTATCCCTACCCGCCTATCACCCACCCTCTGACATTTCCTATATCTAATCATCCTTTCTCCACTCTATGTAACTCCCTGTACAGTAGTGGCAGTGACATGCCTTGCTTGGGGTGAAAAGCTTATAAAAAAAAAATGATTTTACCATCCTCGATTATTGCAATAATGAACATAGATATTATCATGCTCTTTTATTTCCAATGTAGATAAGTATATTAGAAAACAAAGTGTCAGAATATAGAGGTTTCTCTTTGGAGGAGAATAGATGTCATGATTTCTTTTTGTAATAACATTGAATAAATATAATATTGATGATAATGATGATGAACAACAACAGCAGAATATAATAGGGTTGTATCTCTTCTGCATGTATATAAATGGAAAATTACTTGGCAGAATTTATATCAGATGTATTTAAAGATGCTTATTTAATTGAAATGAAATCAAAACTAATCATTTTACTAGTAAGTCAAAGTTCATAGCGGAAAATTGAATCTTAATTTTATTGCATCTAATTTTATATTTTGAATTTAAATCTAAAAATCAGTGCATGCACAATGTCAGATTTTATTTTAAAAGTCAATATTTTGACAGTTGAATTGGTATTAAGAAGCTGATGTTGGTAAAAAGTTTCTAGTATGTACATATATTTATATAATAAATAAACATAGATAAAGTTAATTTTATAATAATTTTGTTTAAAAAGGTTTCCAGTGACATATTTGGTGGTTTGAAATTTGATTTTGCAATTTTGTGATTGTTCCACATATTGTAAATAAACACGGAGGAATTCCTTTTACATATACTTGCTTCCCTGACAGTTACAATCACGTAGGTGCAATGTTAATTGCCATCTTTTCTCTCCTTGATTCTCATCTTTCTCTTACCCTTTCTTAGTCATCCCCTGTACCTTGTTGTTCTTTTCTTTTTTTTCTTTTTTGCTCTCCTCTCATGTAAACTGCTTTGCTTGGGGTGAAACTATTATGGAAAAAAAAAACATTCATACAGGGTGCAATGTGTAAATTTTCAACATTTTATATTTTTAGTTTCATGCATGAGCATTGTTTGTTTTTTATTTTGTCACCTGCACAGCATAGCAGAGTCAGTTGGGCACCATCTGAGAGAAAAAGAGCATCATAATTTATTCTGCCTCATCTGAGTTCTGTAATGATAAAGCATGGCAGAATGAAGCAGGTACTTTCTTAAGTGGTACAAGTAGTTTGTCCTTTTGATTTTTGATTTTGTTAACTGCACAGTATAGCAGGGTCAGTTGTGCACCATCTGTGACAAAAACGGTATCATGAGATAATTCACTCTGCCTCATTTGACTTCTGTTATGATAAAGCATGGCAGAATGAAGCAGGTACATTCTGGAGTAGTACAAGTAATTTATCATCTTTTAGCATCTTTAGCAATGGATTGTATATTTATGAGTTCCATTTTAGGTCTGAAATGAGTTATGTCTCCCTCAGGCAAATAATCAACTAACATGACTTAGAAAACAATAGTGTGTTGGTGAAATAATAATTTCGTCTAGTATTGTAGGTAGTTAAACTATACTAAGTTCTTTCAAAGCAAATGATGATAGCAAGATAAATAGATGAACATACAAGATATTTTTTAAGTGGCACAGATTACAAGTGATAATCTTGTCCTAACTATGAAAATAAACTACAACCAGTAACAAGGCCTCTGATCTGGAGAGTAGAGGTTTTGAAAAGCATGGTACCACCTCTTAATTGCTGTTGTTCCCTGGGCTACCCTTACCTGAGGTGGTGGCAACTGTTAGAGTCCCAGCTCTGAGCAAAAAGTAAATCCCAAAACAAGAACAAATACTATGAAAGCAAAAAAATACATTTTTGTAGTAAAATTACCAGCAATACTTATATATAGCAGAATGACCGACAATACATTTTATAGCAAATTACCAGAAATACATTTTATAGAAAGATTATTAACAATTCATTTATTCACAGCATGCAGCTGTGTTCAAAATATTTAGATTTTGTCATTAAATAACCCATGCAGGTTGATATGCCACTAAATTAAATCAACTAATTTACCAACACAAAAGAACTCTTTCATGACATTAATCCATATAATATCCTACAATTTCATAATTCAAACTGTATTTTAAAATATAACTTCAACTAAACTACAACATAAAAACCCAATATCACCAGCTCTAGTAATTATGCCTGCATAAACATGTATATGCAAAAAAGCTGAGTACCATCTACAATGCACTCAGTTGTGCAAGCAGAAAATTAAATTTTGGTATTAAATGACCCATAAGAAGTTAATATGCCATTAAACAAACAAAACAAATAAATAAGAATCATTAAGGTAACAAGTATATTCATGCAAAACAATTAACCGTCACATTCTGCAAAGCTCACTACTGTCCACGTCACCAAAATAAAAAACATTTCACAAACACCAAATTAATGAAATGCCTCTCCTATTCTCTCCATGTGTTAACCTTAGAGAAAACCTGTTATTTATCATTAATATGAGAATAAAAAACAGTATTCCAGCAGAGTTCTCTGGAAAGCAATAGAAAATGTTGCAAATAATTTCAAATTCAAAATTGTAGAAAAATTTATTAAAAAATCAATGGATGAAGGAATTATGAAAAATTTTAGAATGTCAAGGAAGTCATATTAACATGTAATAAAAGAAATAATGAGTTTATCCATTATATGGAATATTGTATTAATCAAGTATATTTCTCATGGCTTATGTTTTCTTTTTAAATGTCATGTCCCTTTAGAACACAGATGATCATGGTTCTTCACAGATTCTATTTATTTACTACTTCATAAATACCACAGATTCTTAGGAAAGATAGTGGAGTTATCTCGGGTTACCTTCTCTATTGTTTTTAATTTAGAATAGTCCTTTTCCTAAACTTGATGCAATCCAAAACTAAAGAGCAGTGCTTGCCATTCTATTTAAAGAGAACTGATGGAATCATCCATTTCTCAAAAGTATTAGTGTGAAAGTAAATTAAACAGATTAGGTTGAGATTTGAACTCATTCGATTGATTTCACTTTTCTTGCAAATAAACATTATGCTACCAATTTATTTGTAAGTAAAAATTTCTGTTGTACATACTTTTCATAATAAAATCCAAGTTATCAATATTTTTAATAAGAATTGATATAAACAGAAATACAGAAAATATATTGTTCATATAAATATATCCTGAAAGTCTATTACCACCATCAGTTGTTTAATCCCAACTTTATTGTGAACACAATGCCTAATATGATCTGACATTGCGTTTAGTAAGTCCGATTTGTTTTACCTTTTATGATACTTATCTTATTTTGGCTTTACTTAAAGCTAACCTATTTTGTATTTGCAAAAAATATTTTCCACAGAATTTTATCACAATCTCAAGCACTTACTCATTTAAAAAAGTTGTGAACTCTTCAAAATAGTAGAAATTAACAATGTGTGGAAAGGCAAAATTAAACTTCAAACTTTTGACCTAACTGTAAGTCTAATAAAATTTCTTGTTATTGATATGCATTAATAGAAATCTTGAATATCCCTCACAACAGGGCTCTAAAATAGCCTCAGGCACTAAAATTCTCATAAAAGGAGCTGTTCCATGTGTGCCAATTGGCATATTGCAGTCATTTGAATAATCCGATGTAATCTTATGTAATTATCTTATCAAAACTTATTGGGCAGGAGAAAGTGGAATGCACATTGTAGGGATGGCTTAAGGCACTGAATGTCTTGGTGTTGGTTCTGCTTCCTACTCTTCTTAAATCTTGAAGTAGGAACCACTTCTAATCTCTCAAAGTTTCCAGTTATTTATTATTCTGCAAAAGTCCTCACTTTCTCATTCAACACCATTTTTTTATCATTATATAAGTCAAAACCTGATTGTAACTTGCAAAATTAGTTTTTATTATTGCATTGGGAGTTTTGTATTGTTCATTATATTTACATTTGAACATAATACATTCTTCAGTTGCACTTGTTTTATGAATATGACTTGATTAGCTACTTTTTATTTATTTATTGTTATTTTAGCTTTTTTTTTTTTTTTTTTTTTAATCATATCACCCCAAGCAAGGCGGTAACGCCATTGATGTGCAGGGGGCTATGTAAGAGTGAAAAGATTTGGAAAAGAGAAAGCCGGAAACCACATCCTAAACAGGGAACAGGGGATGAGCCTCTACACTTGTACAATAGTTTTGCTTTGATTTGATTTGATTTTAATTTTTTGTTGTGGCTAATTTTAAGTTTCATAGTTATTTGAACGAGTACTTTTTTTTTTTTTTTTTTTTTCAAAGAAATTTCTTTTACTGGAGGATAATTTTTTTTTTGTTTTAAAATTCCTCTGTTAAATTCCTTGGTCGTCTTCTTTGCTCGGCCATTGTCTAGTTAGTTGACTCCCCCCCGCGGCATATACAGCACATAGTATCCACAAAGATAAAATAATTCTTCTATAAACTGGTTTAGCACGTGTTTTTTTGGGTTGGGAACAAGTTTAATAGTAAGTCATGATTTTGTTTTGATTTTATTTTATTTTAATTTTTTGTTGTGGCTAATTTTAAGTTTCATAGTTATTTGAACAAGTGCTTTTTTTTTAGTATTTTTTCAAAGAAATTTCTTTTACTGGACTTTAACTAAGTTAAAACTTAGTTAACTCAACCCTACGTTTTTCTTTTTCTTTTTTTTTTTTTTCAATTGGAGTAGATAGACTAAACTATCGACCAGTTCACACTCCACCCACATCTATTGTACAGGTGTAGAGGCTCATCCCTTGTTCCCTGTTTAGGATTTTATATTTTAAATTCAAATTCATTCAATTAGATATTATTTGTCTATCAGACAAGAGAGCCTAAAGCTCATGTGACCATTGAAAAACCATATTAGAAATCTAATCTTCTCCAAAAAGAATGATAATTTACTAATTTCTATAGGATTCTGTAATCACCAAAATGAAAGATTACTCATTACATTTTCATAAAAAAACACATTTCTTTACTTATGCTCTTGACTATTCTATATATTCTCTTTGAATAAACAATATTTTAATAATAATTGTTGGTAATGTTTTAATATTATATCAACTACTTTTCTCATTAAATATGATCTTGGAATGTTTCTAAGTCAGAAATTTTAGTCTATTCTACTGGATGTTTTGGTAATAATGACATTCTTTTTTACCTTAAGATATTAGTCAGAGTAATTGTCAGTTTAAATCATTACTGAGATTTTAATAGAACTAATGTGTTTAACTTTCCAACAAATCAGTTTTCTCATTGTTAGTTTCTCTTCATTTATGAATCTAATTTAAAATCATTTGTTGATTTTTTTAGGCATTGTTTTTTCTCTCTATATGTTTTTTAGGATGTGTGCGGTGAAGCAGTGGATATCAAGGGATAGTTTGAATTTTAACTGAGTTTGTTGCATTCATTTATGTAAAAATACCCGAGGGAAAGACATTAATCCATCTCTTCTGCATCCAGCTATGGTTGAATAGCAGGACATACTAGGTTCTATAGCCTTGATTAGCAACCAGTCTATGGTAGAAAGAAAATGGCAATCTTCTACAGGATAATCTTCTACCTAGTCAGTCATTGGTTGAAAGAGACATGATTGACCAAGCATGTATCACATATGGCACTTAACTGACTGACTGAGATGCTTTTCATGAAACAACTAGAATCAAATAATGATTCAAAATGATTAGGCTTACTAAGATTTTAGAAACTATCATTTTGGATTTCCAACATACCCACCTGAATATTTAGGAGTTTATTTTTTATGTAAATGAAGAAAATCATATTGAATTCATATACAGTTCATATTATTCTGTATACATTTTTTAAAAACATACAAAAATAAAATAAAATAAACCAATTTCAGTTTGTTTTGTAAACAAAAATAAAAACATGTTTTTTTCCAAGTTCAACATAGAAATAACTTTTTTTTACTGCTCCTTTGGGAATTGAACTTGTAAAGATTTTGACATTGATGCTAACCATGAAATTTAATTATCACAGATGGTCAGCAATTCAAAGAAAGTTAACCAAGCTAAATGATTTGCTTCAAAAGGTCTTCTGACAGCAAACCAAATCTGACAACAAGCTTCATAAACCAGAATCAATTGGTATTGTTTCATAATCATTCACAAGTTTTACAAAGGATATTCTAACAGAACAGCAGAAATGCCAAATGATGAAAGAACTTTTATTCCAATCATAAAAAGGAATCCTCTGCAGTAACTCATTTCTTTTTGTGTTGAGTAAATAGATATACAAAATGGGCCAAAAAAGCATTGAATAAAAGCAAAAAGGTTTGTTGCTTTCAGTTATATTTTGAGAGTTCACCATGTGAATAATTACTTGTTACTTGTTCAGATGAAAATCTCATTCATTATTTATTTTGGTAGGTATAATCCACTTCTATATGCATTGCTATTTACAGAGAATAATCCAATTTTATATGCAATATTATTTGTGTATATACCTTTATGGGGAATAATCAATTTCTATATGTAATGTTATTTGTATGAATAGCTTTAGAGGGAATAATCCACCAAATGTAGTAATAATCAAAATTATTGCATGTAAATGACAGGTTGTCATCATTTGTAGAGGAAAAAGAAAATAAAGATTAAATTCCAACATGGAGATATTTTCACATATTTTTATATTACAAATGATTTAAGAAAAGAGAGGCAATATGCTAGTGTGTACACAGCTGAAAAGAAAAAGAAAAACATTAAAACTTAGCTATTAGGAATTGTGGGTATGTAAAATACACTTGCTTGGTGAATAGTAAGTTTTTCTCCAGCCAAGACAAAGAATGTCTGACACCTACTTCATTCTAGATGAAAAAAGAGTAAGATTATAGCTGAGCTTTTATAGTCTTTAAACAGTGTCACAAAATAAATGCCTTGGCAGACTAAGTAGGGATATTCCCCCCAACCTGAACCTTATTGGAAATTTGTATTCATTTTCATCATCCTAATAATTTTATCAATCTCAAAATTTGCTATGTTGGATGTGCCAAAATTTCAGTAGAATCATCTGAAAAGTATGCCTACATGAAGTGAAATGATTATGATGAAATGAGTTTTAGGTCTACTGCTAGGAAAGTTAGTTTGCTGTGTTGTATCAGACAATTCTTCTTGCACATTTATAAATCTACCAATAGTTATAAATCTAGAGACCCTCAGCAAAATCCCAAAACGGTTCTGTAATGTTATTTGTCCTGATCTTGCATTACAACTTCAATCACTTTCCTATTACCATAACATGGCTTCCTTCTGTCTATCCTGTAAGCATTTTCATGACCATTGGTCTGATGGCTTTGGTACCTCAACTACAGGAATTTAA
This sequence comes from Ascarosepion bandense, assembly GCA_037127315.1. Classification (NCBI taxonomy): domain Eukaryota; kingdom Metazoa; phylum Mollusca; class Cephalopoda; order Sepiida; family Sepiidae; genus Ascarosepion; species Ascarosepion bandense. The sequence goes on from JBBBDQ010001261.1 coordinate 2,299,371, forward strand.
ATGTAGTACTAGGTTGGTAACTAGGTTTTATTGTTTTACTGTTGAAAAAGCTATTCTATTTTTTTTTTTTTTTTACATGTGAAGAGTGGACTCTCTACTAGAATTTTGCTTAGCTGTCACCTACAATTTAAAAAAATTGTAATATTAATCACCAAATTATGTTTTCCTGAATCCTATTCTTTTTGTTCCTACACTTCATTAATGTCTTTCTCATTTTTTCCACTCTCAGTAACCATTCACCTTGCATAGGGTGAAAAAGATTGTAGTTTTTATAGTAAATGAAATTATTTTTTTAAGCTTTCTAAAAATTTTGTAAAAATAATTATAGTTCTGTTGCTGTGTGGATATATGCATGTTGCAAGTGTGAATGCATACATAGTTTGAATAAAACTAAAATTGGCAAAGTTTAATTTCACTTTCTGTCTGGTAACAACCCCTGGGCAATAGAAAAATGGCATAAGCTGGCAGTTTACAGTTATATTCATGATTCCATTTATATTTAAACTGAATATATTCCCTATTAAATGTAGCATTTTGAAAGAAGACGCAATTTAGATTTGAAATTTAATCATCTTGCTAACAGCAAGTAAGTCATAACAATACTAGTAAGTCATAACAATACTAGTAAGTCATAACAATTAAGGAATATTTTTCTTATAATGAAAGACATGAAATAAGAAAATTTAAAGAAAAGTCAACTAAAATTTTTATAAAGTTATTTATTATACTAATTCATATAAACTCTTAATGTTAACCTTAATTGAACTGGTTTTAAAATGCTTTCAAAACAAATTACAAATTTGGAATATCTGAGTCATTTTTTATCATGAGAATTCTGCACGGCTTTTGAAGAAATCTCTGGAGAATAAATGCTATTCCACATTATGATAATTATGTACTGAAATAAAATTAACTACCATATTGTTATATAATAGTTTGAATATAAATAATGTAAATAATGATAAGCCCTCATGTCAGAAATTCAGATACATTGTTATAATTGTTTATTATCTGGTACAAGGTCACGATTGTAGAGTACCCAATAAGGGCCAAACTTCTGACTAAAGTTGTAAAAGGTTTGTAACCAATAATCCCATTTTCATTATTTTTTTAAATAAAAAATAATTGTATTTATAAGTGTTTCAAAGACTGAAAAAGATTGGGATTCACTGTTTTTTAACATGATTTTTGTTATTTGTTTATTTTCAAATCCTATGATATCAGAACTAATATAGATTTATAAAGGTCAGCAAGATTGGCCATAAATAATGAAATAAGGAGAGAATGCTAATGGGTGTTTCTAATGTTTTTACCCCTAACTTTTTCAGCAAATCTTTGACTGCTTATATTGGACATTTTGGTGGTTCTTAATAACTTCTTAATTTATGATTGTATTTTTAGTTCTTGGGGCAAGTTGATTATAAGAATTGGCTTGCTTGTCATTTTATTGTAGATGGGAGACAAATCTACTGAGAAAAAAGTGCCTATCTAATAAGATCATTAAGCATTCAGTTCAATATATTTTTGATAGAAATTTATAAGCTTGAGGATAGCATTATTTATTTGGTGAGACATCTGTCACTGTAAACTAGTTTCTGTCTGAGAAATGTCACTGTCTTATAGTATAAGTAATTTGTTAGCTTTGGCCTTTGTAGAAGTAAATGGGCTCCCAAATAGGTCTTTTCTGTTGAAATGATTTAGACAGAATACATTTGCATTGCTTCATAGATGTTAAGAAGTCATAGTTCAGTTTTGTATTATTCTAAAAGTTTTTTTTTACAGAGAATGTTGAAAAGATGCCACAAACTATGACAAAGGTATTCATCTTAGAAATACTAGTATATAAATTGAGAATGGACATTGGTTTTTGTTTTTATGATTTAAGTTTCATAAATATTTTCTCTGTTAGCAACTAGCTTGCAGGTATTTACTCTAGCAGATAATCTATTAAGAAGTTATCAAATAATACAGGTTTTTGTGTGCTAATCAGAAGGTTCAGTACCTGTAGACAAGATTCTTGTAAATCAGAAATTGTATTAATACTATAAACATTATTGAGATATTACATATAGATATATCATACAGATATAGTTGATAATAATGAATAAATTCAGATGATAAATAAAAATCTGTTAATTCTTTCAAAGTTGCAAAGTATTTTGACCAAAACCCCTGTTTTATGATTTTATTAAGTTTTAATTGAAAATTATATTTAATTTCTTTGTTGAGCATGAACTAAATTCTTAAATACAATGATTTCATTTATATAAAATTCAGTTGTTTATGCAAAGTTGTAATTATTAAGCATGATATATAAGATAAGGGATAACACTTAATTGATGTCATCAAATTTTATTTTGTCCATTCAGGATGGGCAACATTTTAATATGAATTAATTAACCTGATTAATTTTTAAATAAATTAATTGACATGATTATGTAAATTAATGTTATTTAAAAAAGAATAATATGATAATACTATGATGTTGCGAATAACAAACCTGATAAGACTGTAGGCATTCTAGATGTTTTAAAAACTTATTTCTTTAAAAAGACTTAGATGTATAAAATTCAAATGTTTGACATCAATATGTGACATAATTTGCTTAATTAACAAGAAGTAAATTAAATTCTTAATTTTCTTTTTTCAGAATTGAACAAAAATATCTTCTATTTCATATTTGTTTCAAACTTTTTTATTCCTTGCCACATCAAGCTTATATTTGTCTTACTTTATTACTAAAAGCAAGAAAATGTTTCATTTTATATTGATAAGTCTAGATTAATATATAAGTAATAGAAATATTTATAAATGGCACCCTTTTAGTGTTTTGTCAGTATTAGGAAGAATTTTGTTTAATGTAGATTAAATTTGTTCTTATGTTTCTTGAAGAAAACAAAACAAAGCAATAAAAGAAAATCAAAATTAAACCATTACTTTTTTTCATTGCAAATAAAAAAGTGATTTCTACTTAGAATCAGAAAGAAACAGTCGAAATTTCTGAGAAACATAATTGGGAAAGAGGGCTTGGAGAACTTGACACTCATAGAATATATTGAAGACAAGAGGGACAGAGGGAAAAATTTATTAACCTAACTAAACTGTATAAATTGATGGAAGAACATTGAGTAGTAGGAATAGTGAAAAGACAAACCTTTCTAAGAGCTAAAAGAGATAGAAAATTGGGATGAACCATGATCACCCATGTACTGTAGGACACAACACATAAAAGAAAGAAAGAAACCCAGATTCTAACACTTACCCCAAGTTTTTCTGTAAGACTGACAATACTTTTTGTAGCATTTATTAGTTGCCAATTTTGGATTTAAAGAAAAAAATATTTTGTCAAATTTTCTTCTCTATATATTTGGCTCTAAAAATCATCTTCAGAATTATAAATATACATTTTTGGTAATTACTAGAGTTACTTTCATTTTACTTTCAGATACTTTTTATTACAATTTACTCATCTGGTCATTCATTGGCTGCTTGTAAATAACATTCACTTGAAATAAAGAATAAACATTCTGTGACATTTGAACTCAGGTCTCATTTTTCTTGGTAAGTCTGTTTTACAATGACAGCTGATCCAATTTTGCTATTTTTGTCAAATGTAAAAGACATTTTTTTACTCAAGGGATTCAATATTCAATCAGAGATTATTTTCAGATGTTCTGTTGATAACCAGCTTATGGTCAAACCATACTAAAAAAAAACTGGTTCTTTTTAGATCACTGATGTTAAGCAGTGTTGAGCCAAGTCAGTATTGAGATGGAGAACCATTTGGGAACCCTGTCTACCATGAATGACCTCCTACAATCTGAAATATATTCTAGCTTTAAATAACCCTCAATGGATTGATAAGCTGTAAAAGAAACAGCGCACAAATAAAATTGATTTGATTGATTTGTTTTCTATGAGTTATCAATGCTTTGCAGGTTACCAAAAGTCAGAATTTTTTTGGAGATAATAATAATTTAGTGATACATGTTTTACTAATTAACCCATATATGAGGAAGAAAAGGTGGATTTATACCTTTCCTAAGAGTATTTGTGCTTAAGTGAATACAATGAACCCAACTGTAATTGGAACTCAGCTCTCTAATTAACAATTCCAAGCCTATTATCCATTATTCTACCAGCACATCTAAGCTTACATAACCTGGTATGTCTAAATGGTCACCCATCTCGGTACTGATCAGGCTCAACATTGCTTTTCTTTGGTGATCATATTGGAACAGGTTTTTCAACAGGATGTGGCTGTAATCCATAAATAAAATAAAATCAGTTAATAAATAGCAAGAATTTAATCATGAAAAGTTTGAAAGCCAGCTTAAGAAATACAAACAATTTAGGCTTTGGTTGTAATGTCAGGTATTCATATATATTTACTTAGTGTATGTTTGTCTATTTTTACACACTCTCTGTATCTTATTATATTTACATATGAAGGAAAGCTGAAAAGTTATTGAATTGACCAAGAGAGAATTCAACAAATAACTCTGGCCATTTTGTCAGATTTTAAGATGTCATTGGGTCAAAAACTTTTCAGTACCTTCTTGTATATGTGGAGAGCCATAATTGTTCACATCCTGAAGTGGCATGGCATATAAAGGTTTGGTTTGGTTTATCTTGTTTTATGACATATTAATAGGTTATTTAATGCCAACAAGATGTTTTGGATATGTTTGTATAAATAGAATATATATTTTTTGTAAGAAATAAGTTTGATTGACACATTTTTGTAAAGAGATTTGTTGTCAAGAGTTAAATGTTACTGGTAATATTTTTTAAAAAAATGTATTGCTAGTATTTTTACTATAATAATTTATCTTTACACTTTCATAGTATTTTGATTCCAGTTTAGGGGTTAACCCTAGCACTCCAGTGAAGGTGGAGTTGGGAACACCAGCAATTAAGAGTTGGTTCCACACTCTTCAAACCTATCAGTCAGAGACATTGCTGCTGGATGTAGTTTATTGTCATACCCAGGTCACAATGGCAAATAAAGGAAGTTGATCTATATTTCACATTTTTTCTAAAGGAAATTAAGTCACAAAGAAATATAACTTGAAAAATTATCCTAAGAGCACAAGTGTTTGTATTTCATTTCCACAAAAGAATTAATTTGTTATTATTTTGCACACTTTATTTTATGAAAAAAAAAAATGAATTAATTAAAAACAATCATTCTTTCCCACCATGATTCTTTTTACAAAGTCTGAATATTGACATAGCATGTTGCAGTGGAAAATCTATTTGGTCAGATGAGAATGAACATTACAAAGAATATTGATGTATGCTTTATGAGTAAAGGTAGAAAAGACATGTTTTGCATTGGACAAAGCATAAGATATTTTGATAGTGAGGGACTTAGTTGCAAATTATGTTCCAGAACTTGTTTGTTGAAAAAGATAAGCATTCTTTACAGAAATGAAGATCATGAAAAAAGTCATATTTAAAAGAACTGTAGATTCACAGAAAGCCTGTTATCTCAAGAAATAGTAACAGGTGCAGAGCCAAGTGCTTTATTCCAGTGTCATTATTTCCCTAGGGACTATGCAAAATGAAGATCTTTTTGTAACTTTAATATCCTTGTCTGATTTACATTATGAATGCAAGTGCTGCTTGATAGTTTGAAAAGAAGATTGACAAAAGTCAGAAAAAAATGGCATCCTTGGCATATACCAATTATATATTTACCAATTAAATTATCTTTTATATGAAAAATGAAGATAATGTACTCCGGTTATAGATTAAGTAATTTCAAGTGTTCCTTTTAAATTTAATGTTTGTGTGAATATAGAAATTAAACTAAGAGATAATGGGTTGTTAAAGTTTTGATGACGTGTTACCAGTGATAAAATCCCGACTGTATTCGTTCTGTTGGGGAAACTATCCAGCCCTTTTACATAATTTGAAAACTTGCTGTATATCTTCAATAATAAGAGAGAGGTTTTTGATAAAACTTTACACCCTGTTTTAGCTTATAACTTTTTATACTAAGTGTGATTGATCTGATGAAACTTGATGCTTTATTTTACCATACAACTTTCTGTTATAAGTGAGAGATGTTTGATAAACTTTGTGCTTTTCATATGCTTTGTATCATAAGAGTGGTTTAATAAAACTTTATGCTTTGTCCTAGCTTACAACATTATATGATAAGTAAGAAGGGGTTTCATAAAACATACTTTGTCTTTGCTTACAACTTTCTTTAATAAGTAAGAGGTGTTTGATAAACTTTATGCCTTGTCTTAGCTTACAACCTTTTTATACTATGTGAGATTGATTTGATAAACCTTTATGCTTTGCCTTAGTTTGCTACTTTCTATGTTAAGTAAAAGAAGTTTGATAAAACTTTCTTCTTTGTCTTTGCTTAAAACTTTTTCTGATAAATGAGAGAATTTGATACAAATTTTTTTGCATTGTCTTTGCTCACATCTTTCTATAAGTGAAGATATATGATAAAACTTTGTCCTTTGTTGAAGCTTACAACTTTCTCTAAGTAAGTTGTTTGATAAAACTTTATGTTTTGTCTTAACTTGCAACTTTCTATAAGTAAAGGTATGAAATAAAACTTTTGGCTTAGCTTACAATTCTATAAGTGGGGTGGGGTTGATAAAGCTAGTGTAGACAATTTGAACATATGCTTTTCTGAAATACCTTCATGTTTATCTTGTAATTACTGGTGATATAATTTTATTATTTCTCTCTCTTTCATGTGAGACTTTCAGAAAACTTTATACACAAATGACAGAGAAAATGGATAAACTAAATTTCCTTTTTCTTGAATTCCTCTTGGTTCTCATTAAGATTGTCACGCTAGTTTGGGAGTGGGGGAGAGAGAGAGAAACAGAACAAGGTAGAAATCTAGATAGAAAGATAGGAGCATACTAAGTTATAAGTGAATCATTCTTGATAGATGTGAATTAGAGACATGCAAATGGATCTACTCCTTAGCATACCAGTTGCCATTACTCTTGACATGTTAATAAAGAAAAATATTATATGTCCTGAAGAGGCATTGCATTAGAAAACAGAAAACAGAAAATAGATTATATGATTTAATTACACTTTAAATATTAAATTTTTTTTTTTAAATCAATAAGGGCTACTCACACCAACACAACTTCCTCAAATCTGTTTTTAAAAATCATGACTGTATTTTTCATCCCTGTTAGCTGCTAAATGCATAAAAAGTATATGTGAAGTGAGTAGCCTTGGTCTGTAGTGAACAAAACAAGTTCTATATTTTAAAAAATGCAAATGCTAAGCACTCACTCATTGATTTTGTTAGGGGAAAAAAAAACTTTCTCGAATTTACAAATTTTTCTTAGTACACACAAAATTCGCAAAATTTCACACCTTGATGCAAACAATAATCTTCAATTATCAAAACAACAAATTTCATTTTATGGACATTTTTTGTGAGCCGACTCAAAGTTTGTTTGTCATCTAATGGAAAGGCTAGAATCACATCCAGGAGTGAATTTCAAAATGACCTATTCAGAAACCCAGAAAACATAATAAAAAGAGGGAACACGAAGACAGCCACAGTGAGAGAAATACGAGCGCAATTAACACATTCCTCGACAAACATTAAGCGATTGTGATTATTATTGTCTCTATTTTCTCCCTCACCTCCTTATTCTCACAGTTTACCCGTCTGGCTTTTCTTATACATAGTAACCGGACAAAACCCTTTAAGACTGGGTGATAACTTCAAGGACACTCCTACCAATAATATTCCTCACACATACATACACATATGTTCCTGCCTACATACACATAAACTCATTACTTGCAAGGACTGCTATGAACATTGTTACATCCTTGTATCAACCAAAAGACATTCATTTTATTTGTAAAAACCTGAATTGATTTATATATATATAAAATTGTTGTTTCTATATACAATTTGATTTTCTTGTTTTGCACCCCTCTTATAATGGGCTATCTAACTAACAAGGCCAAATCAAACTAAACTAATGTTTCAACACACACATATACTTCACTATAATGGATAACCCACTATAGGTTAAATGCAAAATAAGTAACAGAATTGTCCAACAAATGGATTTGGAAAAGTTTACAATAAGCAATAACAGGAAAAAGAAAAGAAAAGAACAAGGCAAAAAATAATATAACGTAACCAAACAATATATGCAAGTTAAATCAATAGTAATAAGGTAAAAAGTTTACAAAGTAAGAATTGGGGTTGACATATAAGCAAGTGAATGTAGCATTCTGACTTCAAGACAAAATAGAGTGAGACTGAGTCAGATGAAACCAAGAACTGGCCTATTATATTGGCTAAGAAAATCCAAGCATGCCTTTGTGCACTTCTGCTTATGAATTTGGGAGTGGCAAGTGTTTTGCAGTCATTTGTGATGGATTAGAATCAAGAGTTATAAGTTAGAAATTTCACTTATTTCAATCACTCAAATGTAAGCTTTTTGTTGGAAATTTTTTTTTTTTAATGACAGTTTAAAAAATTGTTATTTGCTATTATCATTATTTTTGTTTTATATGCAGCAGTAAGATTATATTTATGTAAAAATCTGAAAATTTTGACTTTGTTAGTTTAATATAAATTACTTATTTACAAAATTTTTATGAAAAATCATCCCTTGTTTCCTGTTTAGGATGTGGTTTCCGGTTTTTCTCTTTTCCAATCTTTTCACTCTTTTTTTTAATTTTTTATTTTTTTTTCAATTGGAGTAAATAGACTAAACTATCACCCATTTCACACTCCATCCACGTCTATTGAACAGGTGAAGAGGCTCATCCCTTGTTTCCTGCTTAGGATGTGGTTTCCGGTTTTTCTCTTTTCCAATCTTTTCACTCTTACATAGCCCCCTGTGCATCAGTGGTGTTTTCGCCTTGCTTGGGGTGATAGGATAAAAAAAAAAAAAAATCTGGTACAAAATGGATTAACTCCGACATATTTTTAATTTATTTGTTTAAACATTATTTTTAATGGATACTTGTGTTTGTGTAAATACTATTTTTTTATAATTAAATAGTATATTTATTTATATCTATTGGCTTATGTAATTGAAAAATCTTGTTAGGAAAATAATGTTTAAAAAAATAAATTAAAAATATGTCAAAGTTAATCCATTTCATAATGGACTTCGTAAAACTTTTGTGAATAAGTAATTTATATTAATAAAACTTTGTTTACATTTGTTTACATTAGAATACAAAAACAGAGCAGATATGAATTCTTAAAAAAATCAGGAATGTATGTGTTTAAAAGCATTATTTCAGGTTGGTCTAACTGCAAGTCCTTCATAGTTGAGCAATCTTTAAAAAATTCTTTTTTAGAGTAATTGTGGTGAACCCTCGGACCCATCCAACTATCGCCCTATCAGTCTTCTACCGATATTCGGGAAAGTATTCGAGGCTATAATCAATGCTGAAATAGTTCATCATCTCACCGCCCACAAACTGTTCTCCGACAGGCAATATGGATTTCGCTTTGCCAGGTCCATGGCCGACCTGCTAACAACCGTAACGGAGTACATGCTACAGGCCCTTGATGAGTCTGACAAGGCTTGCGCGGTTGCTCTGGACATCTCCAAGGCTTTCGACAGGGTTTGGCACTCTGGCCTCCTATGCAAACTACACAGTTATGGTATTACAGGTCGCCTGCTTGACCTAATCCAATCTTTCTTAAATAACTGCAAAATGAAGGTCGTTTTGAATGGGCGTGCCTCTTCATCCTACAGCACGAATGCTAGTGTCCCACAGGGCTCTATCCTGGGCCCAACGCTCTTCCTTATTTTCATCAACAACCTCCCAGATGAGATCAAGTCCCAAGTAGGCATCTACGCAGATGACACTACAATATACTCCCGCTCCAGTAAGAAACCTGTTGTGGTGGACAGACATAATCTCGCTGCTGACCTTGAGCGGGATCTACACTCTGTGGTGAATTGAGGCAAGAAGTGGCTTGTCAACTTCAATTCATCTAAGACCTAGCTGTTGTCTGTCAACCATTACAGGCAACCTCTCCTGCCTCCCATAAGCATGGACCAAGTGATTCTCCCTGAGAGTAATACACTACGCCTCCTCGGACTTACCCTGTCCTCAGACCTCAAATGGAACCACTATATTGAATTCATAGCAAAATCTACTGCTAAGAAGGTTGGTTCACTATGTCGATCCAGGATGTTTTTTCCACCTGAATCCATCCTGCATATATACAAGTCAACCATCCGTCCGTGCATGGAGTACTGCTGCCATTTATGGTCAGGTGCCCCTGCCATTCTCCTCAGTGTTCTTGACAAGCTCCAAAGGAGAGTCTGTAATGTGATAGGTACTGATCTGGCGACTCGACTGCAGCCACTTTCCCATCGTCAAAATGTGGCCTCCCTTTGTCTGTTCTATAAATACTTTCATGGCTTCTGCTCGGACGAGCTTAAGTCACTGATGCCTCCTCAACAGGTGTTTACTCGTGCAACCAGACTGGCAACTGGGTCCCACCCATTCACAGTCAGGTTAGCCAAATGCAGACGACAATTCTACTCCTGCAGCTTCTTCTCTCGCACTTCCCGCCTGTGGAACTCGCTCCCGTATTCTTGCTTTCCTGACGGCTACAACCTCCAGAAATTTAAATGCAAAGTCAATACTCATCTACTAACCACTGGACTCTAGCTCTCTCCCCACCCCTGTATAACCTTCCCTTTCTCTCCACCTATGTATCTGTCATCACACCTGCTTTCTATTGTTCCTTTCTAACTAGTTTGTAGTCCTCACTCTTTTCTAATTAATCTTTTTACATTTATGTAACCCCCTGCACATCAGTGGCATTTCCGCCTTGCTCGGGGTGAAATGATTAAAAAAATAAAATAAAATAAAATAAAAATGAAGACCTGAAAATGATTTCAAGAGTTGCTTGGAATACTGAATTCATTCTTTGGGCTGCTTTTGTTGTTTTGGGCCACTTCATTCTACAACCTTTTTCCTGTGGACAATTAATAAGGAAAGAGATTAAATTGCAACTTCCGAATGTTTTTCAACAACATGACAATTCTCTACACCCTCCTTGCTAGAACTGGTTTCTCCTGAGAGAACTGGTTAACAAGAGATTGTATTTATAACATCTTATACTAATATGGAAAAAAATATAAAAGAAAAGCCAGCCAACCCCTGAAAGTCAGACATGGTACATAAGAATATAAGAATTTTCCATGCAATAAATATGAAATATCATTCAGTCAATTAATTGCCATACAGGATACATGTTTGGGCAGTCATGTCTTTTTTAATTCATTACTGATTAGGCAGAAGATTTTCCTGTAGTATGTTGCCATTTTCTTTTTCAGTAGACTAGTTTTGTATACCCACTTTGATGGGCACAAACCTCCCTGACGAAAACAATGCTTAACCAAAATGTTTTTCTCTCAATACACGATTATTATGGAACTGTCCAATCAATTCATTTTGCCAAAAAGTGAGTTCTACCAACATTAACAGATGCTCTAAAAGGAGGATTAAAAAAAGAATTCCCAGAGGTATTTTTTGTGGGTTTGGCAGGTGTGTTAGTTAAAAGTGAAATTTGAGCTGTAAGAAAGCATAAAACCAGTCTTCAAAAAGAAATAAAATGTACCCTTTGTGTTGATCAAACAAATAAATGATGAGCTTGATAGACTTGAAAAAAAATTGATATTTTGTCCAAAGTCAAGCATAGTGACTTGGTTCACCAACAGTATATGTTAAAAAAGTCAAAGAAGATACACATCTGTGCAGATTTTTTCCATGGGCTTAAACGACGCTTTAAAAAATTTTCATTACCAACTTCTGAGGTCAGAAGATTTTTTTTGCACAGCTTAATGGAGATTTTCTCAAAAATAGACCTTAGCAATACATACCTTGAAATTCAAGGTGATTACAAATGTGCATAATTTTTTTACCATAAATACACACAGAGGATTCTATAAATTTAATGTTGCCATTTGGCATTAAGGTCACTCCAGCTTATTTCTAGCATGGACACGATGCTAAGTGGTCTCAACTTTGCAGTTTCATACCTTGATGATATTTTGCTGAGAAGTGAGAAAACAAGAAAATAGGAAAAATATTTTTGAAGTTTTTAAAAGAATTCAGGACTATGGATTTAAGCTAAGGGATGAAAAGTGTGAATCCTTTATAGACAAGTACTTGGACATATTATTGGCAAGAGTTGCAAGAGACCAGATCTAGTGTGAGCTAGTGCTATTGTAATATAACAATCTGGCCCCACCCGAGGAAGGCTGATGCAAGCGAGGGTGTTTCCGGTCGTTGAAAGGAACGGATGTCGTTTGACCTTATTTCCGGCAGCAGCGGAAATAACTACAGAGGCAAACAGAACAGGTGTCTCTGAGAATTACGTAGGCGTGCGTGGGCGAGGCAAAACCGGAAGAAAAAGTCCCGGTTCTAAAAGATTATAAAAAGACCTCGGCACACTGATTCGCCAGTAGAGGAGCAACAGAGATCGGCCGGTGAAGAGAGACACAACAGATAAGACTACACTCCCGTCAACCCATTAGAAGCGCGCTCTCTCAATTCTCTGTTCCCTATTCTACACGGTTCATCGTCATTAATAAAAATATAACTTTATATTTTTATATATATGCGTGTTTGTTGTTTGTCAATATATAACACTATTACAGACATGCCTGCTCCTGAAAATGTCATCTCCTTAGAAAATTTGCTGGGATTTTTGTAAAAAACATGCATTGTTTGAAAGTGCCACTGAATGAACTTTTAAAGAAAGACTCAAGATGGGTCTAAACATCAGAGTACCATGAAGTATTTCAAAAGGGTAAAACTATACTAACTTCAGATTTATTTTTGGCACACTTCTTCTTTTTCTTCTATATGCCCTGTCCCTTCAGGACGTAGGCGATCATGGATCTCCACGTCTCCCTATCCCTTGTGGCTCTTAGTATATTTGTTCCTGTTGCTCCTGGCAACCCCCGTTCCGTCATCCACCTGATCAGACCCTGCAAATATGTTATCCGCCGCCTTCCTCTGTCTCTCCTTCCTTCTATCTGTCCAGTCAGTATCAGGTTCTCCAGGCTCTCCTTCCTCATTGCATGTCCCAGGAACTTCAATTGTCTCTTCCTGATGCTCAGCATCAATTTCCTTTTTGTTGCCATTCTTTCTAACACTTCGTCGTTGCTTGTATGCTCAGTCCACGATATCCGTAGCATCCTTCTGTAGAACCACATTTCGGCCGCTTCCAGTTTTGTCCTGATTTTCGATGATATTGTCCAGCATTCACAGCCGTATTGAAGAACTGACATCACGTAGCAGTCTAGCACTCTTTTCTTTGTTTCTATTGAGATTTTCCTGTGTGTTAGTAATTTGCTCATCTTCTGGAATGCGTCCTTTGCCATGCCATTCGCCTTCGGATCTCCGTGTCGCACTTTCCATCTCCTGTTAGAACACTTCCTAGGTACTTAAATTCTTGGACTTGTTTGATTCTGTTATCCTCCACCTGTATTTGGCATTTTGGGTTGTATCTTTTGCTGATGACCATGCACTCAGTTTTACACTATGATCCTAAAAAAATTGATCATTGCAAGTGACGTGATTGCTTATGGTATCAGAGTTTATTATTACGCATAAATTCAATGATGGCTCTCTTAAACCAACTGCACATGCATTCAGGACGCTTCTTCCAATGGGAAAACATTACTCAGTAATTGAAAAGGAAAGTTTAGGGATTGTCTTTGCCCTTAAAAATTCCATAAATTTATTCACAGGAGAAAATTTATATTGCAGATTGATCATAAAATGTTGTTAGCAATTTGTGGGTCAAAAATAAAATCACCAACTAATATGGCTAACAAATTGCAACAATGGGGGACCATTTTTCTAAATTATGACTTTAAATTAAAGTTCTTGCCATTGATTAAGCTAAATCATGCAGACAGATTGTCCAGACTGATTCCAAGGAATATTGAACCCTTCGAAGACACAGTTATTGCTACTCTACAATCGGAGGTAGAGATTAAAAATGTTTTGTGCAGTACTGTGTGGGAACTACTTGTAACATTGGAAGATATGAAAAAGCTATTTTTATGTAGGATCTTCTTAAAATTGAAACAACAGATTATTTTAAGAATCTGGATATATAACAGAAACTTCCTCACAGAATCAAGATTTGACACAAGGTTGGTTTTAATGTGGGAATTCCAAGCCCTTATTTTCAGAATCTGACAACACAAATCATTTGTAGGTAGCTGAATTTAAATTCCACTTTTTTCTCTTTGTTAAACATTTTCCTTTCAAATTAATTAAGTTGATTTTAAACAGATAGAGAAATGAGGTTTATAATAAACAAGAGAAAAATAAATCTCTTTCCCTAATTAATTAATTGATATTTCACTAATTACATTAACTGATATTTCTATGAAAAGTTTTCCTCTATGACTTTGTTTTTATGAAAGTATTTTCAGTTTTTCTAGACTTATATTTTCTTGTAGTCTTCCTAATGGAACCTATTTTTTTTTAATTCTTCTTGCTTTCACCTCCATATTTTCTCAACCACTTCTTTAGATGACTTTTAATGCATGCATCACTTCATTTTGATCACCATGCTGACTTTATTCAAAGATTATATTTATTGTATTGAACTCTTTTGTGACAAGGCTGTATAAACAGCCAAGCCAGTGAAGAAGAAATTTACCATTACTGTTTGGTGTGATTGCATTAGGACATTCCTTACAGAATTCATCTTCCATTTCAGATGTATTCCAGACATGTCTGCAGTATCATTTGTCTCTTCCATTAGTGGGTGCAGAAATGTTGTCAGCCCAACCAAGAAGGGATAAAAAAAAAAATGTTGACGCTTGGTGTTTTGGTCAGATTGTGGGAATTAGATTGGGTCAGGAACTTTTTAGTACTCTCCTACTTCCAAGGCTCAAGATTAACATCACCCTATCATCCAAGAGACAACAGGACATTAGTATGGGTTGGTTAGTTAGGTTTCTTGGGATGATACAAGATTTTATATTAAAATCACATATTTTTTATGACATCAACTAATTTATTAAAATATTACTTCTCAGTAACTCTGGTAGACTTTTAATAAATGGAGCACACAAACATATACATATGCACACACTAAAAAAAAAAAATAAAACACAACTTAAGCACTACTTATTAAAATCCAATTGTAATAACTAGTCTTGTTTCTATGAATGCAGGAAGAAAATAATATTTTTGGTTAAAAAAATTAATGAATGAACCATTAACAAATAAGTTTCATGTGTTATGTTTCTACTTATCATAAAGTAAATTAAAAATATGTGGGAAAACTATCATGAAAAGTTTAATATCCATACAAGGTAGGTTATTGTTAACAAAGGATTTTTTGATAGATTTTAAAAACTCTTTTGATTGTGAATAATTGAAATTCACTCGCGTCATTTAAAAATACGTAAAGCACAATCCTTAAATTAAAATGTTGAAAAAGTTATTCTCTGCATGAAAATCAATTTATTAGAACATTTTTACATAACACAATGGGAATTAACTAGTGTTTAAATAAAACTTTTTTATAAAATTACATTAAAATTAATTTTTTTGTATTTATTCGTTTTTTTAACTTTAATATAATTCTTAAATATTTTAATGGTGTTTTTATTCTATTAATAAATGACAACAAAGTTTCAAAAGTAAATTTAGATTTCAGGATGGTTTAACTTTGACAAATTTTTAATAATTTTCAAATGAATATTGAAAAAATCCAAAAATGATCACAAATATAATTTCTTTTTAATAAGAGAAGGTTTACATGATTACTTCTGACTTTACGTATGATTAGTGTCAGATTTCAGGTCATTTGCTGGAGTCATAGGCTGCAAGGGTTTAAAACTTCAAATGACATTATGCAACTAAAATTATAGTATGTGAATATTATAGGATTTTGCCTCTCAAATCACTTTTCTAATTTCTCTGTATTATCAGGGAAGAAAGCGGATGCTATTTAATCCTGTCATCTATAATTTAATTGTATTCTTTATATTTCAGAAAATTTTGATTTTCCTTAATGTAGATATTTCAAAATATCAACTGATCATTTTTTGTCATTTGTCATTTCTCATTTATTTTGGGAAGTAGCAGCCTAAAACTTCAAGTTTGCTCCAAACAAAAAAAAAATCTTTTCTAAAGCTTTTTAAATTTTGTAAATTAATACCTAGCCATCAGCTTTCTGATGAAGTTTATATTTAAGCATTATCAAAATATTATTATCATGTTTTTATGCCATGCTGATTTTTTGTTGTTCTTGTTGTCAATGATGATGATGATGATGATGAAAGCAGACAGATTTGTTGTTTTTTGGTCTGCTTCAGTTTATCACCATATTGTTTTTTTTTTTGTTTTTTTTTTTTTGTTTTTTTTTTTTCACTTTTGGCTTTTTTATTGTCTATAAAAAATCAAATTGAAGTGTCTGGAGTTGAGTCAATATATCAACTAAATCTCCGTTTTGATCAAAACTTGAGTTGCACAAACTTATAAACTAATAATACTGTTGAAAAATACATTTCCTTATATATATGAGGGGCTGCTGAAAATTTATCATCAAAGTCACTTCCCAAATCTGACTGAAAGACTAAATTTCAAGATTTATTTAGGAATCTCATCTTGGCCAGGCCAACAACTTTTCAACACTTATGCATGCTTTCTTCTTACCTACAGACTCATAAGTTTTATGAGTCATTGAATGATTAAAAATTATAAAATACATTGATTAGTTATTGCTTTTGTAACTCGTCTTGACACTGAGAAAGGAATATAAAATCATATAATTATTTTGAACATTTAAAATCCGTGTCTTTCACATAAGTTATAACAAATCAAGTTAATAAATTCTTTAACTTTCTATAGATCAAAATATTTATAACCCTTTTTTAATCACAAATTTTTAATTGAACAAAGGAATTTTTACTCTTATATAAATAAAAAAAAAAGGAATAAGAAGTTGTAGGATTAATTTTAAAATTTTATTCTTTTCTTGAAGTATTTCTCTTTGTATTTCTAGAATTAGGAGTTATTATTATTTATATTCATATATAGAATTAGGAGTTATTATTATTTATATATTTATTTATATTTATATACTAATGTCTTTACTTAGGTTATTATTATCACATTGTTTTGGCTATTGTGTCCTCTAGTTTTTTTCAGATGTTTTTCAATTTGAATAACAATTAGGGAATTTTGAATACAACACTTTATTTAATATTGGCAATAAATTGTTCTCATTCTGCTGTTTAGGGATATCTCGTCTTGTTCTTAACACGGACAGTGAAATGAGAAGTCTTTATCACCATAGATTAAATAAAGAGTTCAGTTTGAATTTACTGAAGGTTACACTAATCAACAAATCATCTGGAAGCTAGGGGCATAAAGGTAAAAATATTGTGATAATTTGGCTTCAACTCAATAAATTTTGAAGCATTTGCATGCCTACAACCACAGATAAAATGTATTGCTGGTCATTTTTCTTTAAAAATGTTTGTTTAACAGCATATCAACTCCTTAAGGGTCATTTAATGCTGAAATTTAATTTTCTTGGGAGCAGTCGTAATTTCTTTTACAAAAATGTATTGCTGGTCATTTTTTTCCTATAAAAATATATTGCTGGAATTTTTCCTATAAAACTGTATTTTTATACTTTCATAGTATTTTGACCCCAATTTGGGGGTTAACTATTGCCATAGCTACAGCTCTAACAGGTGTTACCTCCCCAAGTTAGGGTAGACATGGGAACAACAGTAATTAAGAGGTGGTTCCATGTTCCTCAAAATGGCGAGTCCTTGTTGTTGGATATAATTTGTCATACCCAGAACTCTAAGAGATATTGACCTTCAATTCTTTTCAAATAAATTCTATATTTAATGCCAGTGAATACAATGAAGACAAAATCTATTCACTTGTTTACTCTCCAATCTTTTGTCTTTAACAGTTTTGCATTTTGTAGTATTCAGTTTCTTTCATTGGAAACACAGGAAATAGTACTTATACAGGTAGAGTGTTTATCAACACCATCTTTTCATAAGTAATGCGTGTTAGAAAATGGTTTTTCAAAAAGAAAAAAGAAAACATTGTAAAATGGGGAAATTATCTCTGCATGTTAGTAAAGAGTATTTAAATTAATATTTCCTGTTTTGTCAAAGATTTGCTATGTTTTGGTTTTCTTCATTGCCAGTTAAAAGATGATCAACAGGAAACATTTTTAAGGAATAATTTACTTAAAAATATTTCCTGCCAGTCTTTTTTGCATTGCATCTTTTTTTTATTCTTTTTCTGACCTAAAGGAAAAATTTAGTTCTTATTTGATTATTGTTGTTTGCAGAAGCAAATTTGTTTCTTCTTTTTTATTGATAGCCTATAGATTAGTTTTTTTTTTCTTGTTGGCATGAACTCAAGTTGGTTTTGGTGTTTGCAAAAAAGAAAACCACAGACAGAAAAAATATTTTATTTTCATTTCAATATGTTTTTGTGCAAAGAAACAACCATAGAGAAACAATAAATAAGTAATACTTTTACTTGTAAGATTTCTAATAAAAATTTTCCTTTCAAGCATTCAATTATTGCTCTTTTGTAATTTGGGTTAATATTCCAGTCTTTCTTCTTTTTAACAATTATTTGATTGCTTTGCTTTCTTATTAAATTTAAATATCAAGATGATTTGCTGATATTTATATTTTGGGGATATTTTCTGATAGAAAAGAATTACTTTTTCAGAATTGTATAATCAATAGCTACATTACAGTTTTTCTTTTATGTGCCAGGTCTCTTCAGGATATAGGCAATCATGGCTCTCCACATCTACCTGTCCCTTGTAGGTCTTAATATATTTTGGCTTGTTATTTCCCTCAAACCCTGCTCTGCCATCTATAGCAAGCAGAAACAACAACCAGTACATTTTCAAGAATTGGTGACATTTCTATTCAATATTCTTTTGCCCTTAGGAATCTAAACTTGATGCATTAAAATAAAATAATTAGGTTTTAATTTTCATTACATTCTGCTGACAAAATTAATCATAAAATTACTGAAGAGCTGTGATACAGCAAAAAGGCTTGTCTGCAAATGGTTTGTATATATATATATATATATATATATATATATATATGTAAAAATATACTCAGTTATAATCTGAGATTACGGACAGGATGGTTAAATAAAATAAAGACAAGAGGAAAACAGTATTTTAAATTGCCTACACATTTTATCCTTTGATGGACTTTATCAAGGCAAAAAGACGAAATGAGCTTTATTCTAAATTACATATCTATAAACAAACGGTGTTGGCAACCACAAAGATGCATATGAGGAGGGTGTACATATGTATAGTATTATTATTCAGATGTTAATAAAACGGTGCTCAATGTATGAACAGAGCTGTATTATATATATATATATATATATATATATATATATATATATATATATATATATATATATATATATATATATTAATAAACATACATATTATCCTACGTCTATGGCACAACTTAGAGTTTCATGTGTTATGCAATCATCAAGTGCATATTTCAAACTGACAGTTTAATAGATTTGAATTTAAGTTCACTCAATGTTCATGGAAATTAAATCTTATAAAGTTAAGTTACTGTTTTTTATTAACAAGATTAAAAATTTAAATATTCTACAGTCAGATGTGAATAAAAATTTAAAATTTAAATTTAAAATATAAAACAAAAATAAAAATAAAATTAAAAAAATAATAAAATGCAGGGAGAAGAAATCAAAGGGGTGTAAATCATGAGTCTTAAAAATTTAAAAATTTAAATATTCAGTAATATAAAAAATGTACAGAAAATTAAATTTTTAAAATTTTAAAATTTTAAATAAAAATAAGATAAAAGAAAAGAAAAGAAAAATGAAAAGAAAAATTAAGAAGTAAAATTTAGAATTAAAAATTAAACAATGTCAGGAACAAAAATAAAAAGGGGTTAATTCATAATTGTTAAAAGTAATATTGTGGGGAAAAGAAAAGATGACTGTGAAGAATGCCTCTATCATCAGCACACTGCTATATGGCAGCGAGACATGGGCTCTGTATGCCAAGCAAGTGAGGCATCTGAACACCTTCCATATGAGAAGTATCCGCTGCATATTTGGACATCAAGGTGCGCAACAATGAGGTTCTGCCTTGTGTAGGTCTGCCCACCATATTCACACTCCTTAAACAGCACAGACTTTGCTTGCTAGGCCATACCCACCACATGCCAGACAGCTGCATCCAAAAAGACCTCCTGTATGGAGAGCTGGCCTCTTGAAGAAGACCATCTGGGCAGCTACGGTTATAGTATCGTGACATTGTTAAACGTGACATGAAGGCTGTGCGCATCAACACAATACATGGGAGAGCATGGCAGTCAACTAGCCCAAGTGGTTAGGAACCCTGGCTAAACAACTCATTAGAGGAGCAGCTGACACAAGCCACCATTGAGAGATGGATTTGCAGAAAGCAAAGTGGCAGCTTTGATAGGCCAGAAACAGAACATAAATCCAGCCTCTGCAACTGGGACTGTCACTCCCACAATGGGTTCTACAGTCACAGATGCTGATCTAGCCATGCCCTTATGTTTTGGTGCTAACTTGTTAGCACCAAAACACAATGGCTCTTGTGTTGCAGTAAATTATGTTTTTAAATCACTACAAACAGTGAAATGCTAACACATTTGGTATATATATTATATTTGGAGAGAGAGAGAGAGAATTTAAACAGGTAAATGTTGAATGTTGAATATAAATAAAAATTTTGATAGATAAGTGAAACTGTGCTAATCTCAAAGAGTGAATCAGAAATCACAGGTACAAGTGATATTATCAAATACATTATCTCTGAATTTGTTTGAATTTTAAATTCATGATATCATTTTATATGTCAGCAAATATTCAACATGTATAACATAAAAAATTAGAAAAATATATAAACCTACATAAGAAATCCTGCATTCTTTATAACACAATGAAATAATGTTTGGTGTTAAGATACTGTAGTGACTCTTTTGAATGAATTCCAAGAAAAAAGCCAGAAATTCAAAATATTCATTTTTTAAAAGATTTTAGAAGAACAATGTAAAGTTATAAAAACAAAAATATTTCCCTTATTTTCATTGTCATACTTTGAATTCTTGTGGGATATACATTCATATTTGTATTTATAATGCTAATCTTATGAGACATTCTGCTTATTTGTATATACATAACTTTATAAATATATACAACATTTATACACATTCAGAGCAGCACACATCTATGTTTGTACACACACATACACACACACTTTGGTCTCAAATGTGCCACACTCTCATAGGCTAACTTGTCACTTGTTGCAATTCATTCAAATATCAATCATCAGATCACAAACAACCCAAATACAATTATCAACATAAGACAAATATTTGTAGATAAGACCAAATACTATACAGAACCCACTTCAATGAAAGACTCGACATTCTAAAAGCCATCATTATACAAAAGAAACAAATCAAATTAAATATATCTTTCATAACAAGAGACAGTATCTTGAACTGTGTATAAAATATTTAATATGTGTAATATAATAATAATAATAATAATAATACATATAAATATTCAGTATGTGTTTTGCTGATGCAGTCTAGCTTTATTTAATGGTTACACATAACATCTTATTGGAACAGTTTAAAAGCCAATGCTCTGAAACAATATAGGATGCAGACTTGTCTACAGTGTTGACAGCATCCATTTGTTGATAATGACAGCTGTGGTCAAAAGTAGTTTAACAAAAATAGAACAAAACATTAACTTTGGACAGTTTATCGACAGTTCTGATCCCACTGTAAATTTTTATTCAAAAATGGTAAAAATACAATAAAAGATTCAACAGACCTTGTTTTGATTAATTTTTCTCCTTTTAATATATATACTCTTTCTCACTCTGTGTTTATATATATATATATATATATATATATATATATATATATATGGGGGCTTATTTTCCGTGAATGGCCTACTTGAAAGGGAATTTATTTTTATTTAAATCATATTTGTCAACTTGTTAATTTGTTACTATATTTGTCTTTCCTAACTCACTCATTCACCCAACATCAAAGCATAAAACTGGTAATGTTTTAAAACATTCCACTTACTACTGTCTTCCTACAGTTCACAGTATTTAGAAAACAAGTTTTACAAAGTTGGCTTGATTCAAAAAAGAGTAGTGGTAGTGGCAGGAAACAGAGTGGAGAATAAAATGGAATTCTATACTGAAAACAAAAAGAAACCAGAATTCCTTAAAACCTTAAATGGAATTAAGGAAACTTTTAAATTAAAAATTGGTCGCTCTCTCTCTCTCTCTCTCTCTCTCTCTCTATATATATATATATATATATATATATATATATATGTATATGTATATAGATAGATAGATAGTATTCAGGATCCACTTGTATCTGAGTATCTGGATCATCATCCTCTTTCTTTATTCTTTTTCTTCTCCTTGTGTCTGTGGTCGAGTTGGCTGTGAAGACCCAGTCTACTCCTGAAGAGTTCTGAACAGGAGTCTCAAAAGAGTGTAGGTGGTGAACGCAGATGGGAGAGTGTTGTTGGACTTGATGAGGGTTGGTAGAAAGCAAAGTTAAAGAGAGCTTGATAAGGTAATTAACATGAATTTGATTTTCTTTGAAAATATCTTGTGACAGAGAAACTCACGCACTTGGCCTGAAGTGTCTTCTTCATGGTTCAAACTATATATATATATATATATATATATATATATATATATAGTGTGTGGTGGACGGTCATCTAAATTACACAAAAATGAAAATAACACTGACATCTCGTTTTAGAAGATATATTTAACAAAATTACATGGAAATATCTTGAAATGCTAAAGTAAATTTATTTAATAAAATGGCAATTGGCTTCAACTACAGCCTCTAGATGACTTTGGAATCTCCTACATCTCTTCTGGGCAGTCTCCTTGTTTATGTTGGTGAATGCTGCTATAACCCTTGCCTTCACTTCATCTTTAGTATTACAAGGAGTTTCGTTAGTCTCTTGTTCAATTGTGCCCCATACATAATAATCAAGGGGGTTGCAGTCTGGGGATTTAGGTACCCAGATGTAGGGGGTGATGTGATCACAAAAACTGTGACAGCCATGACTGGGTTCTCCTTTTTCTGTTGCCAGATGTAGGGTCTTCTGCAGCCGCACTCTTGACCAAAGATAACACTACTTTCTCAAGGCACTTGATGTAGACCTCTATGTTGAGTCTTAGGCCCTGTAGGAAGATGTATGGTGGCGAAATGTCAATATAAATACTGATCACTCCAAACACTTTTTGAATCACTATTAGACTCATCCAACTCAATCCAAATCCTCTGCACTGTCATTAGATTGACACCCAAACACTCTGAAATGTTTGTATTGCAGCTTCTGACATGAATGCTGAGCAGTACAGAATGCTGTTTCCAAATTGTGTCATGCATGGTGCTATTTTATTCACAGAGAGTGCTCATCTGATCCTACTATACTATTCAGTTGACAAAATCAAAATCAAAAAGTATTCATGCATAACACTAATAATATAAAATGGTGACAATTTACCCATCGCACACCCTGTGTGTGTGTGTGTGTATATATATATATATATATATATATATATATATATATATATATATATTTGACTAAAAAAGAAACAAGAGGACAACTATATTTAAAAAACAATATACTTCACATAAAAAAATCTCTTTGAGTATGAAAAATGACTTTTAATTTTGTCTTGTTCTTTTTAATATTTAATATTTTTCAGTTGATATTATGAATATTTATGAGTGTTTTATAATTTTCTTGTAACCAACAACATTTTGTTTTTGTTTATAGATACTTTCTTTCAAATATATTCTTTTTGTTCTTTTCCTTGATAAAGTTCGTCAGTTGACGAAACGTGTCAGCTAAAACAAAATATAGTTTTCCTCTTGTCTCTTTTTTAGTCATGCTGTTCATCTCTACAGATTATATCTGAAAATATTTACACACACACACACACACACACACACACACACATATATATATATATATATATATATATATATAATCAGATACATTAGTTTACAGACTTAATGTACATATAGATAGGCAAAATTCATTTTAAGTTTTTAATGTTTGGTTATTGATAAATGACATTTACTTATAGGTTGACTCATTACTCTTCCTTCTAAGTGTGCTTTTACAAAAATAGAATGACAGTGTTTGTACTATAACTACTCTTATTACATTAGTTTTGCCAGACATTGCTCAATATTTTTTAGATCACTTAGTGTCTCATAATTGCTTCAGTGCTTTTGTTTGATGCAATGAAATTATATTTTCATTTTTGTTAGAATAACTGAGAAAGATTTAGGCCCCACAAAACCTCTATTATATCTAGTTAAAAGGAGAGTAATATTTTACACTGGATGCCGTAAAAGCCATGCAAAAAAGTATTTGATTGTAGATTCTTATAAATTTAACAAGGTAGATGCAGTTTTTCATTCATTAATTTTATTGACAGTTTGAAACTTTTTTTTTCATTAACAGTTTCTAATTGCTTCCATCAAGCAATTTAATGAACATTTCTTTTTAATGTTTCAAGAAAAATGCATGCTGTCACTGTTCCATGTTGCACATTGAAAGGTATTTCTGCAAGAACATCCAGTAGGCAACACTGAAGCCACACTATCCTAGAGTCTGTACCAATTCCCAACTAGCACATATTACCTGAGATGAAGAACAGTTACTATTATTTTTAGTCTTTTCCTACTTTAAATAACACACCAAAACAAAAAGCAACTAAAGAGATAAAACTAAACCAACTTGATACAATCACTAAAACTCCTCAAACACCCTTTTCCAACATTTATGGAAAAATCAAGAGACCCAAACTCCTTGTGACACCAAAGATGAACTGAAGGCTATAATTATAGCAGCCATTCACCAATGTAAGCAAGGAGACTATCCAGAAGAGATGCAGGAGATTCCAATGTTGAAGCTAATGGCAATTTTATTGAATAAATGTACTCTTTAGTCTTTCAAGATATGTTTTGTATAAATTTGGTAAATATATCTGTTAAAATGAGATGCCATTTTCATTTTTGCATAATTTAGACAATAATTCATTCATCTAATCCTCTACATATATATGGTGGTAAATCCCAAAGAATTCTATTAATATTAAATATTAACACTGATCCAGCCAGAGGGCTCAATGTAATTAAACTTCTTTACAGAGACAATAGTTATTACATATAAAAATTTAAATTTTTTTTATTCAGATGGTCATTTTAATAGGTATTTTCAACCGCCTATCTCGTCAGTGAGATCAAAACATTATGGGCAACTGCAGAAAGAAATAGCAATCTACTGGGAGAAAATTGTACCCTAAGTGTGTATCACATATGGCAATTAACTGACTAAATATGCATGTATTATTAGGAAGTGACTGTAAAAGTTTGATTTTGAGAGGAATTCAAGGAATAAATAACATAAAAGACATCTCGGCAAAAAGGTTAAAGTTTGAAAGAGAACACTGAGAGAAAAAGCCAAGTCTTCTAGAACAAAATGTACTTCAGACAGATAACTCCAAAATAGAATTCTATGGGCACACTAATAGACAACATGTTTGGCATGCACCAAAAACAGTATTTGAGCACAAGAACCTCATCCCCTCTTGTGAAGCACAGGGGTAGAAATGTCATGGTTTGGGTCTGTTTTGTTGCAGTAAGACCTGTCCAGAATCCACCATGAATTCTTTATTGTATAAAAGGGTGTTTGAGGAAAATGTGACACCACCACTTGTCAAAAAATTGAAGTTGAAGTGGATTGTAACCATGCAACATGACCTGAATTATTCCAGTAAATCTGCCAAGGAATGCAAAATAAAAAATAAAAAACTGAAAGTTATCTAATGGTCTAAAGGCTGCAGATACATGAAGAAAGCTTAAAATTAATTCAATTAATTTTTCAACAAAGCTGCTTCAAAACATTTTTAGATTTAATAACATATTAAGTTACTGTAATTTAAAGTTCATTGAAGTTTTAAGAATTTATTAAGTGTAATCTGACTTTAGGCTTCAAAAGTCCATGTTTTTCAGTTTTTGTTACAAATTTTTGTGCATCATCATATTTTTAGAGCTTAGGGATTTTGCAACTATTGAACAACACATATGATGGCTGTCCACAGGTGTTAGACAGTAGATATAATGCCTAACTCTGGCTGTCACCAAGCAAAACTTTCTTTGATTGGTTCATACTGGCCCAGTCGAATATTTTATGGACAAAATAAATTTTTAAAATATCACATTGATAATTGTTTGAAATTTTCAAAATTCGCATGGTGTTTGAGTTCTTCTGTGCATGTAAGAAGGTAGTTGTTGATATATTTGTGGAAAATATCTGTTGTTGTCTTGGTTTCTTTATAAGTGCTTTTGTAGATGTCTTTTTCTGCAATGCAGTTGAGTAGAAAATTTCTTCTTAGAAAGCAACCTTATAATATTAGTTTTTGTATAGATGGATAGAATGTCAATATGTTTTTTTTAAGTAGTTTCCAAGTTCAAGTAAAATGGGATGAAATACAAATCAGAATATGAAAGAATAATAGGATGAAGAACAAATAGCAAATATTTATAAATTAAACATGTTTCACTTTTTTATTAAAGTTTCATCAGGGAATGAAATATGGAAAAAATTTGTGATGAAACAAGCCTGACATCAAGAAGCAGATATGGCCATATTCATTACATAGGTTTGACTTCTTTGTGCCCTCCTCAGGAAGAGAGTTGACATGTTCTATATATATATGCCAGCTTATTTTGGCTCAGTGTAAGCAAATATGTTCTCAGATTCTTCAACATCAACAGAAATGAGATTTCTCCAAGTGTCCCTGACTGATGCAGATGTTCTCAGGTATTATTCTCTATGTGGACTTTTTTAAGTGAGCTCACCATACAGTATCTATTTTGTCATGCAAGCATCCTCTCAGCAGACAAGATGGCTAACCCATCTAAGTCATTACTTCAAGATCATGGACTCATTGCTTGTTATTGTAGCCATAAGATCTTTAGTATAACATGCAAGCATCATGGGTGGAAACTCTTGAGACATTAGATATTCAACAGTTGGTTGTCCAAGTCTTGCATTCATATAGCAGCATTAGGGGTAAACATGATTGGTAGACCTCTAATTTGGTGGATATTTTGATGTCTCATTGTGACCAGTCTTGATACAAGTTTACTAAACATTTCACAGATCTTAAAAGGTCTATAACTGACTTTCTCATTATCATATGTAGATACCAAGAGTTCATGTACTTTTCAAAGACCACAAACCTAACTTTGAACATGAAATTTTTCTTACTTATCCTTTGATAACACTAAGACTTTCTATTCTATGTCATATTACTCAGAAGACTCTTTTTGGAATTTTTTTTTATGCTCTGAGAAAATTTAATTCAAATGAAATCATGGACTGAAGAGATGGGTATATTCACTCATCAAAATAAATTCTAATTTATAAGCTCTTTAGATGCTGTACTGAGTTTTCCATTATGCATATCATATTGCTCTGGATAATATCCACTGAACTCTCTATACAGATCTATTGTTTAATAGTTTATATTAAATATATTTTTTATTATCCTCTCTATTTACGGACTTGGCATCATTATTTATCTAGTATATATATATATTTATTATAAATTATACTTTAGATCATGTACAAACTACAGTCTAGTACAAAATTGTACATTTTATTTTGACATTGAAAGAACAGTGTCTCATCAGGTAGTTAATAATGATTATAGTTTGTACATATTCTAAAGTATAATTTATAATAAATATTCATTGGTCTATTTTTATATTGAGCAGTGTTTTAAATTAATGTTTTGAATGTTGCAAATATTTTCTTTATTAATTCTTTATTCATTTGGATAGCTATATGTGTGTATGTGTGTCTGTTTATATATATATATATATATATATATATATATATATATATATGTATAAATTTCTGTGTGTGCATGTATATATATATATATATACATATATGTGTGTGTGTGGGTGCGTGTGTTTATTTGTCATTTTCATTTGCGTTAAGATGTAGATCAGAGCAAATAATATATATTTGATCTAAACTTCTGATTTCATTTCAAACAAAACTTTCAAATGCCAAACATGTCTAATCTACAAGCAGTTTTTAAATTCCTTTAATACTGTCACTAGGAAATTTGATTGTAAATTTAGCTCTATTTTTTTTGACATTATAAAATTTTTTATAAGTCCATCATTTTATATATATTTGAGTGTGTGTGAAGAGATTTATTGTTATAAACAAAGTTCTTGAATGTTGCTTGACAAAATTAATATTAAGATTATAATCAATGAATCTTAATTGTTAAATTAAGTCTTTTATATTTGCAAAAGGTGATTAAAATAATGAAACAAAATCCTTACAAAAAACTTCAATAGTTTACTAATTTTTTGTTTTTATGTTTCATAAACTAAGTTTCAATTAGCATTGCATATAATTTTCGCTTTCTTGGCATTTCCTGTTCAGACGTGGAATTTATAAATTGAACATCCTTTTTAAATTAGGTAAATTAAATTACACAGTTAAAAGTCAGTATCTTATAGCATTTAACAGTTTTTTCTACTTTCCTTAATCTTTTGTTGACTAAATAAAACAGGAAGAAGACATCCTGTGCCTCAGGGAATTAGCGGTGCTGGAAATGACATTGATTCTTTGAGGTATTGTCACTCAAGAGGAAATGGATTATTGTGACTATATTATGTTGCTCAAAAGATTTTTTTTCTTGCTACATTTCATCATATATGCTTTTGTTATATGAATAATTTATACAGGAAGTTCAGTATTGTAAGCAATATTCACAACAATTCAATCTCTGTTTGGTCAATTTAGCTCTTTTCTTCTGTACAGCAAATGGAATGGAGTTTTCATTTTTTGTTAATTGTTTTAAATTCATTTGCAGCATTCTAAATATCAAAATGTCATTTTATTGATATTTGATTTGAGAAAATAAGTCTCTACATTTTCAGGATTAGAAATTCAGAAGAAAGTTATGTGAAAAATATTTAAACAGTTTTGAAACAATATCAAAAATATGCTAAAATGTTATTGACATATAATTTGATAGACAACATTTAAAATTTTCCTTTCTTTTTTTTACTGTGTTGATTACATATATATATATTAGTCATCCCCATACAAGCCCATTTTGCTGTATGAAAGCTCATCAGTGTGGCTACACATATCCACTTGCTTCTGGCCGAGATCAAAACTCGACCGATTTGGTATCAGTTGGAGTCTCTACTCCCTAAGTCATCGGCGCATGGCATCAGAGAAGGGAAATTTTAACGTCTTGTATATAAGCAGTGTATACAGACACCAGTCACCGAGAGAACTCAATTCATTTCTGAAGAGGCATGCATTATAGCTGAAGTGGAAACTGTTTTTAAAATTTTCTTCTCCAGAGAGCTCAATTGTAATGAGAGCATAATATATTAGTCATCCACATACAAGCCCGTTTCGCTGTATCACAGCTCATCAGTGTGGCTAGACATATCCACTTGCTTCTGGACGGGATCGAAATTTGACTGATTTTTTATGGACATGACTACATACATATATATATATATATATATTTAGTATATCGAGGCAGCAAGTAATTTTCTAAACATATGCTGTTAAATATAAGAAACAATGAATGTCTATTATGTTTAATATTATGTTTAGCCGTTCTAAACGTCATATTTTTGCTTTAATTTCAGTTGAAAATGAAAACAAAAATTCTCCAACATTTGGATAATTATTTATTGATTTTCTTCTAAGCTTTCAGCTCACATGAGCCATCTTCAGAGAGGTAGTTTAAACTGAAATATTATAACATCCACCATCACCGACGATTTTATTTTGTGTTGACATAAAACTCCGCTTGGCAACGGCAATAGTTACCAAAAATAATAAATGCAGTTCTTAAATTTGCGATGCGGTTTTATGACGTCACACCGCGTGATAGCGTGAAATGACAACAAAACCATGTAGTCAAATGCAATGTAATATGTTATTTCCCATTTTAAAGTTGATTTTATTGAGTGTTGGTTGTTTAGATTTGATGTACATGGCCTCCAATATCTGCAGGTTCCTCTTACTGTGTGTATGAGTAAGGATCACCGTATTGTTGACCAAAATCTGTCTGATATTACCTACATGTTTATGTTTTTCAGAGAAATG
The DNA here is from genome assembly GCA_037127315.1 of Ascarosepion bandense. Lineage (NCBI taxonomy): Eukaryota > Metazoa > Mollusca > Cephalopoda > Sepiida > Sepiidae > Ascarosepion > Ascarosepion bandense. The sequence continues at coordinate 2,329,680 of JBBBDQ010001261.1, forward strand.
ATGTTTAACAGTACTCTGATCAGAAAGATGACATGTAAGTCTATGGGAGAGCGTGGTTGTAGTACATATATTGGTTTTACTACAACCACAATCTTCTGTAGAAGAGAACCGTAGGAGGTTTTTTCCATCTGAATCTATCCTGCACATTTATGAATCTACCATCCGTCCGTGCATTGAATACTGTTGCCATATCTGGTTGGGTGCCCCTGCTATTCTCCTTGGGCTTCTCGACAAGGTACAGCGGAGGGTCTGTAATGTGATCGATACTGACTTAGCAGACCGCCTGCAGTCTCTCTCTCACCAGCTTGACGTGGCTTCCCTGTGTCTCTTCTATAAATACTTTCATGGCTTCTGCTCCGATGAACTCAGATCACTGGTGCCCCCAGGTTCGAATTTGCATGAGATACTAGATTAGCAACTAGATCCCACCCTTTTACAGTGAAACCGATAAAATGCAAATGCAACTTCTACTCCAACAGTTTCTTTTCTCGCACTTCCCGACTGTGGAATTCCCTTCCACAAGACTGCTTCCCTGGTGGCTACAATCGCCAGGAGTTTAAATGTAAGGTCAATAGACACCTCCTAACAAACTAACCCGCTTCCATTCTTTCAAACACTCTTCCCACCCACCCAACTATCTATCAACCCCCCACTTCTGACATTTCCTATATCTAACCACTCTTTCTATTTACCTTCCCCCATGTAGCCCCAAGCGCAATAGTGGCAGTGGAATGCCTTGCTTGGGGTGAAATGATTAAAAAAAAACAAAAAAAAAATACATGATTTACATTCTTCAATGAATCCTGTGTTTAAAACCATTTTTGCCCACAAAATTTAATTTTTTTGAAATTTCAATAATTTTGCCATACGTGGAGATGGGGCAAATGCAAAACAAAAAAGATATAAAAAGAAAAATTTTTTATGAAGATTTTTTTAAAATAATAATTTCAAAATGAATTTAATTCATTTACGAATAAGTCCTGAAAGTTTCATTAAAATCCTACAATTATTTGATTTTTGCAAGGATTTCCAAATTAATGCGTTTGTCACCGGAAAAATACTGAGTTATTACGTTTTCCATTATTGTAAAATTCTCGTAACGATTTGGTTACCCGCTAACTCAAATCAAAACATGATTTTTTTACGGTAGCAAAATTCCGAACGTGTTAGACGTGATTAAAAAATTCCCAAAATAATTAAAAATACTTTGATCTTTCCTTTTAATAATAAACATTTTGGTGGAAAAAGTTCGCCTTTATTAAATTTAGGACTTTTTTTCTGTTTTTGAAAGTCTCTATATGTTATACGTGGGTGTGTAGGTATGTATATGTGTGTGTGTGTGTGTGTGTGTGTTTGCGTGTATGTGTAATTGATTTAATTTCTTGTACATGTGTGCGTATGCATATAAGTATTTTTACGTAGTTATATGCAAGGTGTGCAAGTATTTAAAGAATAAAGATTTTATGTGCAAGTAAGTAAGCCCCTTAAACAAACCTCCAGTATGCATGTAATATCCCGTTAAAAATGTTATTAATTTATTTTTATTAGCTAGCTATCGTTATTTTTATAATAATTTTTATGAAATATTATTATTGTTAATAATAATAATGATTAACGTTTATCTCTCCCCTTCCTTTTTTTATTATTGTTATCATACTTGAATAAAATATTATTGTCATGTATGGATGGCTATTACGGCTGGGTTGGTTCTTTCACCTAAACATCCAAGACTTGTTGAATAGCTTTCGTCACTGAAATAAATAGGTAAAGAGAAAAGGAAAGATACAGAGAGAGGGACAGTTTGGACACTGATTTTATTTATTTTTTATTCCAACGACCTCTTGTTAGGTAAATTCCTTCTCGAACAGTCGGCACATCTTTACCAGTCAAAGTCCAACAGAAAAAGAGCTCGAGTTTATTTTTGGAAGCCTCTCTTTTTGTTTTTGTACATGCTTAAATTGTCTTTCCTGTCAGAGGACTCCTGAGAGATTTTTATGTTTATTTTATTTTGTACTTTTATTTTATTTTGTATTTTTATTTTATTTCATAGTTTTTATTTTAGTTTGTATTTTTATTTTATTTAGTGTTTTTTATTTTATTTCTTATTTTTATTCAATCCCTACACATGAAACCAAAAAGATTAGTATTATTTACAAGATAAAGATATTATCACTAGTGTCGCATATTAATTATATATGAATATATAAAATAATATATATAATATAATTATATATTAATATATAAAAATCTAACAATTCAATTCTTCTAGTGAAAATATGGCCTCTAAATTTACTGTCCTGTATTTGAGAATGGTCAACTAAAAGTTCAGTCCAAGGTCATTTTATCACCTGGGATAAATTTAACCCCAACCCCATCAATAAAATGTTTTCCTTCTTTCCCTGTCGCCCCCACCCATGATTCCTTTCTTCTGGATAAATCCAACCCATTCAATTTTGTGAAAAATTTTGGTCTGAGGATCAGATTTGTAAAATTTCCACGAAATATATTATTACCAATAAATGTATAAAGGCATCCAATTTATTTTCATTATATATATAGCCACTCATATCGAAGGATGCCTGTCTACTAAAGTGGCTAACTAATCCCCATTACAGATGCCTGCTCAGGCACATTTGTGTTTCTTCAACACCCACAGGACCCACTTGTGGTTTATACTGCAGCTATGCAGAGTGGACCTAAGTTACAGTTTCTGGGAGAGAGCATGTTATCTAGCATGAACAACAGCCTGAAAAAAAAAACCCTCAATCATAATGACTTGGGACTTCATGCTAGCGCACCCATCGACATCTCCCAAAGGGTCCCGTCTACTCAATTTTACCCACAAGGCTTGAATCTATTCAGTGGTATGGTTTTCAGGCATTTTCCAAAGGTGCTGCATGCTGGGATCACCTCCTCCAGACTGATAACATCAAGAAGTCATCTTCCTGACAAATTGAGCAAAGGCCTTATGATCTGAAAGCAAACATTTTAACCAGTTAGTCATTACATATATATATATCGTAATTTTTTTAATTATAAGTATTTATAATAAAAACATATTTGATCACAACACAAGAGCTGTTGTGTTTCCCTACTTGTCAGGTAGTGAAATATTTTTTCTGTTAGGAATCATTATACATAGAAATTTGAAAGCAACACAATTGTTACCATATTCAGTTGATTACGGTGAAGTTGTGGAATTCGGAGTGTGGGTCTCGGTTAACAAACAGAAAACAAGGTCATGATGGGTAAAGGAAATGAGATTATTAGGGTAGAGGGGTAGAAAATTAAGATATCATGGAAAGCAGCTGAAATATCGTTCGACAGAAAGATGCTGAGGATATGATAAGCCAAATATGTGAGCAACTGCAAGGTTTTGGACAAGATAAAAACAAGAAGGAAGCTGATATTTAAAATCAGGATTAAACAGCTGAAATTTCTGGGACATGTAACGAGGAAAGAGGGATAGGAGAATCTGATACTCACAAGACAGAGGGAAAGAGAGATGGGTAAAGCAACATGTGACATAATTGATGGTCTTGAGTAAATGGATGTCAGATCATGGTTTGAGAGGTGTAACAGCAGAAAGATTTTTAAGAGCTACAAGAGATAGGGAAATGTGGAGGGCCATGATCGCCTATGTTCTGAAGGGATATGGCACATAGAAGATTTTATTTCCTAAACTGATGAAGTAGATTTCTTGGACTGCTTTTGTCCTTCTAAAAGCTGTTCTCTCCTTGTAAATTTTCAAGAAAGAAAATAGAATGTTGATGGAGTAATTGAAAAGTGTTTTCCAGAAACTGGACATAGTATTAAATTGTAGGAAAATCGCCTTAAAAACAAAGAAATTATTGTTCAGTTGTTTTCTAACAACTAATCTCTTAATGAACCATTGAATGCCAGATAATCTTACAGATGAAGAGCAGACTTGAAGAGGAAAATTCAAAAAGATACAACAAGGAATCTGATGCTTACAATCATAAAGAGATAGGTGGAATTTCTGGGACATATAATAAGGAAAGAGGGCCTGGGAAATTTAACACTCACAGAACATACTGAAGATGAGAAAACAAGTGAAGAATAGTGATTATTCTACTTAATGGTTTTTGTGATATCAAAACAAGGACAAATAGGGATATTGAAGTTAAAGAATTAGAGCAACAAAATATAGGAAGTCGTGGAGAGCCGTAATTATTCACATCATAGCACATAAATGAAGTAGAATCTGTTTCTAATATGGAAATTAGCTACTTGTTGCTCTCCTTTGAATAAAAATCTTAATTTTGGATGTGGCTGAACAGAAAGCAATGAAAGACAGTACATATCTCAGGTACCACTTTTTTGAACTGTTACCCTCAGAATTGTTTTAGAGCTATTAGATTTATGACAAAGCCCTTGAGGGACAGATTTTAGACTTGGGCCCTGTGTAAAATGAATGCTGCTGCAAGCATACAATTTTAAAAATATTTTAAACATAATTTTCTTCAGTCTGTGCATTAATTTTTATTTTATATGTGCCCATGTGTGTGTTAGTGCACCTGGTGTCTATTATCAGATTTCACTGGGGATTACAGCAACAAGAACAATAAATAAAAAATATATAAACAAGATATTTCTGAGAATTGTACTTTTTTCTTGTGAGTACACTTCAGGTGACATCTGAGAGGGTGCACTGAAATTTTTTCCCACCAAAATTAATTTAATCATCTGGTCAGCCTTTTGAAAGTGTGTTTCTGTTAATGTAATTTTAAACTGAATTAATTTTTGTTTAAGTTAATTTATTTTCTGTAATCAAACCTCATAAATAAAACACAATCCTGCATATTTTTCAATGATATAGGATCTACACCTCATTCTGTATTGGTCACCACTTATATTTTTCGATAATAATTTGACTTTTTTTAAATGATTCCTTGAAAATAATTCCTATACTTTTCCATAAGTAATTTGATTAAGTTTTTTTTTTCTGTTTTATCAGTACATTTGATCTTCAGCCTGCTTCAGTTTAACAGTAAGAGTTTTTTTTATATAAATGGTTCTTGATGTCAGGTTCTTGCAAACAATAACACTACAGTCAGCCAATTAAGTGACATGCATGATACATATTTTGACATTCGTATCTCATTCAATCTAAGACTGACTAGGCAAAAGATTTTCCTTTGCCATTTCTTTCTGTGGTAGACTGGTTGCCAACCAAGGCTATAGAACCTAATCTGTCCTGCTATCATAGCTGGAGGGAGAAGAGATTGATTCATACCTTTCCCAAGTGTATTTGTATATAAGTGAATGCAATGAATTCAACTGAAAATTCAAATTCAAACTAGGTTCTTTGATTTTTTCATTCCGAGCTGATATTCATTGCATCACAATGCTTAGCTTGAAATATGAGGCTATGTGGATTGAGTAGATAAAAAATATGATAATTGCTAAAATTCCTGCATAAAAGACAAAATAATATTCTTTAAGTTACAGAATCCTCTAAGTTAGTTTTTACTTTACTGAACAAAGGTGCCCACCTTTTTTTAATTTGCTAAACATAGCTGAACATAGGTCTTTTTGTTGATAACCGTCCATTATATCTTCTTACAATGGATGTTTAGTCTTTCCTTTTTGCTTTCTTTTTATTATCTTATTTAGGGATTTCTATTATTTCTTTTCTATGTCTGCTATCAACACTGTGTCAGCTGCATATTTTCTGTTCTGAAGATAATGAATCTTGGTAGGACTTCTAATTCTAACAGAATTGTCTCACTGTAAAGTTTAAATAAGTCTATCTTATGCCCTTTTCTATTTGGTGTATTTACTGAATTCATTTTCTATCTATGTGCAAATGGTGTTCTGCCATTATCAGTTCTATATTAATCTAATATCTTTCCCAAATAAATCAAGCTCACCTAGTAAATAAGAATGCTACATTACATAATTTTATAAAATATTTGTCACAAAAAAATGTTTCAGTTTTTCATAATTTACCAACCAAACAATTTTAATGCTGCATTTTTTGTGATTTTAAAAATGACTTATAACTACTGAGAAAAATTTAGAAAATGTCAAAGTTTCTTTATGCAAAATAAATGTACATAAATGACAAATGCAACCTAGTCTACATGGCACTGTCTAACATAAACTTTTTTAAACATTAATAACTAAAAACAAAGAATTTGTGAACATATCTTTATATGGATTTCTTTCCTTATTTTGGTGTTTGTAAAATATGTTAAAAATATTTTTATTACCTCCTATATATATATATATATATATATATAATTAGAATTAATGTGGAGAAGGTTATTACTTAGCTGAACAGTGTTATTTCAATCATGCCAACTTCAAAGTTTCATGAACGCATTATTGTGATGTCTTCACTCTTCAGGGTTTTTGATTTTTTTTACCTGAAGAATGAAGGAATCACAATAATGCCTTCACAAACTTCAAAGTCAGCATGACTGAAATAACACTGCTCAGCTAAGTGACAAACTTCTCCACCTTAATTGTATTAATGATCTATCTCTATCTCAATACTGAGCACTTTATGACAAAAACCTGCTTTCTTAAAATGCTTTTCTACCAGTAAACTACTAACAAAACAGTAACTTTAGCACTAAACATCATTACAATTTAACACTATGTGTATGTGTGTGTGTGAGATTTTTCTTTTTATTGAAAATAGAGCTTATCTTTATTCTTGAGAATTTTCAACTTGTTAAACAGTTCACCTCATGGGTCTTGTAAATGATAGAATTTTTTAATCATTATTTTCCTAAATTTTTTTTTTTTTTTGTCAGCAATTCTGTTTTGCTTCATGCTTAGTTCACATAAAATTACAATTCACTTTCTTTTTTTGTTGGTTTTTCAGCAATAACAGCTGCAACCATAAGTCTTTGCCTCATTTTTCATTGCAATTTTGAAGTGAACTCCTCCAAACTTATGATTTATTGCTTAAAGTAAGCAAACATTATTGGTATTGATAAAAAAAGGAATTCTTTCTTCTCAGTTGTATTTTGGAAAGTTCCAGTTCTCTTTTAATAGGAATGTAAAAAATAAACTTATATTTTATTTACTGAAAATGTTTGACGGTTTCAGCTTCAGGCCACATCCATTTATAATACAATCAAAATACAATCATTGTTATATATATATAGATATTGTCATTAAACAAGAAATTTATGCTTACACTTCTTGTTGAAATTTAGAAAATATTGTTTGGCTTCCTATTAGAATGTCAGACAATATTTTCTGATCACACTTACCTTTGAAAAACAAAAGCAAAGATTTATAAAACTTTAATTTAAAAGTGGATATTGTATAGGATGATTATATTAGGCTAATCATGGAACTAAGAGAGTGTATCTGCCTTGAAAATCAGCATCTGAAAGTTTTGTTTTTCTGTCAGAAGGGAATATACAATAGTATACAAATATTTCACAAACAAAACAAAACAAAATGATACTGGAATATAATTAATGGAAGAATTTTTTTCCCTCCTTCTTTTTATTTTTACAGTAAAATATTTTTATTACCCACTATATGTATATATATATATATATATATATATATATATATATATATATATAATTAATGTGGAGGTTATCACTTAGCTGAACAGTGTTATTTCAGTCATGCCAACTTCAAAGTTTCATGAACACATTATTGTGATGTCTTTACTTTTCAAGGTTTTTGTTTTTTTCTACCTGAAGAATGAAGGAATCAGAATAATGTACACTGTCCAAGAGCCACCTGAGGTAGAGGGTTACAAAGTAAGGGGCACAGTTTATGAGAATATGTAGGAAAGATAACAGTTAACATTATGTTAAAATTTTAGTGATATATATATATATATATATATATATATATATATATAAATGAAAACAGACATGTTATTCCATGGTTAAGCGGAAGTATAGATCTATTTCAGGCAAACCATGATCATTTGCCTGAAATAGATCTATACTTCCACTTCACCATGGAATAACATGTTTGCTTTTATTTCTACATATATTTGCTCTGTATATATATTTAGAGCCCTCCTAGAGAGTTATCCTACCACCCCATTTATATATATATATATATATATATATATATATATATAGTGAGCACTGAGCTTGATACCTAGTGGTGACAGTGTTGAAGGCCATATACAGACTGCAGTGAATAAATTGTTGCTATTTTATATTTCCTATTATGTGCATGTGTATTGTTTGTTTTTGATTTTGTCATCTGCACAGTTATAGCATGGTCAGTTGGGCATCACCTATAAGAAAATAAGCACCATGACACATATCAGTCCACCAGAAATTTGGAAACAAAAACTGTACTGCTTGGCATTCACCCTAGAAGTGCCAATACAAACATTTCAGAGAGTTTGGGTGTTAATCTGAGGACAGTGCAGAAGATTCGAAAAGAGTTATTGAAATGCTGATTACAAAGGTACAGCAGATGAGAAAAATCCCTCTGATCATGCTGATAAGAAAAGTACACCTAAATTTGTTTAGTGAGAGCCTAAGATTCAACACAGAGGTCTACAGCAAATACCTTGATGAGGTAGTGATGCTCTGGGTCAAGAGAGTGGCTGCTGGAAGACCCAATGTCTGACAACAGAACTCTACACCATGCCACACAAGCAGGAGAACCCTGTCATGGCTATCAGACAATTTCTATGACCATATCACCTCTTTCATCTGGCCATTTAACTACCCAGACTGCAACCCTTTTGATTTTATATGCGTGGCTCAGTTGAGTGAGAGAACAACAAAACTCCTTGAAACACCAAAGATAAAGGTAAAGGGATTATGAGAGCAGAAGAAGTGCAGGAGATTTTAATTCGGAGGCTGGGGTTGAAACTATTGGTGAATTCATTGAACAAATTTACTCTTTAGTATTTCAAGCTATTTTTGTGCAATTTTAGTAAATACATTGGTTTAAATGAATTGTCAGTGTTACTTTAATTTTTCCATAATTTAGATGACAATTCATCCATTTCACCCCGCACATATATATATATATATATATATACACTATTTTAAAAACAAGGAATTTATTGTTGGTCTCAAAGGCTCTTTCATCCAACATCTCATTAGAAGAAAAATAGTTGGAAAATGAATAAAATGAAAAGAACAGTAATGACAAAAATTAAGAGCAAAAAAAAAAAAGAGGAAAAACACAAAATATATATATATATATATATATATATATATATATATATATATTAAAAAAGGATATATATATATATATATATATATATTAAAAAAGGATTAATTCAAAGATGTTGAAAGGTTTTTTTCTGTTGCTGAGGTGATGTGTCGTTCCCCGTGGGGATCTTCATATCGAAATGGCCATTCAACATCTTTGAATTAATCCTTTTTTAATATATATTTGCTCTGTAATATTTTATTACATGGAGCTCTCTTCCTGTATCATTTTTTAATATTAAAATAAACTTTTAATATTAATTAGGATCGGTTTTTTGGAATTTACCTTCCTGCTTTTTTCCCTTGGATTGAAGTATCTGAATTAAAATATATATATATATATATATATATATTGAGGGGAGGGGAAATCACATGTAAATAATTAGTAAAGAACAATTATAATAAAATATCCCCAACAAATTTAGAAACCTTACAAAATTCTTCTGCCGGCAGGGAGAAGGTTTCTGTAATGATATAAAAACTGGTTTCAAAATCATTAAATGATTATTGGAATTAGCCTTGTGTATAATTTTAAACCATTCCTTCTTATAGGACTTAGCACATACTATATTCTCCACTAGATATTCAGCAATAGCTGATTTAATATTATACATGTTACTTATTTTGCCAAGTATTATTTTCGAAGACACATGCTGATTAATCCTCATTTCTGAATGTAAGGTGGTATGCCTCACATAACCAGCAACACACTGGCAATTAAATTCATACAGCAAATTACTCAATTTAGTGTAGGGCAAACTATCCTTACAAAATGATGGAAACACAGACCTAGTATGAAAGATACAATGCAGAGTAACAGACAGAAAAGAAATAGAAACTAATTTATTGATCTGCTTAACTAAACTTTGGCCCTAATTCCCAATCTAAGGAACCTTCAAATATACTGAACACTTAGAAGGCCCTAGGATTTTAGGAGAATAAATTCCTGAGTCTTCTTATTCTTATATATGATTAATAAGTGCTTTCAGATAGCCATTACACAAGAAAATCTCCCTGATATTTTCCAATTCAGAGTTCAGTCTTATAGGAGAACAAATTTTGAGCACCCTGTGTACCAAGGTTTTATAAGACTAATTTTCCTTGATGTAGGTGCAAACACAAACCAATTCATGTACAGGTCAGTAAAGGTGGGTTTATGATAGATACTTGTAAGGAAACCCCCTCTACTATGCTAAACAACAAAAAAGCAATTATACTTCTGAACTTCTACAGTGAAGGATAAAGCTCTGCATAAAGAGTTAAGCTTAATAAAAAAAAGGTTTATGGCTTCACTTTCAGTGGAAAAAGTAGCAAAAGTGCCATCAATGTAGCTAAAATAAATAAAAGGTTTAGACACTTTGCTACACTCCTAGTAACTCACAAAAATATACGCCCATCTGGACCCCATCCACCTGGCTATACATGACATTTCTGAAGCTAAACTCCACAGAACTAGTACAAAGTACTGTAACCTTGACAAATGCATCCCTAGGGAAAGGAGGTGGAGTAAGATCACCCACATCAAATATCAATAGAGTTTTTTATTTCTTAGTACCCTGCTTAGAATTTGGAACACATCTTTGGCTATCTCAATATGTCTTCAGAATTAATGTGAAATAAATCAAACCCAACATATAAAAGAGACTATTGATATTTGATGTGGGTGATCTTGGTAAAAAGACTGGACACATCAAATGAGCACATAGAATCTGTATCAGAGCATAACTGTATGGCATGTAAATGCTCAACAAATAAGAATAAATCTGATATAAAATATTTAGTATACAAGATTTGAACCAGTTGTATGACATACAAATGCCATTAAGCCAAATAATGCTGGGCTGAGCGCCAATCAGTGATAGTATGGGTCTTAATGGGACATCCTTCTTATGAATTTGGGGAAAACCATAAAGCCTCAGTCTAAGAGAACCAGAAGATCTATTCATATATCTCTTGAGAAAAGTAACCTATTTAACTATAATAAACAAACATAACAAACATTTCTGGATTTTTATTTCATTTCTGTATGTGTTATCACAAGTTTATACAGGACCAATTTTTAGAAACTTTTCAGGGTCATTTAAAATAACATCTTTTGAACATAATCTACTCAATCAAGTAAAATGACATCAGTGCCCGTGTCTGGTTTACAGATATAAATATCAGTATTAAATTTTAAAGAATTAGTAGTCTTAAAATGAGTTTTAGATCAAACAAAATCAACCAAGTCAACAGGGGAGTCACTATAACAATAAACCAAGTTCTTTAACCTGGGCTTCATTGTAATAATACGATCCAGTGAGCGACGAACATGGTGTACAAATTGAGAGAACAACACCTCAAATGCTGCCAGTATCTCCTCTTTATCAACCTTAACAAGATGAAACAAAATCTCACCCCTTAAATAAAGATGGATAAAGTAGTTGAAAATGTATTTACCTTCAGTACTTGAATCACATTTAAATCTGGAACAAATAAGGCAAGCTGTTTTTCAAATTTTTTTCAATTTATATATATATATATATATATATATATATATATATATATATATATATGTGTGTGTGTGTGTGTGTGGTGAAAGAGAGAAGAAGAAGATTAAGAAAAATAAAAATTTAGAAGCATCTTGCTGTTTTTGTCGGCTTTTGTACCAGAAGTGTCAATACAGACATTTTAGAGTGTTTGGGTGTCAATCTGAGGACAGTGCAGTGGATTTGAAAAGTGTTGGATGTGTCTAATGGTTGTTACAAAGGTGTTTGAAGTGATCATTAGATAAACATTATGCTTCCATTCATCTTCACACAGGGCCTCAAAATCAACAATGGTGATTTCATGAAATGAATTTACGTTTTTGTATTTCCAGATATTTTTGTATAATTTTTGCAAATATATCTGCCAAAATAAGGTGTCAGTGTTATTTTCATTGTTGTGTAATTTAGTCAAGAATTTATCCATTGCACTGTATTTGCATTTATTTTGAAATATTACAAAAAATTAATTCACTCTCACATTAAGAGTGGGTATTTAACTTTGTGTGGATCAGCATACAATTCTTTGTGAAAGAAAGTTTGTTGAATGGTCATTCATGTGATAACCATTCTTATATGGCTGAAATATTAATTCATAAAAACTACTCAAGGCACATATAGTGATGAAATATTGAATACAAAAGATAAACATTTCTCTTCTTTTTATTTTGTGTGCCCCCTGAGGATGTAGATGATCATGACTCTCCAGAACTTCCTGTCTTTGCAGCTCTTAAAATTTTTGGTCTTTCTGTTATTTCTTTTAAACTCTGCCATTGTTTTCTCTGTCTCATTGCCTTCAATCTGTTCTGTGAGTACCAGATTTTCCAAGCCCTCTTTCCTCCTGAAACCTCAACTATCTCTTCTTGATGTTAAGTATAAATTTCTTTCTTTTTTTTTCATTTTCTATAAACTTCAACATTGCTCACATGCTTAGTTCATAGTATCTTCAGCATTGTTCTGTAGAACCAGTTTTCTGTTGCTTGAAATCTCTTCTTCATCTTTAAGGAGATTGTCCAGCAGATAATGCCATACAGGAAGACAGATATCATACAGCAGTTTCTAGCAATTTTGTTTTGTTTTATTTTCATTGTTGTTTAACTTATACGACAATTTATTCACCATACCCTGTATTTGCATTTATTTTGAAATATTACAAAAAATTAATTCACTCTCACATTAAAGAGTGGATATTTAACTTTGTGTGGATCAGCATTTGCATACAATTCTTTGTGGAAGAAAGTTTGTTGAATGGTCATTCATGTGATAACCATTCTTATATGGCTGAAATATTAATTCATAAAAACTGCTCATCAAGTGATGAAATATTGAATACAAAAGATAAACATTTCTCTTCTTTTTATTTTGTGTGCCCCCTGAGGATGTAGATGATCATGACTCTCCAGAACTTTGCAGCTCTTAAAAAAATTGATCTTTCTGTTATTTCTCCCAAACCCTGCCCCATCATCCATTGTTTTCCTCTGTCACATTTACCTTCAATATGTCCTGTGAGTATCAGATTTTCCAACCCCCTTTCCTCATTATGTGCTCCTGAAACTTCAACTGTCTCTTCTTTATATTAAGTATGAATTTCTTTTTTTTTTTCATTTTCTATAAACTTCATCATTGCTTACATGTTTAGTCCATGGTATCTTCAGTGTTCTTCTGAAGAACCAAATTTCTGTTGCTTCAAATCTCTTCTTTGTCTTTGAGGAGACTGTTTAACACTCACTGCCATACAGGAGGACAGATATCATGTAATAATTACTAGCAAAGATTTCTTTATTTCTTAGTACCCTGCTTAGAATTTGGAACACATCTTTGGCTATCCCAATATGCCTTCAGAATTAATATGAAATAAATCAAACCCAACATGTACAAAGTCACAAGCCACGGAGAAATTTAATTCATCTTGTATAAGGATGCTATTTCAAACTTTATAAGAATGGCAGGTGAAAGATTTGTTTAAATGGCAAATGACTATTGTTAAAAGTTCAATATAGGAATGAAAACCAGCAAAACAATACAAAATCTTTTTTTTTTTTAATTCTGCTATCTTTTGATAATGTAATGTAGATATTTCAAGTACACAAATGTAAAAAGAAGAAAATAAAACTAAAGATAGGGGTAAAATTAATTAAGATAATTCCCTTGCCTTTACAAGATCTTTCTGCACCTGATCTTGGCAGGATACATTTAGCAACTTTATAAACATAGAATTTGTATTCTAAATAGCAGAATGAAGGCCTACCTTAAATCTAGCAAATAATACAATGTACTCAAGCAAGCAAACATCATTAATGTTTTTTTCTAGTCAGCTTAAAAGATGCAAAGAATGTGGGTTGTCTATATTGTTAGCATTACTTTCTTTTCTACATTTTTTCTTTTGATGACAAATATTACAGAACTAGGAATGCTATTTTATATTTCATTAAAACATTTATTTCTTATTTTGTTCCCCTGTTATTTTTAGGGTTAATTTTCCAATTTACTCAAAATTGTGAGATGAATAAAAATTTGTATTCTTCCAATTTGTATTTGGAAAACTGAAAATTGGAGAGGAATAATGTTTAAACAAGAAAATAGAGTCAGTAGGGACAGGCATATCAACACATGCATTGCAGTAGACACTGAACTATAATGCCTTGATGAACGCATGGCATTTATATACAGTAAATCAGTTTGAATTTATTTAGTTGTTCATTTGTTTTAAAATGAACAAAAATTATTTTCTTTGATCAATAAGACAGTATCAGTTCTATTACTGTAAGCAATTCATTTAAGTTATCAGCAAAGATGAAAAACACACCTTTTTAATATGGTGGTGCAGGATCTCCTACAGAAAGTAGCAAAAGAAAGTGAGAAGAAATGACTTTAATCTTAAAAAAAAAATGAATGTATGGTCATCAGCAAAAGGAAGACCTCAAAATGCTAACTATAGCTCAGAGAAACTAAAATAAAACAGGTAAAGAAATTTAAATACCTGTGAAACGTGCTGACAGAGTATGGAAAGTGCAATGTTGAAATCCAAAGATGCATTAGCATGGCCAAGGATGCATTTCAAGAGCTAAACAGAGTACTGAAAGACAGGAAAATCTTGTTGGAAACAAATAAGAGAGTACTAGATTGCTATGTAATATCTGTCCTTCTGTATAGCAGTGAATGCTGGACGATCTCATCAAAGATGAATGAGAAGCTTAAGGCAGCAGAAATGTGGTTTTACAGAAGGATGCTGAGAATTCAATGGATTGAGTATGTGACTAACAATGAGGTGTTGGAGAGGAGGAAAATGACAAGAGACAGAGCCAAGTGGAAATCTATAATTGCCTATGTTCTGAAGGAACATGACACATGAAGAAGAAGAAGGTGTACAATAATAGGTTTAAAGCAATCTTTGGTTGTAAAATTTAGGAACTGTATGATGAGTATCTCTCTCTCTCTCTCTCTCTCTTTTTATATATATATATATATATATATATATATATATATATATAATATATTATTTCTAATATAATTAATTTAATATTTTCATAACACAGAATTTCCCATGTTTCGGAATCATATTTTTACTATGACCATCTTCAAGCAATCAATTTTAGGGTGGCTATTCAAAAAAATAATTTTTCCAAAAATATGATTCTGAAACATGGGAAATTCTGTATTGTGAAAGTTTTAAATTAATTATGTTACAATAATATTTAGCTCTACTTTTATATTGTCTTTTGTATTGTCTTTTCTTCACATTATTGTATATATATATATATATATATATATATATATATATATATATATATGTATAGTGTATATATACAATTCTAATGAAACATAAGCTTAAAATGAGCTCAAAAGCTAAAGTACAAAATATAAATATAAATATATACATATATATATTTTTAGCATGTATATTATCATTATACACACCCAATAGCCAGAGTGCTCTAATTCATTACTGAATGAGCGATATATAGTGTATATATACAATTCTATTAAAACATAAGACTAAAATGAGCTCAAAAGCTAAAGTATAAATTAAACTAACGGCTCAATACTAATTGGCAGAGGCAAAATATAATAATAATACTAATACTATTACTACTAATAATAATAATAATGCTTTCTTATTGACATGGCAGTCCATGCAAATTGTAATGTATCTTTGAGGATTTTCAAAAATCTATCAAAATACAAGAATCTTGAAGTGGAAATATAAAAAATGTGGCACATGAGAACAACAATAATTCTAGTTGTAGTTGAAGTTCTCATACTGATTTGAAAATGATCCAATAGATTCATTGGTCACCTATTGTACTCACAAGTACAGATCACATATTATAAAGAGCTTGATCTATATAAAAAGTGTGTGATCTTGGGTTTTTTCTTTGCTTTTTTAGGTTTTGTTTTTCAAAAAAATGTTTTGTGGAAGATATCAAGAAGCTGTTTCTAGAATTATGTCACTGGTTTGAATCCAGAAGGGAAATTGTATACAACAGAAACTCAAGGAAAGAATAATAAAATATATATATCAAGCTATTTATTAAGTTTCTGCTACTCTGACTTTCCCGAGTTGCACAATCATCAGGTGGTACCTTATAATTGTTCTAGACATAAAACACAGAGTAGTGAAGACTTGATAAACAGTACATATATTTCAATACTCTCTCTATCTCTCTCTCTCTCTCTGATTTATATATATTATCCTTCACCAATAGCATGGCTTGGAGTTTCATACACAACAAAATCTTCTGATGCGCGTATTGACTAACCATTACATAATTTAAATTTTAATAAAAAATATCCGGTTATCACAATGTTGGCACAGTTATATATTATACGGATAATACAGTTTTTCATTAAAAAAATATATTTGACATTTAAATAAATGGGATTTGCATATATATATGTATATATATATATATATATATATATATACAGAAAAAATTATCTTAGTGTTGTGAATATTAATTTTTTATATTAAACATAAAGGGAGATTGATTGTTCTTTCTAAGAAAAAATCATAATTTGCATTAACTGGGTTGACATATTTAAGCAGATATTTATTTTTATGCCTGCATGTAACCATCAATTTATTTCTCTTGTTTAATAATCTAGGATTATTTAAGTGTTTTAAGTTAATTCATTTTTCAACATGACATAAATTACATCTATTTCCTTTGCAACTGTAAGACTTGGCTCTTGCTCCAATATCCCAGGTGGTGACAGGTTAATTAGGTTAATTATTACTCTGATCGTGTATGCATAATGAGGTTCACACTGCATTCTCAGAATGCAAGGTTACCGTTTTTCGAAATTTTTCACAAATTTAATTTCGCCATTAGACACTTGAAGTAGTATAACTAGAACACACTTGTATATCATTATAATGGGGCCTCATATTAGTGAGGGGGTGTTGATGTGCAAGTGAAACCATTGAGAGGAAGGCCCCAAAACAGTGCACATTTTCTCCTAATGACCCCAGTTTAAATATAAATTCAAAAGGAGCACATTAAAAGAAATTCAATGAAGTCATATGGCATAGAGAAGCTTGGTGGAAATGTCATTGGCATGAGGGGGCATTACATATTCAGCTCAATTTAGGTGTTTTTCAATTACTTTCCAGTAATTTTATTCTTCTTTTACTCTTCTTTAATTGCCAGAAATATTTAGACAGACCAATGCTGTGTTTGTATTCTACATTGGCTAAGGTCACACACACACCTATATCCACACACACATACACAACCACACACACACACACACACACACACACACACATATATATATATATATATATATATATAAAACACCATACAGAAATTTGTTTTATTAGAGGAAGGAAGATAAGAAAATGAAATAAAAATATTGGTAAAAATGCTTTTCATGAATCACAAGTGGCTCTGGGCCTAGTATCCTATCAGTGACTGTAAAATAAAATATAAAATAAAGTGTAACAGTTACATTTTAATTCATATCTTCAAGATATTTTCTATTGCTGTAAAGAAATATAATTGAACATTGCCTATGTACAGAACTAATTAAAACTCACAAGTCATTTTTGCTCTCTCTTTACACACAACACACATTTCCAGTAATGTACACATTCATATTCAGAAGTTTATTTGTGAATATATGGAAATATTTGTGTGTATGTGTGCTAAAGAAGAAGGAACAAAGAATTAGCCGTTCAATTTCACACTCCAGATGGTTCCTGCAATTTCAGTTCATTGTTGTTACCACTTCAGCAAATTTATGGTGAAATGATACAGTGAATCAAGAATATATCAGCTAAGCATCCATATCCTTGATGCACATATCTATTTTACTTTGTTTATTAACACAAGCACACATTTCTGCACACTCATACTGAGAAACAAGAGTAAAATGCAATATTTCCTTAGGTTTACTCATTTCCTACATTTTGACAGACCATTTTTTTATCATTAGTTATGGTTGAATGCTTTGTTGAAACTTGATCACGTCCTAGAAAAAAAAAATCTTAGTCTATTTCTCTCGGTAATATCCAGTTTTGTGCTGAAGTTGCAACATTTGCTGCTATTTACATAATTTTAGAAATTTTTATAATATATTTATGCTTATTTCACTTAGTATGTTTTGGTGACTTCAGATATGATACACAATAGAATTTTCAGTGGATAATATAAATTTTAACTCAAATATATAATATTGCTAGAAAATTTATCTCACCAGGACTGAACCATTCATATTTATGAAATATGTATTACATCCAGAATTTTATTAGAATTCAACTTGCCTGGTTCAATAAAGAAATAATTCTACGTTGTTTACACTGAATTTTTAAGAAGTAATCTCTTGTAAAAAATTGATTAAAAATAAAATCAAAATATTTCTTTATCTACTGTTTGTTGGATGTGTGGTTGGTGTTCCTGTTTCCACTGCAGGAATTGGAAATCAGCGACTTGAGCTCAAATTCTGGCCTGGTCAGTTATATTCTTTAAAAACAAATGCTATAAATCAATTTTTTCTCAGTTATGGCTCAAATAGCAATGTAAACTGAGCCTTGGATGGCAGCCAGTCTAAGAGAAAGAAAACTCTGAATTCCAAACTGTAGAGGAGATAAAAGAAAACCATGCAACTATCTTTCCTAAGAGTGTTTGTTTATCACATATAATAAAAAAAAAACTCTGTGGAGAGCTGTGATTGCCTACTCTCTGAATGGACATGAAATTAAAAAAAATATTATAAATTACACAAATACAAATGTAATTAAAAAAAAACTAACCCTAAGCAAGGTGATAAATCCACTAAGACACAAATTGTATAACTCTGTAAAATTTTATCACTGAATAATAAGTATTAAGCCAAACTGCATATCATTCAGTCAAATATTTTGACTACTTAGCAGTTCTCTTATTCAATATATTTCATTTTTACTGCTCTCTTGTTATTTCCATGAAATAGGTTCACACGATCTACATTCCATAGTTCCACCAGCTCTTTCATGTCTAAGATGCATTGTGCCACACACATTGTTAGTGAATTACCCTCATTTCTTTCATTTTCAATTATTGACATAAGTTCCACTCAAAAAGTGTTGTTCTACAAACTATTGTTTTGTAGAACAGGCTTCCAAGAGGATACTTTCCTAATTACTAAAATCTTAACCTATTCAAGTCTAGAGTTAACCATTATCTTCCCCACATAACTCTATAAAGTGTACCTCTTACTTGGTAACCCTCTACCATAAGTGACTCTTTACACTTGTACAGAGTGAACACTGAAAGATTCTTCCCAGCATGCCTATTCCAGTTGGCATTCATATATGATACAAAACAAATGTTTTACAGGAGTTTATACTAGATTTAAAATCTTGTCGTTTTAAAATAATTTTCTAATTTTCCTATTCTTTATTTATACACGTTTATCAAATGTGTACATGTAAAAATTATCATAGCCTGAGAATTTGGGCAGGAGAAGTTAAATTTACATTTTTCTTACATAAAGACTAATACTTAATGTTTTAAAATATAATTCTTATTTATTAGAAATGTGTTTAAAAAAATGTTCTGATACTCAATGGCAAAATTAGATTAAATTTTGTTTGTAGTAATATTCTATCTTGATTCCTGTTTTAAGCCTTTAATGAAAAGATGTAAGCTGAAAGATTAAACAAATAAATTAAATTATTTACATTTGGACTAATGTCCTAATCTTTGTTGTTATCATTTTAGTTGTTATGTCCTCCAGGTGACATTAATCTGACTGTAAACAATGTTGAAGAATATGATACTTAAATTTCTATATCTCCAAACAATGTTAGAAAAGTGAATGACAAAGTGGGAAAAATTCTATGTAACATGTTTCTTCCTCTAAAAGTACTTCATCAGATTAAAATAGAAGGCAAATTATATTGAGAGACAGCAAAGTTTTGCTGGAAACAAAGAAAAGAGTACTGAACTGTTACATGATATCTGTCCCCCTATATGGCAGCAAATGCTGGACAATCTCCTCAAAGATGAAAGAGTGACTAGAAGCAACAGAAATATGGATTTACAGAAGGATGCTTAGGATACCATGGGCTGATCATGTGAACAATGATAAAGTTTTAAAGAAAATGGAAACAAAATGGAAACAAAAAGGAAACTTAACATCAGGAAGAGACACAGTTTTTGGGACATGTGACAAGGAAGAAGGGCTTGAAAAAGCTGATGCTCACAGGACAGATAGTGGGAAGAAAGACAGGAGAAATCAGTGTGTGACATACTTTATGGGCTTAAGCAAATGGATGGAAGAGCAAGGTTTGGGAGAAATAACAAGACAATATATTAAGAGCTACAAGGGACAGGAAGTTGTGGAGAGCCATGATTACCTATGTCCTGAAAGAACATGGCACATAAAAAACCGAAGAAGAAGCAGAGAAGGGGAGATATAAATGTTAAATTAGATTGGATGCCAAGAATAAACAAATATTTACATTTTTATCTTCCATCTACATATATATATATATATATATATATATATATACTAGCAGTATAGCCAGGTGTTGCTCGGGTGTAATGAAAGCTTTAAAACTAATCCATGGTCCTGGAGCGCAGACACTTTGGATGTTGGCACATAAGACTAAAAAGCAATAGTTGTTTCCAGTTAAAGCGAAACTGTAAACTGAAAGAAAAATTAATGGATGTAAGTCAAATTTTGATTTCCTGGTATCAATATCAAATTTTCTGCACTATTCAAGAACTGCAACCTTGAAACTTCTGAATATTGTATCTTATGTCTTTAACTATGAATGTATCAAATTTGATTAAAATTAGACCACTCCTTCTATAACCCAATTTTTTCGATTATCGATTTTCGATATTTACTGGGGGTACCTTGACACAAAACCTAGCTAAGAACACTCGCAGAGACTTATAGTACAACTATGTAAATTTTCAAGAAAATTGGTTCAGCCGTTTCGGAGTCTATAGGTAACGGACACACACACACACACACACACACAGAGACAAAGTTCCATTTATAAATAAGTTTATATATATATATATATATATATATATATATATATAAAAGGCAAGATGTTTTTGTATGTGTCTGTCTATCTGTCTGTCTGTATGTCCTTTATACAAATACACAATTTTTACTTGATTCTCACCAAACTTCACACAAATATTCTTTTGGCTTTTATCAGCCCTTTTATCATGGTTCTTGCTGCAGAATTTGCTCTAACTTGGTAAAATTAAAGTTTTTACTTTCAAACATTAGTAGATCTTCTCAGACGACTCATTTTCCCCAACATCAGAAATCGATACTTCCCGATATTCTATCGAATCTGATCAAAACCGATATTCAGCCATCAATATGGCTCATTTTCTCCAATTTTACTCCTGATGGGTACGATAAATTTTCATGGACTTACTTAGGTTAGTTTATCCTTGGATGACTTATTTGACTCCGATATTGGAAATCGATACATCGATATCCTTATCAGGTCTGATCAAAATCAAGTTTTCAGCCCTTTTATTTTTGTTTTTGTTTCGGGTTTTGCTCTAAGTAGATATAATTGTAGTTCGTAGTCTCAGCCATGATATCATTTACTTAGAGGACTTATTTAGCCTTCAAAACTCAGTTTGCAAAAAAAATCTGATTTGACATTGATACCGCAAAACCCAAAATTTGACTTATATCCATTCATTTTTCTTTCAATTTACAGTTTCGCTTTGACTGGAAACAACTATTGCTTTTTAGTTTTTCTTTCATGCCAACATCCAAAGAGTCTGAGCTCCAGGACCATGGATTAGTTTTAAAGCTTTCATTACACCTGAGCAACACAGGGCTATATTGCTAGTAAATATATATAATTCCATCACTAGGAACATTACTTTAGTCTAATTAAATCCTTTTAGAGAAAAAAAACATATAAATAATGAAAAAATGATAACTTTTAACTGCAGAAATACAAATGAAATGTTTAACTGATTTATATACTAAACAGTATTGTAGGTTGTTGATATGGGACCAAACTCTCTATTTAAGCCAACTATATTCCAAACTAGCTTGTTCATGATGACAATTTTCACTTTTCAAATCTCAGGTAAACAATTACCTTTTCTATATAACCTTATAAATTGCACTTCTTACAGCTTCCTACTCTTACCCTTGCTTAACAACCTCACTAAGTAAACTTTATCTCAAGTGCCTCTTGAGTCTTCTGTTATGTGAAGAAGTAGTTTAAAAAATGATAGGCTGTTGTTATATATGGCCAAATTTTGTAACAAGTTCTAGTGCCAACTTGGCACTTTTACATTTAAATATTGGCAATATTACATGATAAATAGTTAGAAAAGACCCTTCTTGCCAAAATTAATAACTCCCAATTGATATGTTCTGTTTTAAAATAGTATATTACTTTTATTTATTAATGCAATAAAAGTAGCATATTTGCATTTCCTCAAATATAATCATCAGTTGAATTTCGAATAAATGGGTTTATTGTCTAAAACTAAACTAATACAGAGATCAGATCCAGAGTTTCATCAAAATCAATTCTGACATCCAAGTAAATATAAGTGACTTATTCTTATATCAACAAATAATCATTGATGACTGATCTTAAATTATTCAGAATGTATCATAACGTTTTACAGACTAAGATATTGGTCATATGGTGAGTTTAGATTCAAATTTAAGTTAGATAGGAAGATGTTCAGTATTACTAAGATTTAGAACTTTCCATGTTTTGTAATGAAAAAGCATACCAGCTGCTAAGAAAGTCAGTTCCCTGTGTTGTGTGAGATGACTTTTCTCTCCAGAATCTATATTATATCTCTGTAGGGTCTGCCATTCGCCAATGCTTAGAATATTGCTGATCCTATTATTTACCTTGAGCTCCTTGATAAAATCCGAAGAAGAATCAGCATTGTTATTGGTCCTGATCTGATGGCTCAGCTTTAGTCGCTTTCCTGTCACCTTTAGGCTGCCTCTTTGTGCTTTTTCTATTAATACTTTCATGGTACTTGTTCGAATGAGCTATGTATGGTATCAATTTTTTTATTTAAACATAGTTTTAGACTGACATTTTAGATCTATTCAATTTATAGTTCAGTTGGCTAGATTTATGTGTAAGTTCTATGCTAAGAGTTTCTTTTCTTGCTCTTCTCACTCATGAAACTCCCTTCCGACAATGCTTTCTAGCCAACTTTCTTCTTCTATGTACCCTGTCCTGAAAGGACATAGTTGATCATGGCTTTCCATGTCTCCATATCCCTGGTGGCTCTTAGCATATTTTTTCCTGTTACCCACAGCCAGTCTCTATTCTGCCATCCACCTGCTCTGCACAAATTTAAATGCAATGTCAATTACTATCTACTGTTCTCATGAATAATCTTTTCTCTTCCTGCTAATTATTAATGTTTATGTTCCAAGTTCCTTCTAAACTCTGTAACACCATAGTTGCTTTACTGCCTTGAATGAGGTGATACCACTTGAAAAAACAGATTTTTAAAGTCACTTTCCTTTTCAGACAAGCTAGAAAAATATTTCTGCAATTTGTTCTGAAAATTTCATTATATGTAAATATCATCTAATAAAATTATATTTGATTCTCTTTGTTTCTAATGCAAAAAGCTAATAAAATTGGATTCATTTATCAGCCATTAACTAAACAAAGTGTTTCAGTTTTGCTCTAAATATTACAGTGATAAAAACTGAAATTTCTTTGCAATTATGATCAATGTAATCTAGCAAAACTAGAAAAAGCTAAGATAATACATCTGATACATGAAATCTCTTTTTCTTATCAAAATGTGCATAAAACCTTTTTACACCAAATTCCATTAGAGAACCAACATTAACCTTTTACTCTTTATTATTGTCATCATTCTATAACTTTGAAAACATTTCATTGTTTCATTGTGATTTATACTTTGGGAATATAAAATTATTTTTCTTTTCTCCCTCTTCAGGGGATTTGTTTTACTTTTATAAAAACATCAATATTCTGTATCATTATATAAATTTATTTTCAAAACAATGCTAACTGCTTTAAGAGTATTAGAAAATATTTACATGCATATTTGTAAACTTTTCTGTTGATAGTTTTCTGCGTGCAATAAAAGAAATAAAATATATAAAAACATCAGAGAAATCTTTTATAGTAAGCTGTTTGTCTTTGATCAACATATACAATATTTCTCTAAACATCCACATCTTTATAAATACAATGCAACTTGCTAAAAGGTTAAGGACTTTTAACAATAAAACATACTAACCTTAATACATAATTTCCATTAAAGTAGAAAGCTCGGAGGATGAAATAGAATCTTTCTATTCAATACTGGACAGTGCCAAGGCTCAGTGCAAAAGCCAAGAAATTAGGATAATAATCGGGGACTTAAATGCCAAGGTAGGTAAAGATAGAGAAGGAGACATGAACGGCAACTTCGGACGAGGAAAGTGCAACGAAAGAGGAGAAAAATGGATCCAATGGTGCTCAGCCAATGACCAGGTTATTACTAACACCTGGTTCCAAGAACACCCACAATGTTTATGGACATAGAGAAGTCCAGGAGGTGACACAAAGAACCAAATAGACTATATAACTATAAACAATAGATTCAGGAATGCAGTGGTCCAATGCAAAACATACCCAGGTGCTGACTGCAGAAGTGACCACGTCCCAGTCATCTGCAAACTAAAAGTGAAACTCCGAAGACTGAAGAAGCCCAGCAGATCACCAAGGCTGCAATACAACATGCTAGAGGACGATCTCACCCTCCAGAAAGAATACAATAACAGCGTGAGAAAGAAATATGAAGAACAAATTGGAAAAGGGTACTCAAAATGGGATTCACTAAAGGAAGCGATGGTGACCTCAGTGAACAACATAGCCCCAAAGTAAATCAGATGCAGAAGAAAAAATGAGTGGATGACCGAAGAGATCCTCCGCATGGGGCAAAGGAGACAAAAAATAACGCCAAGACACGGAGCAGAGTACAAGAAACTTCACAGGGAGATAAGGAACAAATGCAGACAAGCCAAAGAGGAATGGCTCAACAACAAATGTGCAGAAGTAGAGAGGGACTGAGCAGTAACAACAAAGCAGAGATGCATAAAGAGATAAGAGAACTGACAGGACAAAAAAACCTGCTCCTCAACAGGATCCATAAAATCCAAGGAAGGAACAATCATATTAGAGAAAGTGGAAATACTCCACTGATGGGAAGAATATATAAAGGATCTCTTTTGCGACAAGAGAGAATAACTGAGAATACACAAGGAGATGGATGGACCGGAAATACTAAAATCCGAAGTGGAAGCTGCAATGGCCAAAATGAACAGAAACAAAGCACCTGGTCCAGACGGCATAGTGATAGAGCTGCTGACAGCCTTAGAAGAATATGGCATAGAAAAGATTACCGACATAATAAACGAAATTTATAGCAGCGGAATAATACCAGACGACTGATGCAAATCGATATTTATAGCACTGCCAAAGAAACCTGGTGCAAACGAGTGCGAACTACACAGAACTATCAGCTTAATGAGTCACATCACAAAACTGTATTGTCAGAATCCTGATGAATAGAGCGAGAAGCAGAATCAGGGCAGAGATAGGGCAGGAACAGTGCAGGTTCGTTAAAGACACTGGAACAAGGAATGCCATATTCATGATTAGGATGCTCTCCGAAAGGGCATTACAAATAAAGAAAGACTTATACCTATGTTTCATTGACTATGCAAAGGCATTCGACAAGATATGACACAAGGAATTCATGGAGATGCTCGGCGGCCTGGACATTTTCGGAAAGGACATAAGAGTAATCAAGGAATCTCTACTGGCAGCAAACGGCCTGCATACAGACAGGTAACAATCTCAGTAGATTTACAAAGATAGAAAGAGGCGTAAGACAAGGATGCGTCTTTTCACTGGATTTGTTCAACCTGTACAGCGAGAAGATTTTGAGGACCCTAGACGACACGCCAGGATTTGCTATTGGAGGCCACAACCTTGAACAACATAAGGTATGCAGATGATACAGTGCTGATTGCAGACAGGGAAAGGAAACTGCAGGACCTCCTACAGAAAGGTAGCAGTGGAGAGTGACAAAAAAGGACTACAAATAAACTTTAAGAAAACTGAATGCATGGTTATCAGCAAAAGGTGCAACCCAAAATGCCAAATACAGGTGGGGGATACCGGAATAAAGCAGGTGCAAAAATTTAAATACCTAGGAAATGTTCTAACAGGAGATGGAAAGTACGACACAGAGATCAGAAGGCGAATTAGCATGGCAAAGGACGCGTTCCAGAAGATGAGCAAAGTACTAACACACAGGAAAATCTCAATAGAAACAAAGAAACGAGTGCTAGACTGCTATGTGATGTCAGTTCTTCAATACGGCAGTGAATGCTGGATAATATCATCGAAAATGAGGACAAAACTGGAAGCGGCCGAAATGTGGTTCTACAGAAGGATGCTATGGATATCGTGGACTGAGCATGCAAGCAATGATGAGGTGTTGGAAAGAATGGCAACAAAAAAGAAATTGATGCTGAGCATCAGGAAGAGACAACTGAAGTTCTTGGGACACACAATGAGGAAGGAGAGCCTGGAGAACCTGATACTGACTGGTCAGATAGAAGGAAGGAGAGACAGAGGAAGGCAGCAGATAACATATTTGCAGGGTCTGATCAGGTAGATGACGGAACGGGGGTTGCCAGGAGCAACAGGAGCAAACATACTTAGAGCCACAAGGGATAGGGAGACATGGAGAACCATGATCGCCTACGTCCTGAAGGGACAGGGCACATAGAAGAAGAAGTTCTCTTACAGGTCAGCAAATGGTTCAAGGTCATTAAACCAGAGGGTAACTAGAAGGTAAAACTTTTTCTTCTGTTACTTTCTGAGTAAATAAGGTTGTTATATGAAAGATGAATGATCAAAGAGTCATTCACTTACCTTGTTTTTCTTTAACCATTGTGGAGCAGTCTTGTGATAGGATAGAACATGGGGAGAAGGCATCCTCAGAGGTCTTAGAGTAAAGTGGGCATGAACAGTTTTAACTGAAATTCAAACTTTGTGCATGAATTCTGTTTTTCATTAGACCATGCCATCTGTATGGAGGCACTGTGGAGTAATGGATAATGGTTTGGATTGAGGAATTGAAAATCTAAGTACAAATTCCAGTTGAGTTCATTACATTCATTTATGTACTACTACCTTTGGGAAAGTAAAGAACCCATCGCTTCTTTTCTTAGCTTGGGTAAATAGCAGAACAGACTGAATCCTATTACCTTGGTTGGTGATTAGTCTAGGAGAAAGAAAAGCCTTGGAAAGGGTTGGGTTGTGTCAGACAATCCTGCTTTAGAAACACCAGTACATACAGTACTCTTAGAACCATAATGGGTTACAGGACTTATGATCATGGCACAATTTGCATATTGAATGTCACCCGCCCCCCCACACACACACATTTATATACATACATATATATTTATATTTATGTATATTTTTTATAACATTAATCCAAAGGAAAAGGCAGGTAGGTAAATCCCAAAAACCCAATCCTAATTAATATTAATTAGATTAATATTAAAACTGATCAAGATGGAGGGCTCAATGCAATTTATATTCAAATTACAGAGCCAATTACAAAGTAAAACAAATTCCAATGTTCAAATTCATTGAATGGCCATTTCTATGAGAAATTTCTATGAGAAATTCCTTGTGTCATAAAATCGTTGCTGATGACACGAGGAATTTCTCGTAGAGATTTCTCATAGAAATGGCCATTCAATGAATTTGAACATCGGAATTTGTTTTATTTTATATTTATGCATATATATTTATATATACATTAATATATATATACATACATACATACATACACACACACATAGACACACACAAACACACACACACACACACACACATATATATATATATATAGGGTTGCAATCATACATTGAATTTATATTGACTAATTTGTATGTAATATCTAGGACATTATTTATATATTTAAAAACATTATATTATGTAATATAGAATATATTACATACAGAGAACATTATTATAATAATTGATTATTATATATTAAAATATATTATCA
The DNA here is from genome assembly GCA_037127315.1 of Ascarosepion bandense. NCBI lineage: Eukaryota > Metazoa > Mollusca > Cephalopoda > Sepiida > Sepiidae > Ascarosepion > Ascarosepion bandense. Next base: position 2,357,973 of record JBBBDQ010001261.1, read on the forward strand.
TATTATGTAATAGAAAATATAGTTCAGATTGAGAACATTATTACAATGTTATGAATTATTTAAAATAATGTATGGAAGCATTATAATATTATTCATTTTTATCTATTTGTGGGTATAATCATGAAGTATAGATTTGTAGAAAGATGATGAAGTGATGTAATGTTTTGAGCAAGTGTTTATAGTTGGTAGTAATGCTATTAATATGTTTTCCAAATACATTCACTTAAAAAGGTTATGTTCTTTTTTAATCAAATTAGCATTAGGAAAATGAAAATTATGTCCCACATCATTGATGTAATACAAGAGAGTTGGAATGTTAGTCCAAATGTAAGCTGGCCTTTTAGATCCTGTGATGTCTCCCCTATGTACACATTTTTGCATTGTAGACACTTTAGTTGATAAATTCTGGCATTGGATTGGTGTTTGGTATTTTTTTCATCTTGATTATATCACCAAGAATCTTGGACATGGTGGTAACAAATCTAGTTTTTGAGTTAGCTAATTTGTTTTTGAGTTGACATATACACTAGTGTTACCAACCAACAAACACATACATTCACACAGTTTACTATCTAAGATTTTCTCAAACACATATTTAAAAAATCACCAACAGTTTTAATATACTTGACATGTATATTATCATGCACACATACATATAAACAGGCAAGGGTTCCTATACATTCATACACTTACATTTAAAATAATCGTCTATTTCTTTGTTACGCATGACACCTATCTGACCAATAAGAATCAAACCACAAATAACATTCCAATATACTGTCTCTTTGTTTTTCAAAGATTAAAAAAAAATTCATCTCCTGTCTTTAAACAGATCTCTGAAGAAGCTTTAATAAAAGTGAAACATGTTAGATTAAGACATGTTTCTTTGCTCTTTATTCTATCATCTTGTAGATTTCAATCCATAGAATCAACTCACATGTTGTATACATTCATGTGTTGTGCTGTGCTTTTCTTTTCCAATTTTATTGTACTATGCCTTTTTCCTTTTCATTTGTCCTTAGTCATGGCTCCAAAGAAAACTAACAGTAATACTATATAGTGGATTTAATGGCAATATTGGGGAAACACTGTTTAAGCCTTCTTGGTACTTCCCTTTTTAGGAAGTTTCAGTTTCATATTATATTGAACTTTTCCTAGCAAAATTTTTAATAAGTAGTCATCTGGGAGCCCAGGAATGGATTAATCTATTTCATATTGATTCCTATGGAGAAAATAGTTTCAGTTTATGAATGGCCTTCAGTAATACATTAAGTTTGTGAACCAAGATTCCAATATATATATATATATATATATATAATTTATTTGTTTGGACATTATTTTTAATCAATACTCATATTTGAGTAGATATTCATATTTTAATTAAACAGTATATTTATATATATATATATTTCTACTGGCATGATTATATATATATATATATATATATATATATATGGTTAAATAAAATAATGACAAGAGGAAAACTGTATTTAATCTTGTCATTATTTTATTTAACCATCCTGTTCTTAATCTCAGATCATAACTGAGTATATTTTTACACACACACACACATGTATATATATATATATATATATATATATAGGATACTCTAAGGTATTGAGCAAAAATTGTAAAGAAAAGCAAAGATAGTGAGAAAAAATCAATATATTATTAAAATCATTTCTATAGATGTTCAACTTTGGTAAAGAAGAATAAGTATGAATTGAAATAAAACTGCCTGGGAATTAACTACTTGCTCAAGCCAGGTTCTTCTTGCTCATGTTGGCCGTGGGGACAACCTTCAACAAGCCTTTTGATATTATGTGACTGATGAATGGTTTCTATTTTGATGAATCTCTAAACATAATAATCCAGGTGATTTAAATCAGGAAAGTTAGATCACCAACAGGTGATAGGATCATGAGAAATTCTTGGTCAGTGATTCTTGGAATTTCTGAGAAAACAGGGTCTGCACTGTTGTTCATCTGGCTATGTTTAAAAACAAAAACTCACTGTCTTTGAGATACTATGAGCAAGATGTGTTTTTTCCTTTCCAGTATCAGATTGGAAGCACTCATGATAACCAACTCTTTTGATATGTCTGAAAGAGAAATGAAAATGTTAAAATATAGGACATACTACATGATATAATGTACAGTGATATAATTATGGCCCATAAAAATGCTTGATACATATATTCATGTACATGCACGCACACACACACACACACACACACACACACACATAGACATATATTGATTATTTAATTAGTTTTTGGTCATAATAAAATTAGACCAGTACACAGTTGTATTAAAATGTGTTCAATACAATTATATACTAGAACTTTTGAATATTCTTCATTTGTAAATGAATTATTATGTGACCTAGGTTTCTACCATTTGCAAATTGCCTGAAGACTCCACATGGTAGAAACTTAGCTTGCATAATAACTCGTTAACAAATGAAGTATATATATATATATATATATATATATATATATATATATATATAACCATGTCTAATGATATATTAAAAACAAATTATTTCACATGTTTCCTTTTAACTATATTCTGTCTGTATATTTTTATCATATCTACTGTTTATATAGTAAACATATATATTAGATTGGAAAGTATTTATGTTTTAACAGAAATTATATAAAACATAATATATAAAGGGATATATGTTGTGGTGCAATGGATATTGGCTCGGAATGAGAAGTCGAAGGGCCAAGTTGAATTTGTTGTATTCACTTACACACAAATACCCTTGGGAAAAGTATTAACCCAACTCTTCTCACTCTAGCTATGGGTTGAATAGCAGGACAGAATTAGTCTTATAGACTTAGTTGACAATCAGTCTACCACAGAAAGAAATGGCAACTTACTACAAGAAAATCTTCTGCCTAGTCAGTCATGAATCAAAAGAGACATGATTGCCCAAATTTGTATCATATATAGCACTTAACTGACTGACTGACTGACTGACTGACCATATAAAACAAATAAGTTAAATTTATTTAAAAATTATTTATTATTTAATCACTTTCATTTTTCTCAGTGAGAAGGAAAAGTTTCAATTCCAAATTTTAAAATGTCTGACTTTTTTCTCTGAAATAAATTTAAAAGAGTGTTTTCAACTTCTTTATCAACTTTAATTTTTCCAAATGTTTTGCCACTGATGAAATATAGTAGATGTAGTAGAACATCTCGTTCTACTGTTGTTACTTTTTCTTGGGGCTGTTTTGCAGAGTGTGATCTTTGCATTGTCATTAACATTATTTCTGTTTACTAAATTAGGACACTTTCAATATAATGCTTCATTTGCCCAATCAAGCTGCTCATAATAAATATCTGCATCGATAATCCTTTCCATGTTGCAATATGTTTTAATGGACAACACTTTTCATATGCCTGAAGACAGAAAGCAAGGTCTTGTGAGGATAGAGTCATGGTTTTGGTGCTTGCACTGGTTCCTCATTTTGTTATAACCGCTGTCTTTTTCATTTTCTGTAGACATGCAAAACCCATTTGTCATCACTTGTAACAATGTGATGCAAAAATGAAAGGTTGGCATTTTTGGTTAAAAGACTTCTGCTGTTTAATTCTCAAGCAGAAACTAATGAGCAGCTTAAATTCTCTTTGCAAGTTTTTCTAATAAAACTTTAAAACGTACTATAAATGACACATTGTCGGATAGAAGGAATTATAATCTAATTCTAGATGCAATTTTCTACCATTCAACCTTGGCTTTGCCTTGGTTGAGTGACTCATAATTTATAGTGGAGAAATACATAATTACTTTCCAATTACTCTAATACATATAAACATATATATGCATGCATGAACACACACATACACACACACAGACACATATATATAAAAAACTATTTACTTAATTCCTTATATGTATTATATATGTTATACACTCTTACATATGCATATATTTGTTTCTATGGGATTTAGATGCAAGTGTAAAGATGTGTGATAGTAATTAAAGCAGATTCTTTTTACTTATCAATTGATTTTTGGCTGATCAATTTCAATTATCGAGGAACAGCTTTGTAACTGTAGTTGAATTCATTTCCCAAGGCAATTAATGTCATGCTCTGTTAACAGTGGAACCAACTGCTTTCTTTTCTACCAGCCCACACATGTCTATTATGCACACATCCACAACAAAAGCTTATTACACCCAGATGTACACATGCCTATTATATACACATACACTATTTGAGACTATCACTGCATATCTATACACAGCTTTGCATAAACTTTATATTCTCTCACACTCTCTCTGTCTGCATATATATATATATATATATATATATATATACATGATGTTGAAAAAATTGATATGTAAATATCTAAGTTCCTACATAGTCTAGGCAAATGTTACTAAACAAGCTTATTGAGCAATATAAAATATATTCATCTAAATTCATCTGCGATAACAGTCTCCATGCTCCCTGGTGGTAGTGATTCTTTGCCTGAGTTCCTTTAGGCTCATGGGAAGAGGGATAGGTGAACATAGATCAGACTATCACATAACCCCAGAGAATCAAAATTGACAGGGTTTGATGTTAGGAAAAAATGGTGGCCATTTCCACAGCACATTGTTTTCATCACCAACATGCATGATCCATTTTACTGAACCCAATCAATCATCTCTTCCAATTCTTGTGCTCATCCAAATCTTTTGTCCTATACAGACAGCCCAAAAAGTTCAAAGAGGTGCATTTTAGTAAATTCTCTCACAAATATTTGCTGCACAGTCTTGTTCAAGTATGATCGAGCATACGCTAACACACAAAATGCTTTTTCTTTTCCAGTAATGGCATTTCTATACCTGAAAAGAAAGAAAAGCTTAAAAAAATCAATATTTGTCTATATTTTGGAGATAAGGTATTGTAACACATGGCCCAATAGATAAAAGCATTGGTTGGATCCAGTGACTTGATCCAAAGAGTTGAGAATCTGCCTACAGAAGAGGTGAACAAAAACTTAGAGAGTTGAGTGAAAGGGAGATAACTGATACAGAGACATCTGGAAGAGGCATGACTCCTAGAAGTACATCAATTTACTCTAGTGAACAAAATAAAGGGTTCAGTTTGCAGTTCCAAAGAAGGAGAGTACAATGAACAAAATGTTATGAATATAGCAACAAATATGAAGTGAACAGTCCAAACAATATAAATAGTGTAAATAAAAAAATTGAACATAGAATTTTGAGTTGCTTTAATCCATACTATTAAAATTTGAAATCATTTGAATGAGAATTGGTCAACATAGTAGATTATAAAATGATAGCCATTTTTCCTGAAACATACTGTATATAAATCCAAAGTTTTTATGTCAGTGAAGTAACATGGAGAAAAATAAAATAATCATGTTTTCAAATGTGGATTTAGAAAATGCTAAATCAGTTAAGTGCCATACGTGATACATGCTTAGACGATGATGTCTCTAAAGAGACATGATGGATAGGGCAGAAGATTTTCCGGGAGTAGGTTGACATTACTTTCTGTGGTACTAATTGCCAACTAGCACTATAAAACCCAAAGTGTCCTGCTATTTAACCTATAGCTGGAAAGAGAAGAGATGTATTAATATCTTTCCTATTTGTATTTGAGTGTAAGTGAATGCAACAAATTCAACTGGAATTTGAACTCGGCTCTCCGATTTTCTCATTCTGAGCCAATATCCACTGCACCACAATGCACATTCTATGTTAAATACAGGTTATTAAAATTGAACTTGTTTTGATATCATTATTTTGTGCTTGTCTTGTTTTTTCAAAAACTTTTCTCTAGAAACAAAATGAGAACCAAATACAGTTTACTAAATAAAATTTCAACACTTGCCTTGATAAAGTTGTTCAAAAAATGAAATGTATTGGCAGAAAAGATTTTTCTCTTGTCCTGTTTTTTATTTATATTCTTTTTTTTTCATTTATATCTGAAGATTTACACACACATACACACACACATATATATATATATATATATATATATATATATATGTATAATCATTTCATCCCAAGCAAAGCAGAAATACCACTTGTGCAATGAGAGAAAAAAAGGTACAGGAGATATCGAAAAAGATTAGAGATAGATGGGAATCAACTAGATAAACGATGGCAATTGACATTGTATTTAAACTTTGGAGATTGTAGCTATCAGGGAAGCAAGCAAATGGAAGTGAGTTTCACAAATGGAGAGTGCAAGAATGAAATTTTAGGCATATATATATATATATATATATATATGCAAATGACTATATATATATATATATATATATAGGTGTCGTTAAAAATGACAGAAAAGGTTTTATCATTAAGTTTTTATGTAATTTTCATATACTTTTTTCTTTTTGAAACTCAAACTCAAACTATATTAGAATTGTTCAAAGCTTTTGTACTTTTGACTGCTTTTGGCTATACATTTAACCATTATCTAAAATTAATTTTTTGTTTTACTCATGCATAAACTTTCCACATGTTTACATGTGGAAAGTTTATGCATATAGTCCTGTGTATGTTAAGTTCCAAACACGGTAAGCTCATTGTTACTGTGTTTATAACTGATGTTATTAAGTATAGGATTTCTCTTTTTTATTAGTAATGCCTTGATTATTTTTAATCTTCTTTTGCATGTGGATGATGCTATTATGTATGTATTATCAATGAGAATATCACCGATAGATCCTGGAAGATCTCGATGTGTGTTTAAATGAGATCAGATAGAACAGTTGTAGGAAAGGTGTAAGGTCAATCTTCTCATCAATTTTGTGGTTGTGTAGCCAATGTAATTTTTTTATGGATTTGAATAGTTGAGGAACACAGTTCTTCAAAGAACATATGAATTTGTAAATGACACTAGTTCTCTGCAGATTTAGACTTTTATTATTGATAATGTGGTTGGCAGTATTAATTTTTTATAATAGATAATTAATTTAATTTTCTTGTTTGAATTGGTCAGTATTACATAATCTTGGATGATATTGTGAAGTGAAAATTCATCCTGTCTGTAGTTATTGTGCATTTGATTTTTGTAAAAAATACTAATGTTGTTGTTTTTGTCCATGTGGTAGTGGTTGGCATTGGTTTTGTTATGAACCCTGTATAAAAGAGAGGTTGTTGCCCAAATACACAATTTGTAAATATATATATATAATTTTAATTTTTAATTTTTTGTTTATACATATTGGCCATTTCTCCTTATACTGATAATTATTTCTCTATTAATCTTAATTTAGCTCTGTTGAGTGAGGTTCAAAAACGGTTAACTAGCCCTTTTTTTTTCAATTTTATTTTTTAACTATTATTGTGAGTGGTAATAAAAATACAAATTTTTGTCTTTTTATTGCAGTTATGAAATTCTGTACCCCCAATCATATCTTCAAATATTCATGATATATCTGTGAATATTTCTTTTATTACTCATTTGATATTTCAAAATTTTAGTATTGATCAGTATTTTATGTTTATATTTGTTTCTTTAAAAGATTTAATATGCATAGAACATATTTCTGATTTAACTTAATGAGTAAAAACATCATACCTGGCCTTTTGCCAAAAAGAATTCTACAAATTCTAATCATACAAACTGATTGATGTCATCTTGTAGTAATTTATTGTTTGTCATGTACACTTTTCTAAGGAGAAAAAAAATTCAAACTATTATTTTGAAGAAGGTAAAGTTGACTGTCAAATTATATAATTTCCTGAATGCGGATATACATCATTTGGTATGTTTTAAAATTTTTCTGCTTTTATTTTATGTGATACATGCCTTGTCCCATCATGAGGCACTTTTATCTAACCTGTCAAGAGTAATGGTAACTGGTATGCTAAGGGAAAGGTACATTTGCATGTCTCTAATTCATATCTGTCAAGAATGATTCCCTTATAGCTTGGTACACTCCTTTTATTCTATCTAGATTTCTACCATGTTCTGTCTCTCTCTCTCTCTCGCTCGCTCGCTCCAAACAAGTGTGACAATCTTAATGAGAACCAAAAGGAATTTAAGAAAAAAGAAAATTTTGTTTAGCCATTGTCACTGTCATTCATGTACAAAGTTTTCTGCAAGTTTCACATGTAAGAGTGAGAAGTAATAAAACTATATCACCAATAACTACACGATAATCATGAACATATTCTTGTTTTACATAATGTTATTTATTGTATTGCTGCATAGCATCAGGATGTATGTAATCATGGCTGTATGCAGATGTCTTTACGTTATTATCTGTGAATTATCATAACTTCTTTGGAAAAATGATGGACTGGTTTCCAGTTTCTGTCTCCACAGTTTTTGAGTGCATAGTTGTTCTTCTACTAGATTGGTTACCACCCAAGGCTTAAAGTCCTGTCTACCCTGCTGTTTAACTAATATCTGGTGAAAGAATTGTTGGATTCATGTCTTTTGCAATTTAATTTGTGCAAGGAATCTGTACTTGGATTTTGCTCATCAATTCCACTTTCTGCCCAATAACCATTACACTACCTGTCAACATCATTTTACATTTTCTTGATTAGAATTAGAGAAATGATTATTATACTCTTGTTAATGGAGCAATTGTCTAAGATGGAATTCTAAACATTTTACTTGAAGATTTTCAAGCATTAAATTAAAATTCCATTTACCATTATGAACAAAAGAGCATAAAGAAATAGTTTTTGACTATGAGGATGGGTCAATAAGTCTGTACCCTGACATATACAGTTTTAGTTAAATTTTGATTTGAAGTTTTTATTATATAATATTCAGTCCCAAAGATTAATTTTCACTTTTGAATGAAATTTATTGATCAGGAAAAAAATTAGGCTGAACAATAAAAATGTGCTGTGTATATTGTTGGACTTATGGATACACATCTTCTTCTTCTATGTGCCCTGTCTCTTCAGGACGTAGGCGATCATGGCCCTCCACGTCTCCCTATCCCTTGTGGCCCTTAGTATGTTTGTTCCTGTTACTCCTGGCAACCCCCGTTCCGTCATCCACCCGACCAGGCCCTGCAAATATGTTATCCGCTGCCTTCCTCTGTCTCTCTTTCCTTCTATCTGGCCAGTCAGTATCAGGTTCTCCAGGCTCTCCTTCCTCATTGCGTATCCCAGAAATTTCAGTTGTCTCTTCCTGATGCTCGGTATTAATTTCCTTTTGGTTACCATTCTTTCCAACACTTCATTGTTGCTTGTATGTTCAGTCCACAATATCCATAGCATCCTTCTGTAGAACCACATTTCCACTGCTTCCAGTTTTGTCCTCATTTTCGACGATATTATCCAGCATTCACTGCCGTATTGAAGAACTGACATCACATAGCAATCCAACACTCTTTTCTTTGTTTCTATTGAGATTTTCCTGTGTGTTAGTATTTTGCTCATCTTCTGGAATGCGTCCTTTGCCATGCTAATTCGCCTTCTGATCTCTGTGTCGTACTTTCCATCTCCTGTTAGAACATTTCCTAGGTATTTAAATTTTTGCACCTGCTTTATTCCGGTATCCCCCACCTGTATTTGGCATTTTGGGTTGCACCTTTTGCTGATAACCATGCATTCAGTTTTCTTAAAGTTTATTTGTAGTCCTTTTTTGTCACTCTCCACTGCTACCTTCTGTAGGAGGTCCTGCAGTTTCCTTTCCCTGTCTGCAATCAGCACTGTATCATCTGCATACCTTATGTTGTTCAAGTTGTGGCCTCCAATAGCAAATCCTGGCGTGTCGTCTAGGGTCCTCAAAATCTTCTCGCTGTACAGGTTGAACAAATCCAGTGAAAAGACGCATCCTTGTCTTACGCCTCTTTCTAACTTTGTAAATCTACTGAGATTGTTACCTGTCTGTATGCAGGCCGTTTGCTGCCAGTAGAGATTCCTGATTACTCTTATGTCCTTTCCGAAAATGTCCAGGCCGCCGAGCATCTCCATGAATTCCTTGTGTCGTATCTTGTTGAATGCCTTTGCATAGTCAATGAAACATAGGTATAAGTCTTTCTTTATTTGTAATGCCCTTTCGGAGAGCATCCTAATCATGAATATGGCATTCCTTGTTCCAGTGTCTTTAACGAATCTGCACTGTTCCTGCCCTATCTCTGCCCTGATTCTGCTTCTCGCTCTATTCATCAGGATTCTGACAATACAGTTTTGTGATGTGACTCATTAAGCTGATAGTTCTGTGTAGTTCGCACTCGTTTGCACCAGGTTTCTTTGGCAGTGCTATAAATATCGATTTGCATCAGTCGTCTGGTATTATTCCGCTGCTATAAATTTCATTTATTATGTCAGTAATCTTTTCTATGCCATATTCTTCTAAGGCTGTCAGCAGCTCTATCACTATGCCGTCTGGACCAGGTGCTTTGTTTCTGTTCATTTTGGCCATTGCAGCTTCCACTTCGGATTTTAGTATTTCCGGTCCATCCATCTCCTTGTGTATTCTCAGTTGTTCTCACTTGTCGCAAAAGAGATCCTTTATATATTCTTCCCATCAGTGGAGTATTTCCACTTTCTCTAATATGATTGTTCCTTCCTTGGATTTTATGGATCCTGTTGAGGAGAAGGTTTTTTGTCCTGTCAGTTCTCTTATCTCTTTATGCATCTTTGTTTTATTGGTCCTGCTCAGTCCCTCTACTTCTGCGCATTTGTTGTTGAGCCATTCCTCTTTAGCTTGTCTGCATTTGTTCCTTATCTCCCTGTGAAGTTTCTTGTACTCTGCTCCGTGTCTTGGCGTTATTTTTTGTCTCCTTTGCATCATGTGAAGGATCTCTTCGGTCATCCACTCATTTTTTCTTCTGCGTCTGATTTCCTTTGGGGCTATGTTGTTCGCTGAGGTCACCATCGCTTCCTTTAGTGAATTCTATTTTGAGTGCCCTTTTCCAATTTGTTCTTCATATTTCTTTCTCATGCTGTTATTGTAGTCTTTCTGCAGGGTGAGGTCATTCACAAACCTTTGATCCCTCCACTACTCAATAATATTAAGGTTCTCACATCCACAGTGAACAAGGCTGAGTGCATTGCTCACAAATTCTCTTACAATTCCACATTTAACTTATTTGCACTATCCCCACCCGACTTCCCTCCTAAAACTGAGACCCAACTGAGTGATTTATACATAATCCCCTTCATTATTTCTAAGCTTGCCTCCCATAAAGCAAGTGGATGTGATGGTATCCCAGTCATCATCCTTAAGAAATGTACCCACTGAACTCTCTCCTGTCCTCTCCAAAATCTATAACTATTATTTTGCTGCTTCCCTGCTTGTTGAATGTCCTCCTCATTCAGCATCTCACATCCAACAAATTATTTTCTAACAAGCAGTATATCTTCTGCTTTACCAGGTCTACTGCTGATGTGCTAACAACCATCACTGATATATTAGGCCCTTGATAAGAATAGTGAAGCCCAGGCTGTTATTCTGGATATCTCAAAAGTGTTTGATATGGTTCAGCATCCTGGCCTTTTGCACAAGCTACAGGGCTATGGTATAACTGGACAATTGTTGACTGGATAGTTGTCTTGTTGGAATACAAAACCTTGGTCAAGCCCTAAAGCTGTTGCACTTTTTAATAAATGGTTGATAAGATTTACTAGTATTTTGCTGTATTTCTGTCCTCCTATATGGCAAAAAATGATGGACAATCTCTTCAAATATGAAGGAGAGACTTGAAGCAACAGAAATGCAGCTTTACAGAAGGATGTTGTGGTTTTCATGGATTGAATATGTGAGCAACAATGAGGTATTGGACAGAATAGAAATAAAAAAGAAATTTAACAACAGGAAGAAACAGTTGAAATTTTTGGAATGCATGATGAGGAAGGAGGGCTTGGAAAATCTAACACTCACAGGACAGAGAAAAAGTGAGACGGGGTAAGCAGTGCATAACATACTTGTTGAGATTAAGAAAATATATGGCAGTGTAATATTTGGAAGAAATAAAAAGACAAAATATTTTAAGAGCTACAAAGGAACAGGAAGATGTGAAGGGTCATGATTGTTTATGTTGTGAAGGAACATGGCACACAAAAGAAAGAAGTAGAATCTTCTTGGCTTTTCTTGCACAGCAATAATGGTCAGAAAAATAAAAAATTCAGTAAGCAGCAATTCTGCTAACAGAAATCCCTTGTTGATGAAAAAACTTGAGGAAGAATGGTTAGATGTTCTCAAGTGGATAGAAATCCAACAGTACCTCAAATAACCACACTTTGCAATGAAAGTGAACAGAAGAGCATATATATACCATTGCATTGAGTTTTTGCTTAAATAATTTCCTTTTCTTTGTTGTTTGTTTTTTATGACATTTTGGTCAGCATTATTATTTTGCAAAGAAAACTCTGTACATGATTAAAAAATTCAATTGCTTATATGTACATGAAAAGTAAAATTTTGAAATTTTAAGATATGACTACTATTTAAGACATTGGATCCGTGGTAAAGAGGTAGAAAATATTTGCCATAAGACTGCTTAAAGGAATTTGAACTCAATCAAAACTGGAAAGTTAGTATTTTACAGTTTTAGTCCAGATATTGTTTAAAAGAAAAAAGCATGACAGAAAGAGCTAGGTACTTTCTGGATCAATAGAATAACTGACCATTTTTCCATCATCTTTAGCAATGGATTGTATATCTGAGTTTAACTTGAGACCCAATAGATGTTCAAAGCATAGACCCTCACTGAAAGTGGAACTATTTATTGTAACTGAAGAAAACTTTGAATTGTAATCATCAAATGATACTAGCTTAGTTTTTAGAACATTGAAATAACAAACTAGTTACTTTCTCATTGAACTGTTAGAACTTGGTCAAAGAAGAGATCAGCTCTGATCATCTTTATTTTTTGGAAACCTGTCCATAATTGGGTGGAGATTATCTTGTGCATAGATGTTTACTAATAATCTGAGACTGTTCCAAGTAGATTGTTAATAAAAAGCATAATGTGTGTTAGACCAAGGAAAGAGCTTTAGGAGACATTTAATAAAAAAGTGTTGGACTGATCACAAAATTTCAGGTGTCTGTAAATATAAAGCAAAGTCTTGAACTGAAGTGTAAGCTTTAGGGGTCCATTAATGAAAATGAGAAACAGTATTAGGCTGAGGAGTGAGTTTTAGGGGTCCATTAATAAAAAGAGAAAAAGTGTTAGACTGTGAAGAGAGCTTTAGCTGACACCTGCATTGATCTTATCAATTTCAGAAGATTTGCCTTTTGCAACAACCTTCATGAACTTATCTGAGAGAAAAGTTTCATTGATTGTGTAAAGTATTTCAGAGGTGCCATAGCTATAGAGTTTGTGCAGCAACCCCTGACTCTGCCACATCTTGTTATTATAAAATTTCAAATTGTTCAAAGTTCTTAATAAGTTTTGGTTTCTAGCTAAATTCACAAAAATTGTTTGATTTCTCAGAACTCAGTAAATTAATATTTATGCCTATTGTCGAATATGAAGATATTTGAACATTTTATTTGTTATTGAACATTTATTTTCTCATAAAAAATGAATGTTTATAGGCTTAGCTTCTTGGCTGTCTGTTTTATTGCTAAGAAGATATTGAATGAAAGTCAATGATTTGTGGAATGAAGTAGATTCAGTTTATTTTAGCACATACTATAATATAGTTTATTACATCCTTTATTCTCACAAGAAATCACTTACCTGATGGAAGAATTGTCTGAAGACCAAATTATCCAGGCTTTAATTCATAGTCATTGATACTTGTTACCACAATGAAATTCTTTTGAAAGAAGACAAGTGATTTTGGATTTAATGCATATCTAAAAGCTTCCAACTCAATAATGATAATGATTATTTTGTTGTATTTGTTCCTATTTTATACACATATAAAATAGTGATATATAAAATTAAATGTTCACTTGTCTGTCTCTACACTGAGTTTTATGGAGAGCGCATCTAGGGAGACTGATAATAAAAATCTTTCGAAAAACATTTTCTTGTTGTCATAATTCAAAATATAAGGTTACATATATATATCCAGAGATTTGTTTATAGCTTTTCTGAACTGCATTTATTATAAATTTTGTATTCATCATTTTGATGAAATCTCACAATTAAAGTATCCATGATTTCTTTTACTCATTATACCCTCCTACCTTCATTAGGTGCTTGTCAACCCATGTAATCTTCAGGGAAATTAAAACTAAAACTTTTATTTAAGGTGGTAGTAAAGCTTGGGTGAGAATCTTGGAAACAATGGGCATATTAATACCCATTCTTTACAGGGTTACCAAAGATGTCTTCAAAGATTTCTAATAGAAATTTTATTTTCATCAAAAAATAAATTGATAGATTTAGTGTGATATTCACAGCGTTTCGACTGTTGTACATTCTGACCTTTTTCAGGTAATATACTTTGAAATTTTGAACTGGCCCTTTATTTTATTTACTTGGGTAGATTGTTCTAGTTCTATGTTCCATGCCTTTTCTGGATATTTTAGTATCAGTTATTTCCTTTTAGTAATTCAATTTTCCAAATTTTTGTTCACCTCTGTTATGGCTACAACTCATTTTAGGTCATGTCACTGGAGCCAAAATGTTGAGAATATAAAAAAAGATGAGGACAACAGTCTGAACAATGTAAATAGTTTAAATAGTTAAAATACCTCATCTCAGAAATGTAGACACAATTTACCATTTTCTTGCATGAGAGCAGTTATGAAATATTCTTAGGATTATTCTCATATAAATTGATAGAATTTGTTTCTTTCTAAAAGTCTACATAGATTGATGTTATGTATATTGGTCATTTCTTGGTGGAATAAACCAAGGAAATAAACTCATTTTTTACTTCATTTTCTATTTTCTTAGTAGATCATGTCATCATTACTCAGTATAAGTTTGGAGCATAAACATTGGTTAATAATATTAACTGATGTCCAAAAAAGCTATTAGTAAGACTAATGTATGTTAGGAATATATCATTGCTTGATAAGGTTGATAGCTTTTTTCAGAAAAGTCAAGAAATCAAATTCAATATTGTAGCAATTTATGGGAATGCAATCCTAACTGGGCATCCTACAATTATTATTTTAGGTCAAACAATGGTGAGTTTGTAATGGATCAACACTGTTATGGTCAGTTCACATTTTATAGGATGCTTCACACATGTGATCTTGTGCCAGCTTAAGACACACACATATATCTGATAACAGTATATATTTTTATATATGAAAAACAATATTGGGGAAAATGTACGATAAAAGAAAAAGTTTTCTTTCGACACACACACATATATATATATATATATATATATATATAAGCACATTAAGTGCTAACACTAATAAAATAGTTCTCAAGGTATACTAGCAGAGATTTAATTTATATTAATCATAAATATAGATTGTATTCTCACCAGTAGCACATAACACTGAGAACACTGAGTTTCATCCACAATATAATCATCAGGCTTTGATTAAATCAATTAACACTTGACATTGTATTGTGAATAAAACTGAGAGTTGTGCTATCAGTGAGGAAAAAAAAAAAAAAAAAAAAAATATATATATATATATATATATATATATATATATATATATATATATTAATTACATAGTTCAGACTTTTGACCTCATCTTTATTGCTATATTCACAACATTTTAGCCAGATATTAAACTCACAACTCTTTCAGTTCAGTCACTGGGTCTAAACAATACTTTTATCCACTTGGCAATTTAAGGTGAAGAGTTTTAAGGCTCCCATGACTTTCTGAGCTTGTTTTGTCCAATTTATTTGACTACCATGGTCAGGTAGAAGTATTCAGACACTTGCCAATAGGGTGTCTGTGTGTGTCACTCCTGGCTTTTCTACTGTCAAATTGCATTTTGTTTTGATACTATTCCAGTGTTCCCATATTTTGCTAAGGATGATTTGCCCTACCTGCAAAGTAGTTCTGTTATATATCAATTTAAATGTCAGTGTGAGGCTGTCTATGTCAGGTGAATCAGATTGCAATTGAATACCTGGATTGGACAGCATGTACATACTCATATAAGACAGGGAGTGGGTCAGAAACAGTATTCAGGGGAATACTGTTAGTGACCCACATTGTTTAATATCAGTTAATATTATTGATCAATGTTTTTAAGACAGCAATTGGACTACATTTGGTGAACAATCCGGGTTGCACATTCAAATATTATGAAAAAGTATTTAGGATACTGCGCAAGGCTTGGTCCGTTAAACTTGGTCTTTTTAGAAGCTGGACACATCAGGCTTCATTGACTGTTATAAAATAATTTCTTTTTATTTCATTCAATTTTCAATTGTTTATATAGAAATATTACTTAAGAATTGATGTCATCTTGGATTTATTGCTAATTTGATTTTCTATAATTAATCAAATTTTAATATTTCTTAAAATAGTTGTTTTTTCTTTTATTTAGCCATATAATTTATTTTCATTCATTTTTATTCCTGAGGTAAATTTTTAATGTAATTATTTTGATATTAACATTATTCAGGCTCAGTTTTGGATTGAAACAGAAAAAATTAAGAAAACATTTGTAAAGGCCAGGTGAAGCCTGACACCTTTATTTTCTGTATACATTTTTTATATTTAAAATATTTTTTTCTTAATGTATTTATTTCAACCTCTCCCACCTCCAGTTTGCAGCTTTTCTGTTCTGTCCGATAATCTGATACGCTTTTTCCTTCTTCTTTCTTCTTTTCCTCTCCCCACTATTTTCTTTCTTCTCCTTCTTTTTCCTTTTTTCTTTTCCTTTACTTTTCACTATTTTTACTTCCTGTTATGGTAATTTACATGAACTCTTCCAACTATAAATAACCAACAGTTTCTGCTTTGGGGCAGAAGTCTATTCCAGCAGATAACTTTGACAGCCAAACCAAACAGTCATGCTGGTGACTTCTCCATTTTGCATATGTTTTGTACTACTATTCTTTGTTAATATATTTGTTTAACTCTGTTCCTTCTTTGTGTCTTTATTTCTGGTCCCTAACAAGGCCACAACACTACCATTTTCTTTACACAAACACATGCTCAAACAAATGATTGTATTTTACCATAATGATTATGAACACCAATGATGCAGGTGTTAGTTTCACTCGTTGAAATGACCATACGATCTTACAAAATTTTAATTATTTTTATATGTAATAAATAAGTATTGGCTCAGTAAACAAATAATTTTATTTATATTGAGCCCTCTGGATGGATCAGTTTTAATATTTAATCTTTAATAATTGATGTTAATAGGATCTGTTTTGAATTTTACTTTTAAGTCACTTCTTTTTGGATTTGTATATATCCTCACAAGATTAGAACTTATCATTAGATGTAGGCAGCAGAGTAAGAACAATCTACTACCTTAAATAAAAAGTTAAATTTTAAATCCCAGAAGTTTGCCAGGGTTAACAAGCACCTGATGAAGGCTGCAGGGCATATTAGATAAAACATTGTAATAGCAACAAAGATGAGGACAATGGCCCACATGTAAATAACCTAAAGAATCATTTTTTTAAATCTATATAAGTTAAAACTTATGAAAATATCAAAGGAGTTCTACTTTGTATTGAGACCAAGAACAGAAAACATGAACAAAATAAGTTTGTCATTAACATTTTTATTGTTAATATTAGTGATAAATAAACAAAAAGAGCTCATACCATCATAATTGGCTGTTGGTCAACTTCCAATCAAATGCGCGACAGAGAGGTATGGGTTGCCTATATAAGTCAGTGTCTGCAGGCTGTTTATTTAAAAATGGGGTGTGCATCTGATGGGAGTGACTTATTAAGGGGAGTATGATGTTTGAAAGATTCAAAATTGCCCAATGACCCCATTCAGAAAATCACTGATGATGCACTCTGGTGCAAGACTAAAAAAGCGTATATTCAAAGTAAGATTAAGCTGCTAACTTTCCACACTACCAAAGTGGATTGTAAGGAAATTCCAATAAGTATTAGAAAAAGCAGTAGCAGTGGACTTGAGCAATCACCTTTCCTGAAATACTACTTTAAGAAAAATATTTTACAAATTTAAATTGAAAATGACACTGACTATTCAGTCAATAAAGGTCAAATGTTTTCTGTATGGGCATTGTAGTCATATGGAATATTCTCTTAAAAAGTGTATAGGAATGAAATTACAAATAATATTACACAATTAACAATATCATTTTATTATCTTGGTAAAAATAATCAGGAAGAACTAAAAGAAGATGTGTATTTAGAAATGTCCTTATTTATATGTACATTGTATGTAAAATCCTATTAAAGATGCTGAGAGATTTACATTGGAGAAAAGGTCCTTGTTGATTTGGTAGATGTATCAGCTAAAGTCATTTTTATATTGTGTTATGTATAAAGCAACATGTGAATTTATTTTAGATTAAAAAGTACCCCAGAAGGAAAGCAACATGCCATGTCTCCTCTGGGTAAATAGAAAAAGAAGAGAGAGAGACATTTCATCATTTTTTTAAGCTGTTTATTGGCAATACCCTCTAGCAGTTACTAGTAGAAGGTTATTGACAGACAACTGGAGTAATTCCACACATTTAATCTAATTATAAGTGTTTGTTTCCTCTTTCTTTAAGAGAAATTGTTAAACAGAGAGTATTTTTGAAATACTTTTGCTTTAGCATAAGGAGTGTCTAAAATAGCATCTTGATGTTTATATGATTGTGCTTTTCATTATTAAATAAATTGTTGATATGTTCTGGGCATATTGATCTCCTAAAAAAGTTATCACTGAAAGAACTGTCATATATGATTGCATAAATGGTAATAAATCACATATTTTTAAAAATCATATTTTATATTTTCAGATGTCTGCTATGAAAAAATTATTTACATACTAGCCTTTGTACATATTTCACTGTTTCAGGTGGTCTGATTGATCAGTGCATATGATTAATAACCAATCAGAAATCCCATTAACAATAATCAAATTAGGAATTTTTATTTCTTAATTAATTTTTTATCCAATCATTTGCAATCAATGAATATTTCTTTGTTTCAAATTCAATTCCCCAAATAACTTGGAAGAGTTTTTATTAGTGTTAATTTGATGAAGGATAATATTATTGTTCAGTTTCTGGATATTATCATGTATATCATCAAAATTTGAAAATTATTTTTCTTACCCTGGTGACAAATTGATTAATATTTAGATAAAGGTAAGAACAACTGTGCTTTATTTTATGATATGTAAGCATTATTTATTGCATGACTTTAGTGAATGAAATGAAATATAGTATCATGTAGAATAAACAATCTTTTGGTACATATTAATATGTTGTATCTAGACTAAGTATACAGAATTGTAGAGATTCTTTCACTTCTCTCTGAAACTTATTGGAAGACTACCAGCAACAGCAACAACTAACATGGCAACGTGAAGAGAAAATGATATAATCAAGATGTTTGTATTCCACACTATAGTAAACAAAAGATTGGGAAGGAAACTCCCACCAAGAGTGCAATAACAGTTGATTTGAGAAACCTAATTTCCTGAAAAATTGCTTTAAAAAATGATTTTTTAAATTTTAACTGAATGTAGCACTGGCTGTTGAGTCAATGAATGCTGAATGTTTCCTTATAAGGAAATAGCTAATCTTGCAATTACTATTACTATAGCTGTTAACTAGAATTTAAGGGGCATCATCAGGTTGGGGCATTAAATAAAAGCTCCAACAAAGTATGACAGAAATATCTTCATACATAATTGTAAGACATCATTTCCACTAATGTCTTACCATTATGTGGAAGGAATTTCTGCTACACACTTTATATCTATATGTATTAAATGACTATATATATATATATATATATATATATATATATATATATATATATATGGTCATTTAATACATATAGATATAAAGTTTAATACATATATATATATATTTGGCCAACAATCTTTTATGCAGCTTTCATGAAAAATGACAGACAAGGTTATTAAATTTTTTATACAATTTTTCATGTGTTCGTATAATTTTTTTCTGTTTGGAACTCAAATTATATAACAACTCTCCAAAACTTTTGTACTTTTGAACACTTTTGCCTATACTTTTAGCCATGAACAAGAATTTTGTTTTACTTATAAATAAACATGTATAAACTTTATGCATATAGTGTCTTGTGTATGTTAAACAAACTTTAGACATGTTAATTTACAATTAAAACAAAATTAATTCTTGATAATGGCTAAAAATGTATAGCCAAAAGCACTCAAAAGTACAAAAGCGTTGGACAATTCTCATATAATTTGAGTTCTGAAAAGAAAAAATTATACAGAGACATGAAAAATTATATAAAAACTTAATGATAATACCTTGTTTGGCATTTGAAACGTGTATATATATATATATATATATATATATATATATATATATATATATATATATATATTTATTTATTTTTATAAAATATTTTACATTATTGCAATGGGTAATACATATTTCACCACATTTGGATGTTATTATCATGGCTCATCAGACCCAATATAAGATCAATTGGGTCTGATGAGCCATGATAATAACATCAAAACGCAGTGATATATCTATTACCCATTGTAATAATCTAAAATAATTTATAAATTATATTACTCTGTTAAATGAAATAAATAAATTTAACATTGAGTTTGTCTTTATTGGAATTTACCTAGATTGCATACCAAGTGTACTATGATATATATATATATATATATATATATATATATATATATATATATATATGTCCTTAAGCAAGAACAAAAACAACAAGAAACTGAGACATAAATAAGAAAGAATAATCTATGGTTCTGTTTTACTCTTGGCAGTTGACTAGCTGTGTTAGTTTATACCAATAATGTATATATATATATATATATATATATATATATATATATATATATATAAGATTTTTATATAATTATATACAAGATTTTAAAATAAATTTGATAGAGATACTTAGTCAAATTTTGGGAAGTTTATCAGGTTTGAACTTTTCAGCAACCTCTTCAGCAACCTCTTCATAACAGATAACTATAGATATTACTTCAGAACAGGAAATCTTTACTTGGCTGATGGTTATCATATTTGCTTTATTGTAATTACAAACCAGTTTTTGATGAGAATATTATTACAATATTTAAAAGTTCAGTCAACAGAAAATCATTATTTGTTAATATTCTCCTGCTTACTTCCCTTTATTCCCAAACAGTTATCTAAATGCTAAGCCATTAACATTTTCAGGAAGGAAAATGACTTTATTTGAATAATTTAGCAAGCTAATTATAAAAGCTTTCAACAAAATCAGTTGCTTATTTATAAAAATGCCAAATTATCAGATTAAAAATAAATAACAAAATATAGGTACCATCAAAATTTTATTTTTTAAAACTGAAGATGCAAATTACTTATCTCCAACTGCTTTCTCAGATCCATGGTTCAAAATGGTTTTAAATGAATGAAACCAGTTGAAGACCATTCTACTTTGAATTTTGCAAACTGGCACTAGACAATCAGAAACAGAACAGTGTCAAAAAGCAGGACCCACATCATTTGAAGACTTCTAACAACAGCCACAACAAAAACGAATATATGTTGATATTCCACATTATTTCAGACAAAAGGTTAGAAAGGAAACAGTTATTGGACTTGACTAACTTATTTTCCTGAAAAATTGTTTTAATAGTAAGATTTTGCAAAATTTCAAACAAAAATAGCACTAACTGCTTGGTCAGTGAATGCAAAATGTTTCCTTATAAGGAAACAGCTAATTTGCCATTACCATTGAGCAAGAATCATTAAGTTGGCAAAGAAATAAGATATATGCTGGCAGATATAAACCTTTACCTACCTAATTTGATATCCTAGCTTTATTTAAGATTTGAATATATATATATATAGGGTGTCCATAAAATCTAGACACATTGGCAAAAATGAATATTTTCAAGAAATTAATTTTTCAACAACATTTTATTGAATTGGAATATTAACAAATAACATCTTCAGTATAATTGCCATCATTTGTTGTGCAAAGATTGATGTGCTTTGCAAGATTCACATGAACTCAATGCAATAATTTCACATTGCCATTAATTTTAGCATACTCTTTATGTATTCAATCAAACATATTGCATATGTGATTTTCATTTAGTACATCTTCTCTAGAATACCCTAAAAAAGTCAGTTCTTTCTTCTTTCAATAAAACCCTGCTTATTCTGTAGAGGTATCAAAAATATAGTTAATGAGATTTCCTATGGGGTCCAGACTTTAGAGACACCATGTATATAACCAACAAACTTTATATTTCATTTTCAAGGTTTCTAGTGGACAAACACAAAAACGTTGAGCATAATTATAATGCAGTAAATGATATATTCAAGTTTTATTAATTGATTTTTTTAAAATCATAGACAATATTCTTTCCTTTAGATTTCACTTATTTAATATATTTGCCTTGCAGCAGCGTATTCATCCTTTTTGTACAGTTTTGTTGAGTGTCCTATTCTTATTTGCAATACAATAGTCTCATCCTTTTAATAACTGCTATAAATGTGAGCCAACACAAATTACTTGAATGTCTGATAGTTAAATGCATTTCCCAATGTGAAATATAACTTTATTCACATCTATAAGTGGAATGAATAATGATAATAATAAATTTTCCTTAATTTACAAAAAAAAATATAAACAATTATTTATAATCTCAGAATAAGAAAAAAATTCAAAATGCGAAAGCGTGTTTGCTCAGAAATGTCTTTCAATTGAAAAACTTAACAAAATATAAAGAAGAGAATTAGAGAAGAGAATTGCTTTTAGAGCAGCGAGATATGCATTTTCTGTTGTTTCCACAAAGTTACATTATTTATTACATGAAATTCATGCAAGCTTAAAAGAGCTGGGACAATCTTTTGTCAAGGATTTGATGAATTTACCTTCCTTTTCTTATGACTTATGGGTGTTTATTAAGTAAGTGTAATCAGGTGAATGGATAAGGTTGTTCAAGAGTGAACAAGAGAATTTAAAATCTAAACAGCAGAAAGAATTGCAGGAAATTGCAGATCCGTGTAAAATGGCCGAGTTGATAGTATTGGGCTTAAGGTGAATAAAATCTGACATAAGCAATGACTGTTCAGTCAAATATAAAGATGGTCATTCAAGAGGAATCAGAATTGAGCTGCTTTTGTAGATATGGAGTTAGTATACCAGGCTTTTATGGTTACCCAATTCTTGAGGACATTGCTTATGGCAGACCAGTCAGCTAATCTTTGATATGCACTTGTATGCAATGCACATTGCCTAGAGTATTGTTCTGCTAGTTGATAAGTATATAATTATCAATGTTTTCAATACAGTATTTGCAAAATCTGAAAAATATAGTTATTTTATGAGCTTATGCAGTAGCTCCTCAAACCCAAACATTATTAACAAGTTTTTTCCATTCTTCATTGTTTCTCATGATCTTCATTAGTTTTTTGCTTGTAAAAATATCAGTTCTTAACTTCTCCACATCTGTTTTAGTCAATCATCTTCTCTTCCATTTTATGTGTTTAGGTTCCCACAGGAGTACTTTACTTAACAGCTCTTCTTTCCTTCACCAAACATGGTCAGTGAATTTCAGTCTTCTATCTTGGAGTGATTCTATCACACTTTTCACACTTTTCTATAGAGCTCCTTATTTCTTTTATGTTCTTTCCATGATAGGCCAAGTATAGCCCAAAGCATCCTTTATATATATATATATATATATATCTAAAGAGTGTGGACGTCATTTTAATTTAACCCGAGGAACCTTTCGGCCAACACTTGTCAAGGGTCACGTTGGCAAATTTTATAAATAGGTAAGGAAGAGGACACAACAAAATGGAAAATTTGCAATACTAGGAGAAGATGGAATTCGCTTAAAAATAAATTTATTAAAGAATATTAAAAAGTGAGGGGGGTGTAAACATATAAATTCCACAAGAGTGAAAATAAAAAGAAAAAAAGGTTACACTCACAAACTCGCCAGTAGTTGCAAAGAGCGTAAGAACTGCTCTTTCTGCCTGCACAGGCTCGGCTGTTGGATTTTAAGGCAAATGGCCTCCAAAATACGTAGATGATATGACGAACGAGCACTGTGCAAGACAGAAAACCAACTGTCCTCATAAGAGGAGGCACAAGCCGGATTGTCCAACAGGTGTTGGCCGATTGCTGAATCAAGCACGGCCTGAGTCGTCCTTTTATTGCTATTGGAATTGCCCAAACGTAAATTCGAGGGGACATGCTGCTGAATATATATATATATATATTCTAGCGAGCCTCTCACTCATCTTCCTTCTTTCTTAAAGATGTTCTTGTGATATTACAAGACTATTCTTTCACAGAAAGAGTTAGGGGTTTAAGTTATATTTTTGCCATTTTATAATGAAAATAAATTTTATCTTTTTTTAAAATTCTTATTAACCTCCAAAAATTTAATTTTTCCTTCAAAATATTTGAGAGATCCCGTATTCTGTTACAAACATACAAGTATAGCCCTAAGCATCCTTATATATGTCCTGTCAAGCCCATCACTTGCCTTTGTCTTTCAGTAGAAAAGACAAATACTACTGCTGTTCCATCATATCTATCTAATTTCTGGAATAACAAGATATCTATTGATATTACAATCAAACGATTATCCTCATTTTGTTGTTATTATCACAATGTTTTACCCTCCTACCTTTATCAGGTGATTATCAATCTGGGTAACTGTCAGGAAATTTTGATCTGAATCATCTATTTAATCCATGAGGTGGGGGTAGATTCCTTTAAGGTTGTCTGGATTTACAAGCATCTGATTAAGGCCATCAGGTTCAATAGCCAAAATGTGGTGATAATAGCAACAAAGATAAAGACAATAGTACAAGTGTAAATAATGTCTCATAATAGTTATTACATTTGTGCACACATTTAGTACACTAAATGAAACAACTGTTATCAGAGAGAAGTTAAAATATTTTCCTGACAAGGAAATAAAATTAACCTTTTATTCTTTATCTCTTTGGGTTCTTGTAATTTAAAAAAAAAGTCTAAGTCAGTTATTAATAACACCTTTTCCTTATTGTGTTTCATTCTGGCATTGTATATGAAGATAAGCAGCTCTTTTGAAATGGCAATCATTTGAAAACAAAAAGCTCTGACAGTAAGAAAAACATTGAATCCATTAAAGAATGTGACTTTCTCTTGACCAACTATGTTAATTACTAAATCAAGTAAAGACTATTCCGTAACCAAAACCTTAAATAATTTGCTCCAAAAAATATTATTGACAACTATTAATGGAATAGACTTTGGCAATGATTGATCTTGAAGAAAAAATGATGGCAGTATACTCAGACTTTGACACTTTGTCATTTTTTGTAGTGTTGTTATTATAAAGGGTAAAAAAGGCTGATGCTGACAGGTATTAGTGAACAATAACTTGATGCTGAATATATCATTAGTTTTGTTATCATTTAAGAATCTGTAAACTTGACATAGGTTTCTGATAGTTACCACCTTGTACGGTAAAAAATGGGAGAAAACTTAAGAATTTTTTTTCAAGACTCACAACTTAGCTACAGAACAAGATTATCAACAAAAACTGATTTACTGCTATTTTATTTTGAAAAGTCTAATGACAAGTGCAAAATCCTTTTCTGATAATGACTTTCATTGATTTAATATTTATGGGGATTCAAAATAGAATATAATTCTTCTTTTTAAATTCTCAGAAAAAACTACTCAGATAATTCTTAAAATAATGACATTGATATCAGATTAAGTTTTTAGAGGCTTGAAAAGGAAAAGTTATTTTCTCAAAGGAAAATATAATAAAGATATTTGTAAATTATATAAATATCATACTTTTTTTATAATCATCTCACTCCAAACAAGGCAGAACTGCCACTGGTGCACACAGGGTTACATAATAGGAGAGTGAAGAGAGAGAAGAACAGGTCACAGTAAACATTGGAGAACGGGTAAAGAGAAGGATGGGTACATTGGTGTAAAGAGAGCTGCATGAGAGCAAAGTGTAAAGTGAGAAGGAGGATGGGAATCAAGGAGATAATAGATGACAATTTACACTGCATTTAAACTCTTGGAGATTGTAGCTATCAAGGAAACAAGAATATGGAAGGGAGTTCCACAGGCAAGAAGTGTGAGAAAAGAAGCTGATAGAGTAGAATTTGTGGTTACACTTGATTCTTTTCACAGTAAAAAGGGGTAGGACCTTGTTGCCAGTCTAGTAGTGTGAATAAATTCATGTGGGGGGAGCACCAAAGAGCTAAGCTCATCAAAGCAGAATCTGTGAAAGTATTTGTAAAAGAGACAGACAGAAGCCACATCTCATCGATGAGAGAGAGACTGGAGTATAGGCCACCAGGTTGAAATCGACTACATTGCAGCTTTTAGAAAAATGTCTGAAGAATGTTATGCAAATTTAATTTTTGTTATTGTTTTACTGTTGAACTAGCTAGATCCAACCATCAGTTCTATTCTAATAATTTCTTTTCTTGCACTTCTTGCCTGTGGAACCCTTTTCCGATTTCTTGCTTCTCTGCCACCTTCAATCTTTAAAAGTTTAAATTAAATGCTAATCACCATTTTCTGTCTTCCTGAATCCTGTTTTTTATTGACCTTTCTCCTCAATCTCTTTCACTCTGAGGACCCTTTACATCCTTGTGACATTATTGTTTATCAAAACTATATTGGTTGTCAGGATGAACAGATGTCCACTTGAGGTGGCACTGTGCCTTGAGACAATATTGGTTTTCAAAATCACATCTGACCTTAAGCAGAACACTTATATACAATCTATCAAAAATGATTGGCTGCTGTACTGCTCAAGTAAGTACCTAACTTCTCATGCTGTTCTCTACCTTTATAAGAACCAGATTAGACCAAAATTATTTACTGTTGCCATATTTGGCCGTGAGTTACCCAGTCTTCACTTTCCAGTCTTGATAGAGTTCAAAAGAGTCTCTGAGTCCTTGTTGGACTACAATATCACTCTTAGAAATATAGGCAAATAGTATTGTTGTTGAGACACATGTTTGAAAGATTAAGTGATGTATACTGTGCTTGATGTACACAGAGTAAGTAAATATAAGAATATTATTGAATTTAATTAAATTTGTTTAGGTTAGTAGGTGATTCATTTTAACTTCCTTATTGCTTATATTTTCATATGAGTATTTAGTTCAATATGAATTTGTCTTGATTTTTTTACAAGTGATTATTCTATCAAATTAGATGTGCATGTAGCTGTCGAGTTTGTTTGGATAAACAGATCAGTCCTTTACTGTATGTAAATAGACTTGGTAATTTTGATCAGTTGGTGATTGGTTTATGTAACAGACTTGGGTGTTTCATTCTGCTACTAGGACAAGCCTATTTTCTGGGTCCTGATTGGCTGCTGACTTTGGTGTGGATGCTATGATAAATAAATATCCCTCATTCAGCCATAAATATTCTAGTGCAAGGTCTGTATTAAGTTACAGCTCAATCCCCTGTCTGCCAACTGGATGCTAGTTGGGAGTTTCTCTCATGAGAAACTCCCAACTAGCATCCAGCATTATGTTTTTGATTCTACAATAGCATTATAGTTATTAACATGGAAAGTAGGATTGACCTTTTGAGTCCAATTTTAGCTGAAGTTAGATGCATTCATCTTCTCATTTATATCCTAGAAAAAGTATAAATCTATCTCCTCTATCTTTAACTAGGGGTTAATAGTGATGTAGACTGAGCTCTATAACCTTGGGATGCAACCAATCTATGAGAAGGTAAACCCTGAATTCAAGGAGTGATTCCCTACATCAGGTTAACATCTTAGATATAGGGGAGGGTGGGGAGAGTTGGCCACAAAATCTTCCTTTTTATATTTCTTTCACTAGTGTTGAGGTCATTGGTTTTATCAAACTGGAAATTTGCACACATAACACACATTTTTCATGATATGGAACAAGTTTTATTCATGTAAGTATGTAAAAAAAAAGTTGAGAACAAAATTCCAGACATGTCATGTATGGGGAGAGTTGGCCAGGGCAGGGGGAGACTTGGCCTCTTCAGTGGGGAGACTTGGCCACAAATGGGGAAAGTTGGTCACATTAAAAGAAGTCAGGTTTTTCAGCTCTCAATAACAAAATACAACAAAATGAGCATATTTATTAGTCTTTACATCATTTCTGCATCATAATAACACCTGATAATATTCTGAAATGTGCTGGGCTCAGCGATATAATAGTCTTCAGATGATCAATACTACACATGAATGATGAAATATAAACACACACACACTAGTTACAAATCTGTGCCACAGATGTGTTCTAATTAGTAAATTAGACATCCTAATACAAAGGAATGCATGAAAAACAACCACAAATTCATTCAGAACCCAGTCATGTGAAGATATAAAACCAGTGTGAACAATGTGGAGAGTTGGCCAGCCTGTGGCCAACTTTCCCCACAAGGAAAATCTGAACACAAAAAATCAGTAAAAATTAACAATGACTGTCACTTTTTAAGAAATATGCTGAAAGCTAGGCTAAATGGACACTCTTTACAGATGCAAAAAAAAACAGAACACTGACAATGTCATCAAAGCTACTATGGGTTCGAAGCTAAAACTGAAAAATTGAAAAACTTACCTCCGAAATGAGTCAATGCTCTCTCTCAGCCATGTGTCAAAGGAAGTAATCAACAGTGGGTCAGTTATTCCTCACTACAGAAGAGCTCTCCAGAAACAAAGCTAAGAATTACTTTCATACTTGGGTTTTGCTTAGACACAGGGGTGGCCAAGTCTCCCCACTGGCCAAGTCTCACCACCTTCCCCTACCCACTGCTACATCTAGTGCTTTAACAACCCTAAACCCTAATAAGACAATTTTATGAAATAGTTTCATTGATACTATTCAGTCCTCCAATGTTACTCTGTTAAAGAGATAGACAAGTAAATATAAGTTTGAAAAATTCAAATTTTTTTTAAATCTAAGGTTCACACTTACAAGGCCTGAAGGTTACTCAAGGTTGAGGGTTAGCTTGGCAAGAAGTTTGTGTGGATAGGTGTGCAAGATAAGGTTAACCCTAGCCTTGAACAGGTTAAGATTGTAGTAATCATAGAAACATCCTCTTGGGGATCAGTTCTACAGATCAGTGATTCACAGATAGAAGCTTATTTCTTACCTCATGGAGGGAATGTGAGCAGTTTGCTAAGTGGCATGACATATCCTTGTTATGAAGGTTTGAATTAGCAGGACTAGGGAATGTATTTCATCTGAGCACTTTCTGTAGAAGTAGTGATACATCACATTCTGTCTGTGTGAAAGAGGTTTGAGGGTGGAGAATAATTTGTCACTCACAAGGGTTTGGAGAAGCTTATAGATTCTATCAAGGTTGGAGACTGAGCTCTGGGCAGCTCCTACCCAAATATGATCATGGTGCTCCATCTTTGGCTTGATCTAGCTCTTGTAAAAGGAAAGGATAGCAGGAAGAGTCAGGTACTTACAGCAGAGAGCTGGCCATTTTACTTGCATCCTTAGCAATGGATCCATTCATAGCAAATTTTTAATGCTGATGAACATTACTATCCTCTTGGAAAATTGGCTGCTAGAAATATTTTAACAAATATGCAAATATTTTTTTTTCTGTCACTGTTTTTCTTTTCTGATTGCTGAATACATTGATATTACATTTTTTTTTTTAAACAACCATAATTAATCACACCATATACACTAGTTTTGGGCAGCATGTGTGATCTTTGTTGTTTGCTGCTTTAGAAAAATTTCCATAGGACTTTACTTGTAAAGCTTCAAAACAAATATTACCCAAGTTATATTGAAACAAGCTTTTTATCTTGTATAATGAGAATCACTGGAACTGATCAAACCAGCTTTAAAGTTGTTTTCTTTATGAATCTTGACAAATGGACAAGTAAAGAAGACAGAAAAAAGTATTGAGTACATTTCCATAAAAAAAGATGGACCTTGCAAAAATAAGATTACATTACAAATTTAATATTTACATTATTTGCATTTAAACTAATGTCCTTATGTTGCTATTATCACAAAGTTTCTGTAGTTGTGCCCTCCATCCTTCTTCAGGTGTTTGTCAATCTGACTAACCTTCATGGAATTTCAAACTGAACTGAATATAAATGATAGTTTTTCATCTGAGAAACTCTAACAGAAATTGAACTTAAATATTTTAATTTCTTAGATGATGGCTGCAATTCAAAATCTTTTGGATGCTCTGCTTGAAGAAAAGTGTGCCATTCTTATATTGCCCTAATTAGCTGTATGAAAACTTATCCACAATGAAGGAATTTGTTCAACTTCAACTAAAAAGACACTTTACAATGATGATAAATTTTAATTTAAAGGAAAAGAGTACAATATAACCAATTCCAATTGGAGTATATCTTTATTTTAAAAAGATTTTTCCTCATATTTATACTGTGATGTAATGAATATGTGATGTAACGAATATGCATACACCTTGGTTCCTCCTCACAGTAATATGATTGGCTGGTGTCAGCCATAAATACAGACTAAGGCAAGGATGTCAATGGGTCTACGTCTATATGAACACCTATTGCATAAGCCTACATCTCAGCATACTGCATATGACTATGATGTGTACCGGTCCATTACGGCTACTTGCTAGATTGTCCTACCCAGTTACATTTGCCAAAACCATTTAGCTACTTTGAATAATATATATATATCCCTTTCCAGGACATATCAGTTGGTGACGAAGAATTCGGAATGACTGCATAAGACTAAAAAAAAAGCTAATACAGTTGACAACACTTACTAACAAAGAATATTAGAAAGATTCGTTCAACACTTACAGAAAAATAAATAAGTTTTTCATCACTTTTTGTTTGAACACTTATTAATGAGGAATGTTAGAAAAGGAAAAACTTGGGCAACGCTTACAGAAAGTAAAAAAGTGCCCCCCCCCACTCTTGTTTGGACTTAGAAGATTTTATTGTATAAATAAATTACAGCAAAAGGTTTTGTGGATACATTGACAGAATGGAACAAATTGCAGAATTAACTATGGTTCTACAAGTCACTTTACAGCAACAACAACAACAACAACAGCTTATACAGCAACAATTACAACAACAACAACAACAACAAGTTATGCAGCAACAAGAAATGTTTGGAAAGTTATTCAAACAAGAGGCAAAAGACAATAAATCACTTTTGGAAGACATGTTATCAAGGACAACAAAAGAACCCGGTTCTAGATATTTTTCTGCAGAAGGAATTTCAAATTCACTCTCTGAATTTAAACACAACCCTGGCAGTGGTTCAACATTTCCAGCTTATTTTCGTAGATTTGAAACAATATTTACAAAAAGATGTGAACAGTGGTCTGACGGGGAAAAAATTACGCTATTGTTTCAGAAGTTGGGAACTGAAGAAAATATAAAATATATGAATTTGATCCTTCCATATAAGCCAGAAGAAATTACATTCAATGAGACAGTAGAAATTTTGTTGAAAATTATCGATAAAAGAGATAGTCTATTATTTCATACACGATACAAGTGTCTAAATATCGTAAAACAAAAGGATGATGATTTTGTCATGTATGCATGTATGGTTAATGCGCAGTTTGAGGTATTTAATTAAAGGATTTGTCAAGCAACATGTTCAAGTGTCTAATTTTTGTGCAACAACGAAGAACAAAGAAATTAGATCAAGAATCCTCACTATCATGGAAAAAGATCTGAAGATTGTGCTACAAAAAGTAACGGAAGAATGTCAGTGACTTATAAACATAAAAAAAGATAATACTCAGATTGAGGAGAAGAGTATTTCATGAGTACAAACAGAAGTGGATACAAAATAAAGAAAGAAAAATTATATGCAGTTCATGTGGAGGGCAGTATATAAAGAAAGATTGTTTCTTTAGGGTTAAAATATGTTTTAATTGTGGGCATGTAGGCCATAGAAGTTCTTATTGTTGGGAAAAACAGAGAAAAGTAAAATCAAAGTCGAAAAACAAAGATGAATGTAGTTTTGTTGAAAAATTAAATTGACGAGAGTAAAAGAAGAAAATACCTCAATGTAAAAATAAATGGCCAGACCATAAGATTATTACTCAATTCAGAAAGTGGAATAAAAATTGGTTACCCACCGTTGACTAACACAGACAAAATTGCTAGGGGAGTGTCAGGAAAAAGACTTAAGTTTAAAGGTGAATTAAAATGTAACATTTCATTCATGGGAAAAATTCACAAATCAAAAGTGTATGTGCTCCCTGGTTCAGTAAACCTCTTTGGTTTAGACTGGATTGTATTTTTTAATTTATGGGAAGTACCGGTAAATGCATTCTGTAACAAAGTTAACAGAGAACAATAAAACGAAAAAAACAGAAAGCTTTATTATGGATTTGAAAAGCGAATTCCCTAACATCTTTTCAGAAGGACTAGGTCTGTGCACAAAAACAGAAGTCAACTTTGAATTGATAGACAATGTTAAACCAATTTTTAGACCAAAGAGAAAAGTACCATTTTTGGCACTAGACACAATAAATGAGGAATTAGAAAGGTTGGAGAAAAGTGGCATAATTTCGAAAGTTGATTACTCAGATTGGGTGTCTCCAACTGTATATATAAAAAAGAAAAACTGAAAAATCAGTGTGTGTGCTGATTTTTCAAAAGGTTTAAATGACTGTTTGAAAGATCATGCATACCCTCTACCATCTCCTGAGGATATATTCACTTAATTAAACGGAGATAGAGTGTTTCCAAAGTTGGACTTGTGGGAGGCTTACCTTCAGGTTAAAGTCAGTGAAGAATGTTCAAAGTACCTGAAAATAGACATGCATAAAGGGATGTTTAAACTAAATTGTTTCTATTTGGATTGAAGGTAGCTCCAAACCTATTCCAGCAAATAATGGACACAATGTTGGCTGGTATGGAGTATTCAATCTCATATTTAGATGATATTTTGATTAAAAGTGAAAATGAGGCCCAACGCAAAATGCACATTAGAGCAGTATTTCAGAGAATTGTGCAATATAGGTTCAAGCTGAGTGCTGAAAAATGCAAGTTCTTCTTAAAGAAGATAAAATATTTAGGGCAGGTCATTGAGAGTAAAGGAAGAAAACCAGGTCCAGAAAGAGCTGGGGCTATAAAAATATATGCCAGCACCTGATAATGTGGCTAAACTCCAGGTGTTCTTGGGATTAGTAAGTTACTATAGCATTTATATCCCAAAAATGTATGATATAAGTTGCTGTAAAAAAGGTGCAAAGTGGATTTGGTGAAAAAAAAAAATGTGAATATGCGTTTAAAAAATGTAAAGCTGTCTATTAGCAGACCTATCGTTAGTGCATTTCGACCCGAAGAGGAAAATTATTGTAGCAGCAGATGCCAGTAACGAGGGACAAGGTGCTGTATAGATTCATAACTTTGAGGTACAGATCTACGAAGCCAATAGCACATGCCTTGAGAATGTTACTGCCTGCTGAACAAAGATACAGTCAAATAGAAAAAGAGACTTTTAAGCAATAATCTATGCTGTGAAAAAATTTCACAGGTTTCTATATGGAAGAGAGTTTATTCTGCAAACAGATCACAAACTGCTGTTATCAATATTTGGAAAAAGAAAAGGTATACCAACTCACACGGCAAATCAACTACAGCATTGGGATGTAATTCTAGTGAATTATAATTTCAAAATAGAATATGTGCCTTCAAAGAAGCTAGGTCATATCGATGAGTTATCAAGATTGATAGCTGAATATAAGGAACCATGGGAAGAAACAGTATTAGCGGCGGTAGGAGACGAAAATGAATTGTTGAGTCTGGTATGCAACATTTTTAGAGAACTACTAGTTATGCTAGAAGATGTGAAAAAAGCAGCGGAGAATGATGATTTCATTAAAAAAATGAAAAAGCAAGTTTGGTTGATCGAGAAATCTAAAAAAGGAATTAGTATGTCACCGTTTTCAATCTGTGAACAGGTGTTACTATACGTAGATAGAGATGTCATGCCAGATATGCTGCAAAAGAAAATTCAGAAAGACTTTCACACTGGCCATCCAGGGATTTTGTGAATGAAATAGCTTGGACAATACATATAACTTCTCTAATGAGAAGCTATACGTATTGGCCGAGGATTGACCAAGACATAGAAAACTTGGTGAAACAGTGCAGAGGATGTCAACTGGCAGCAAGGGATCCACCAGTAAAGATTCAATCATGACCAAAGACAGATGTCTCATGGACTCTATTGCATATTGACTATGCAGGGCCCATAAATGGATCTTATTACCTAATTATTGTGGACAGTTTCACTAAGTGGCCAGAAATTGTTAAGTGCAGGCACTTAATGAAATTTTTAGTTGCTTTGGTCTCCTTAAAACTTTAATCAGCAACAACAGAATGCAGTTTACGAGAAGAGAATTCAAGGAATTCTGTTCACCATTGTCCATTGATCAGGTGACAATGCCAGTATATCATCTAAGATCGAATGGACAGGCGGAAAAAATTGTTGACACTTTCAAATGAGTGTTAAAGAAAGGCGTGGACACAAATGAAAGAAGTATTCAGAAATTGTTGGCAGTATCTAGGATCATGCCAAACCCGAATACGACATCAAGATTATCACCAGCAGAGTTAATGTTTGCAAGGAAAATATGCTCTGTCTTTGACATGCTGTTGCCTAGTCTAGCAAAGAAAGCTGCTAAAAAAGAAAACCATATAACTAAAGTATTTAAGCCAGGTGACAAAGTTTTTTTCAAGAACTTTAGGGCTGGAAAAATGTATTGGGAAGAAGGAATGATAACCAAAAAAATTGGACAGGTCATATATGACATAAAAGGGGGAAAATTTCGGTGCAAAAAACATTGGAATCAATTGAGACCCAGACACACTACAGACGTCATGAAAAATACAGAAGAAATTCCAATGGAAATCCTGTATGATACATTTGAAATTGAAATTCCCATTCCAGCAAGTCAACATTTGCCAATGGAGGTATTCTCAACCTCAAGGCTAGAGGTATCAGTGTGTCAAATGCTACCTCGGCAGGGAGGATTGAGTTGGAAAGGACTTAGAAAAAAGTCACTCGATTATGTCCAGACTCTAAAAAGAGAAAATATTGAAACTAAATTTCACAGGAAAATTTAGCTCGGGGTAGGTGATATAATGAATATGCATACACCTTGGTTCCTCCTCACAGTAATATGATTGGCTGGTGTCAGCCATAAATACAGACTAAGGCAAGGATGTCAATGGGTCTATGTCAATAGGTCTATGTCTATTGACTACACTTATTGTATAAGCCTACATCTCAGCATACTGAATACGATTACAACAAGTACCGGTCCATTATGGCTACTTGCTAGATTGTCCTACCAGGTTACATTTGCCAAAACTGCATAGCTACTTCAAATAATATATATATCCCTTTCCGGGATATATCATACTGAATATAATATATTTTTGCTGATTGCATATTTACCTGAGACTAATTTATCTTCTAATCCAAAGTGCCAACAGCATAAAAAGGACACAATTTCTTGGAACTGATCTCTCACCCAAACAGGAACACTATGAGCAACAGGTGACACCAGACCATTATCCTGCTACTGTTAGCATCAAACAAGAAATTACATTACATATCAACATTCTAGGAATATGCAAACCAATGGAGATTTCATCAGTGACAATCACAGGATCATATACACAGGTGGTAAAAATAATGAAAAGGAAGTCAGCTTGACACTGGATTAAGAAATGAAGAATTGCTTCTGGGATACTGCCAATTATCTGAAAGATCTCTTGTGGGGCAACTGAAAAGAAAGCACTTCAACACAGCAGTTGTAGTAGTGTATGTACCAAAAATGCAAAACACTGAGGAGGAAATAGAATCCTTCTAGTCCACACTGGACAATGCCAAGGCTCAGTGTAAAATTAGAATTATCATGGGAGACATGAATGCTAAAGTTGGCAATGAGAGGGAAAGTGTAGCAGTTGACAATTTCAGACTAGGGAACTGCAATAAACGAGGAAAAAATAGTTTTAATGGTGCATGATGAATGATCAGGTAATAACTAACACATGATTTCAAGAACACCTAAGGTGATTATAAACATGGAGAAGTCCAGGAGTTGAGGTAAAAAAATCAAATCAACTATATAACTATACACAGGAGATTCAGGATTGCAGATGTTCATTGTAAGGCTTATCCAAATGCCAACTGGGGAAGCAACTACCTTCTGGTTATATGTAAACTAAGGATGAAACTTTGGAAACTGAACAAGCCTAGCGCAGCACCCAGACTCATGAACAACCTCAACTTGCAGCAAAAATACACAGACAGGGTGAAAAAAATACATACAGGAAACAGAAACTTGAAATGGGATGCACTAAAGAAAGTGTTAATGACAATGACAAACAACATCATCCCAATGGAAAACAGATGTAGAAGAAAACATTAGTGGATCACTGATGAGATTCTCAACATGATGCAAAAGAGACAGAAAACAGTGCCAAGACATGGAACAGAATACAGGAATCTACAGAAGGAAATAAAGAGCAAATACAGACAGGCTAAAAGGAATGGCTCAATAACAAATGTACAGAAACAGCAAGATTGAGCATGACTAATAATGGTGCATGCATAAAAAATGAGAGAACAGGACAAAAGATATACTCCTTAACAGAATGTATAAAATCCAAAAATGGAATACTTGTATTAGAGAAAGAGAAAATACTTCAGCAATGCAATGGGAAGAATATTTAGGAGATCACTCCTATGATAAGAGAGAGCAACCAACAATGTACAGAAATACCGACAGACTGGAAATATTGAAATCCAAAATCAAAGCTGCACTGGTCAAAATGAAAAGAAACAAAGTAAAGGACCAGACAACATCGTAATGGAGATACTGGCAAACTTAGAAGATTTCGGCATAGACAAAATTCTTCTATGTGTCCTGTCCCTTCAGGACGTAGGTGATCATGGCCCTCCACGTCTCCCTATCCCTTGTGGTCCTTAGTATGTTTGTTCCTGTTACTCCTGGCAACCCCCGTTCCATCATCTACCCGACCAGGCCCTGCAAATATGTTATCCGCTGCCTTCCTATGTCTCTCTTTCCCTCTACCTGGCCAGTCAGTATCAGGTTCTCCAAGCTCTCCTTCCTCATTGCGTGTCCCAGGAACTTCAGTTGTCTCTTCCTGATGCTCGGTATTAATTTCCTTTTGGTTGCCATTCTTTCCAACACCTCATCATTGCTTGCATGTTCAGTCCACAATATCTGCAGCATCCTTCTGTAGAACCACATTTCTGCTGCTTCCAGTTTTGTCCTCATTTTTGATGATATTGTCCA
Source organism: Ascarosepion bandense (assembly GCA_037127315.1). Lineage (NCBI taxonomy): Eukaryota > Metazoa > Mollusca > Cephalopoda > Sepiida > Sepiidae > Ascarosepion > Ascarosepion bandense. Next base: position 2,395,283 of record JBBBDQ010001261.1, read on the forward strand.
GCACTCACTGCCGTATTGAAGAACTGACATCACATAGCAATCCAGCACTCTTTTCTTTGTTTCTAGTGAAATTTTCCTGTGTTTAAATTTTTGTACTTGCTTGATTCTGCTGTCCCCCACCTGTATTTGGCATTTTGGGTTGCACCTTTTGCTGATTACCATGCATTCAGTTTTCTTAAAGTTTATTTGTAGTCCTTTTTTGTCACTCTCCACCGCTACCTTCAGTAGGAGGTCCTGCAGTTTCCTTTCCGTGTCTGCAATCAGCACTGTATCATCTGCATACCTTATGTTGTTCAAGTTGTGGCCTCCAATAGCAAATCCTGGTGTGTCATCTAGGGTCCTCAAAATCTTCTCGCTGTACAGTTTGAACAAATCCGGTGAAAAGACACATCCTTGTCTTACACCTCTTTCTATCTTTGTAAATCTACTGAGATCGTTACCTGTCCGTATGCAGGCCGTTTGCTGCCAGTATAGATTCTTGATTACTCTTATGTCTTTCCCGAAAATGTCTAGGCTGCCAAGCATCGCCATCAATTCTTTGTGTCGTATCTTGTCGAATGCCTTCATATAGTCAATGAAACATAGGTATAAGTCTTTCTTCATTTGTATTGCCCTTTCAGAGAGCATCCTAATCATGAATATGGCGTTCCTTGTTCCAGTGTTTTTAACAAACCCGCACTGTTCCTGCCCTATCTCTGGCCTGACTCTGCTTCTTGCTCTATTCATCAGGATTCTGACAATCAGTTTTCTGATTAAGCTGATAGTTCTGTGTAGTTCACACTCATTAAGCTGATAGTTCTGTGTAGTTCACACTCATTTGCACCTGGTTTCTTTGGCAGTGCTATAAATATCGACTTGCATAGGTCGTCTGGTTAGACAAAATTACAGAAATAATAAATGAAATCTGACAGTGGTGAAATACTGGAAGACCTAAAAAGATTGATTTTCATACCACTGCTAAAAAGCCAGGTGCAAAGGAATGTGAACTCCACCAATCAATTAGCTTAATGAGTCAATTAACAAAACTCTTTACCCAAATCCTGATGAATCAGGCCGCACACAGGACAAAAACAGTGCAATTTTGTCAAGAACACTGGAACAAGGAACATGATATTTATGATTAGAATGTTATCAGAAAGGGCAATACAAATGCAGAAGACCTTGTGTTTCATAGACTATGTAAAGGCATTTAACAAAGTACACTACAAAGACTTGAGAGAAATGCTCGTCAGTCTTGACATATTCAGGAAAGATATCAAGAACCTCTACTGGCAGCAAATTGCCTGCATACAGACAGGAAATGAGTTCAATAGATATACAAAGATAGAAAGGGGTGTAAGACATGGATGTTTCTTCTCACCAGATCTATTCAACCTATATAGTGATACAATTCCAAGAGCTCTAGAAGTCTTGATAAGATTTGTCACTGGTGGTTATAATCTGAACAATATATGGTATATAAAGATAATACACTGCTGATAGCTGACATGGAAAGGAAACTACAAAACTTCCGACAGGAAGTAGTTAAAGAAAGCAAAAAGAAAAGGCTACATATAAACTTCAAGTAAACTGAAGGGTAATTAGTAAAAATAAGAGCCAAAAATGCCAACTACTAGTTAAGAATAGTAAAATCAAGCAGATACAGAAATTTAAATACCTGGGAAATGTTCTAACATAGGTAAGTAAGAGATTGAGATCCAAAGGCAAATTGGCATGGGCAAGGATGCATTCCAAAAGCTAAGTAGAGCTTTGAGAGATAAGAAAAGTTTATTAGAAACAAAGAAGAAAGTACTGGATTGTCATGTGATGTCTGTCCTTCAGTATGGCAGTGAATGCTGGACAATCTCATTAAAGAGAAAGAAAGACTGAAAACAACTGAAATGTAGTTCTACAGAAAGATGATGAGGATATCATGGACCAAACATGGGAGCAAAACTGACGTTTTGGAGAGGATGAAAATGAAAAGGAAACTTATGCTTATATCAGGAAAATATAGCTAAAGTTTCTGGGACATGTAATGATGAAGAAGGGCTAAGAGAATCTGATACTCATGGGACAGATAGAGGGAAGGAAAGACAGGGGAAAGCAACACATGACATACTTGATGGGCTTGAGCAGATTGATGGTAAAACAGGGTTTGTGAGGGGTAACAGGAGAAAGGGTGTTAAGAGCTACAAGGGATAGAGAGATATGGCCATGATCGCCTCTGTCTTGAAGGGACATGGCACATTCAAGAAGAAGAAGTGAATTTGAAAACACAGCTGTTGAGCCCTTCTTCAAGTGTCTGTCAGTCCAAGTAATATTTAGAGAATTTCAAACTGAACTGAATGTAAATAATAACCTGCTATCTAAGAAAGTTAAACACAATTTTCAAATCATCTAAGCTGGATTTTAAGCTGGCAAATAATAAAAGAAAAAACTGAAATGAACCCTCCGTCCATGCATTGGATACTGTTGTAATTTCTGGTTGGGTGCCCCTGCTATTCATCTTGGGGGTCTTCAACAGAATCCTGAGAAGAATCTGTAATGTAATTGATCCTAACCTGGCTGCTGGACTCCAACCACTTCCTCACCGACAAAATGTGGCTTCCCTCTGTCTCTTCTACAAATATTTTCATGGATTCTGCTCAATGTGCTTAACTCACTGGTGCCACCTCTAGAAGAATTTACTCAAGAAACCAGACTGGCAACAAGGTCCCCCACTTTTACAGTTAAAAGAACCAAATGCAGCCACCACTTCTACTCTAACAGCTTCTTTTCTTGTACTTCTCACCTGGGGAACTCTTCTGTATACTTGCTTCCCTGACAGATACAATCTCCAAGAGTTTAAATGCAATGTCAATTGCCATCTCTTATCCTCTTGATTCTCATCCTTCTCTTATCCTTTCTCCAGTAACCCCTGTATCTTGTTCTTCTCCCTTTTCATTCTATTCTTGCAACTCTCTTCACACCAGTATTCCCATCCTTCTCTTTCCCATTCTCTGACACCCCCTGTAACTGGTTCCACTTTCTCTTTGCTTTCCTCCTATGTAACCTTTCATGCTCCTCTTATGTAACTCCCTGTGCACCAGTAGCAGTATTGCCTTGCTTAGGGTGAAATGATTAAAAATATATATATAAGGGATTCACTTTTAATTTAAATGTGATTGTATCAAGTGAGGTAGATGGACAGGAGGTTTTCACCAAGACTTACTTTTTGTACCCACTTGTAATGAAAGGATTGGCACATAGAACAAAATGAATGTAACTGATCGAGTTAATCACTTTGATTTGAATACAATCTATAACAACAACAGATCATAGAGAAAAAGCCACTCCTATATTTTAGTGTAAGATTGTGTGGTATGCTTAACATGGGCATTGATCAAGTTGAGAAGTTAGCCCTTGAGTGGAATCTTGATTTTCTGGTCGTAAACTTTATTAGCTTTGCAGTAATAAAATTTGTGAGCGAAAAGGTTCTTAGCATCCTGAATTACATTCCTCCATTTTCAATCACAGGTTTTCTCAATTTCTGCACCATCTTAAAGGTTCATCTCATTATTTTTCAATGTTATACTTATGACAAAAAATACTTTCCATAGATTAAAAACTCTTCTCCATTTGAGAATTACTGCTTTACTTATCTTGATGGTAAGAATATGAGTGTGACAGATGTATGTAATTACTGATGATGATTGATAACCCACACCATCTATCTACAACTTCCTCTTTTTCCTCCTCCTTCACTTGGTAAATTCAAGTTCATTACTTTACATTTATTGTAGGCAAGTGTACTATTATGAGCTCAGTGTGATTGAGATTGTGGTGAGTGATGATGATGATGACAACCAACACTCCATCTCCACCCCACCTCCTCCCCCTCCACTTTCTTCTCGTTAAATTCAAGTAAAGTTGATCATATCATTTGTCATGCAGAATTCTTTATCTCTGTTTCACCTTTCTTGATGCCAGGTGAAAAACACAAGATGTTATTTCATTCCATTGTAAGCAAACAAAAAAGATAAGAGCTTCCCCGACTCCCACCGATCTCCTTCTTTAACAATAAAAAGAGCAAAGCGTGCATCTATGGAACATTTTCCACCACCCCCCGAAACCTTTGCCTTCATTTTTCTTAACTACAGTCTACCCTGGAGATTAGAATAATTTCAGAACCATAAAAATAGCAGTGTTACTTATCTAATGACTCATTGATGCTTTATGATACTTGTTTTTATCTTCTGTTGATACAAAGTTTTTGATAATTGCTGCTTAAAATAATTGTTGATATAGAAGAACAGACACAAGAAATTAGTAAAAGTTTTCTAAAATTCTTTTGCATGTCTTTTCTACAAATATTTTCATGGTTTCTGCTCTGATGGGCTTTTCTCTCCATGCTGCCCCAACCACATGAAGTTACTTGTGCAGCTAGATTGGCAACTAGGTCCCACCCATTTTACCATCAAAATAGTCAGCTGTACCCTCCACTTTTAGTCTATCAGTTTCTTTTCTCGCACTTTTTACTTGTGGAACACTCTTCCATTTACTTGGTTCCCTAATAGCTACAATCTCTAAAAGTTTAAGGGTTGTCACCCCTGGTGACTTGTTCTCTCTTTTTTCTCTTTCTTTTTCTCTCACTGTAACCCCCTGCACACCAGTGGTAGTACTGCCTTGAAACAATTATTTAAAAAAATTCTAAGTTCAGTTTCAAAAATTTTTTTAAAATTCTTCAGTTACACTCAATTAGAATTATTACTCTAGGTTTGTGATTTTTTTTTATTTTCAGAGACATTTTTTAATCATTTCACCCCTAGCAAGTCAATAAAGACACTAAGACAAAAGGGGTTACTGAGTGTGAAAGAAGATGTAAAAAAACATTAAGGAGAGAGAACAACAATAAAAGAATAGGACTGAAGAAAACAAAAGATAATGATTGACCTCAGACTAAAATTTGACTAAAAAGCAAGAGGCTAGAAAAGAGCTCAACAAATGATAAGTGCAAGAGAAAAATTGTTAGTATAAATTGTAAAATGATGAGACTTGTCAATCTAGTACTGCACTTAAATTCATAAAATTGAGGTACCAAAGAGGAAAACTCAACAGAGTAATTACCATGAAAATACTTATGGTAAAGGCACAGGGATGTTACATTCAACAGAAAAATAAAAATTATCTCTGGGATTCTTTTCCATTATATTTTAATATGCATCTTGTACTGTGCATTATGTAGCTATTTTTTAAATAATTATTTACATTTAAAAATAAAAATTTAAACTAATATTGTTGAAATTATTCTGTTATTGAATGCAATAAATTTACTCAAAATGCATATTTCAGATATATTTAAAATAATCATTTTTGGAATTTTGATTTGTTTTCTTTTCCTTTATCGCTGTAGCTTCCCAGTCAATAGACAAAGCAAAAAAATTTCACACTGAATTATCTTTGGCTTCAATTTCAAAAGCAAAACTCAAATTTATAGTTTTAAAGAAATTAAACATCTACGGATTTGTTTTTTGTTTCTTTTTCTTTCCTGTGTGTATGGATTAAATTTATTTAATCACTTTTCTCTAATTTCTTCTTAGATATGAAGAAAATTTAGTTATTTTTTCCAGAGAATTTTATAACATACCATTGATTTTATTTTTTTAATTTATTTTTTTATTTTTGCTATGACAAAAGCAATATCATTGCTTAGTCAGTCTATTTTATCATCACCTCAAAATTTCAAGATATTAACACAGTGATGATATTAACAGAATATTAATATAATTAATATTGCAAGGTCGAAATATAATTTATTCAATTATTTCAGTATTTTCAAATTCTTCTCAATCAGAATTTTGCTTATTGTGACATGAATTTTAATGATGTTACACAAACAAAGAAAATTGCTATTTATCCATACCTTGAAATTGTACCTAAAAATGGTTTTTACTTTGAAATTATTAATTTTCACCATGAAATTATTTCTTGCTGAAGTCTTCTTAACTTTGCATCATTTAAAATGATTACTATTTTAGTTTTTCTTCTAACAATAGTAAGAAAGTTAATTTTCATTTGATATCAAATTTTCAAAGTTTGTAATTAGACACATAATTAGTAGCCAAATTTTGAACTGACATTTTGGCTGGTTTAAATAAATTAAAATTATAGAGAAAAATAAATATTTCTTATGTAATATAAATAAATTTTTACTCATTAGGACTTAGTAAGTTATTTTTTACATTGTTCTCACTTTTCCATGTAGCATTATTTGGTACAATGGCTATTACTTTATAATGTAAAGTAAGTATCATCAAGTCATTGATCAATTACTTTTCCAATAATGCTTGATTAATTGATAGATTCACAAAGTTAAAATATTAAGAAAAAGCAAAGAAGTATTCAACAAGACTATTAGTAGACATGTACTTTTATTTAATATCTGATTTTTTTTTTATATGAAAGTAGCAAATTTATTAATTTTTGGTCTGGACTAAAAATTCAGATATTTTACTCTTTTGCTTTTTGTTTGATCTGTCTTGACTTGGTAAAGAAACTGAAAAGATTTTTATTTGACCTATTTACATTATTCAAACTGTTGTCATCATGTTTATTGTCATATTCACAATGTTTTGGCTGTTGTACATGCCAACCTCCTTCAGTTGACAATAAAGATGAGAAATCTAGTTCAAACAATGTAAATAGTGAAAATAGTTGCAATACCTCATCTCAAAAATAAAGAGATACAGAAAAGATTTTGTCTAAATTTTTGAAATGAGGATTTAACACTATGTGCTTTGTCGTTGAGACCAGCATACTGTGCTTGGTTTGTATGCTCACTTGGCTGTCATACTGTCATACTTTTCTTCAGGCATCTATCTTCATGTAATATAACTGCTTTAAAATTTTGAAACAAAACCTTTATTTAATTCATGCAAGTAGAATGCCCAAAAGGTACATGGCTTGCTAGATTAAAGTATCTTGGTTAATTCCTAAGTGTGTTCGTTCTGAAAATAATACTCTGGTTTAGTGGAAGAAATAACATAAACATGAATGAGACCAGAAAGTGCAAACAGATGTAAAATATTGCCTTAGAATGTAAAGCAGAATAAGAACATTCTATCAACACAGATTGAATAAAGGTTTTGGTTCAAAATTACAATATAATTGCCAAGATTAGCATGATGGTCTAAATAACAAAGCATATAAGCTGAAAAACCACTGACAAAAATGGTGAATCTTATCTTTATACACATTTTCTTATAGATGGTTATGAAATTTTTACAAAACCATCAGTGTGTCACCATCACTTCATATAGCCAAGAGCTGAAGAAGGCTCATTCAGTATTCTTTCTAAAGGTCTTAGCTATTATATAGATAGATAGATAGATAGATAGGTGTGAGTTTGTAACACTTGGTTTCAGGCTCTTGTGATCGTCAGACAAACTGATTAATTTTTTTAAAAAATTGGCTGTACAAATATTCATGTATTTTTGGGAAAGTGGGGGAAAATCTGTCATCATGACAGACGCAGACATATATACACATTTGTACACCCATTGACATACGCAAAGACACACACATGTGCATCCACCCACCGGGACTTATATAAACATATATGCAAATTGTGCGGGATTCGGCATATATATGTATATGTGTGCCATTGTGCACATACATATGCATTTGGTTGGTGTATTTGAATAGTGTAGCAATTTCTCGTATGTATATATGTACGTATGATGGGATCTTTGTGAAACTATGATAAGTAAAAATTGCTATATTTTACTTAAGGCTGTATTGTTATTTTTTATTTTAAAGTCGGTTACTAGCTTGTTTTTTTTTTGTGGTTGCACATATTTAAATGGTAGAAATTCTAATTTGTAATGCTTGTTAGTATTTATGTATTATGGTATTAATTTTACTATGACAGAGATGAGTAATTTACATTAATGATAATTGCAGTAATATTTGATGATAATAACAGTTGTGGTAGCAAATAGTTATTGTAAAGCAGTAGTAGTGATTAGTAATGGTAGTGTAATGATAATAACAATAAATCAATTATTATGGTGCTAGTTTGAACTAGAGAATAGTTAATACAATTATGGTATCAGTGGTTCATTTTTTTTTTATCCATTTGGTATAAATTGTGATAATAGGTATTTATTTTCATGTCTGCATTTGAAAATTAGTTCTGACCTTATGTTTAGTAAGTTCTTTTGTGGAGTATGAAATATAATTGCTACTTTTTCGTGTAGGCAAAGTAGGCATTTTTTTGTAATGTTGTTGTAGGCAGGTGCTTTTTTTCAGTATTTTTCAGCTTATTGTTGGTGAAATATTTCTGTCTTTTAGACGCCATACGTATGTGGATAGTGTAGTGCTGTTCAAGTATTTTCTGTTGGAGAATAAAAGATTGTGGCTGTTTTTTCTTTTCTTAAATGGTCCCTCAGTGGCACCGATGTAGTACATAGTGTTGTTGTTTGCACTTACCTTGGCTTTATATACTATGTTTGTTTGCTGGCAATTTCTATGGAGTGGACATGTAGTTCTGTTTCCACAGTTGCATTGAGGTTCTTTGGTTGCATTATTGTAGGTTGTTAATTTTTTGTTGTGGCTTTTTATTATTTGTGTAATATTGTTTGTGCAGCTGTAACTGATTTTGACATTGTTTTTGTTGAATATTTTTGCTAAACAGTTTGTCACCAGGAAGTGTTTTTCTATTAAGTTCAGGGATGTCTTAACTATGTTTGTTTTGATGGCTTTGTTGTATGGTGGATTAAACCAGATAATATTTCTTTTTCTGTTTTTGCTTTTTTGTTGCAGAGGTGTATATTGTAGTTGTTGTTTGTATCCACATTCTTTTAGTGCTTTGTTGTATGGTGTTCTTTTGTTATTGAAAATGTGTATGTTAGATGAGTTTTCAGATAGTCTGTGGCTGATTGATATGGGTACTGGTTGGATGGTTGGAGGATGTGTGTACGTAAGTTGGATCGTCATTATCTTTTCTGTATGGTTTTCTGTATGCTTCATATGTATTGTTGTCCAAGTTAAGGGTGATGTCTAAGAAGTTTACTGTTTTTATACCTGCTTTTATTTCTATTTTGAATTCAATGGATTTTAGAGCGTTTACTATTTTTTTCCTGAATCTTTCTAATTTGGGAATATTAGGTTCTCTTATCAGGATAAGTCCATCATCTCTGTATAGTCCTGTGTCCTTTTTCTCCAGGATTCTGGCTAGGTGTGAGACAATATGTATGCCTACTAATTCGCATGTCTCTGCTCCAACGTAGCTAACCATTGTTACATCGAATAAGTCGTGGTTTTGTTTTTTGTCCATGGCTCATTATTGTGGAATAGTAGAGATTTGTGACAGTGCTTGATTATTTTAATATCTTCGTCCGTAATATTGATATGTTGTTGTGCTAGTTGTATAGCCTCATTTAATATGTTTTCCGTGATGGAAAAAATATTAAATTTTATCAGTAATCTGAAATTTTTTTTCTTCAGACTATAATGTCCCTAATTTTTATTATTTATTCCAGCAATTAAAAGCTTATCAAATTAAATTATATCAAAGCTTTATTGCATTTTTTATATTTCTCTTCAGAGCAGATTTTCGCATAGTGCCAGATAATTTTAAATAAAAAAGTAGATAATTTATATTTCCCAATGAGTTCTGCATTTAACTAATAAAAAAAATAATGTACAGAAATTAAAATCTATTAAAATTTCATGAATTTACGTGGAGGGGGGTAAAAGAGTTAAAAAAATGTTTTTCATCAATATTTAAAAAAAAAATAATTTCAAAAATAATTATATTCATTTGTGAATGAGTCCTGAAAGTGTCATTAAAATCTGACAATTATTTGATTTTTGTGAGAATTTCCAAATTAATGTGTTTGTCACCAAAAAAGTGAGTTATGTAAAAAAAAAAGAGTTATGTAATCGATTGTAAACAATCGTAAGGTTTTCTTTGATTTTCTGCAACACTAATTCAAATCAAAACAAAATTTTCTGCCAAAATTTTGAACATGTTAAAAGGGATTGAAAATTTTATAAAATAAATAAAAATTACTTTGATCTTTTCTCTTAATAATATTATAAACATTTTGATAGAAAAAGTTCCTTTTATTAAGTTTTGAACCTTTTTAAATCATACTATGCTGGATTTTTTGTGATGTAATGAAGGTACCCAAATAAGATAATAGCAATTTTTACCTATCATAGTTTCACACAGACCCCATCATACATATATATGTATGTACGAGAAATCGACAACTGTTTGCATGTTAACATTGCTACACTATTTGAATACACCAACCGAATATGTATGTATGTGCACAATGGCACACACATATATATATATATATGCTGAACCCCACACAATTTGCATATATGTTTATATAAGCCCCAGTGGGTGGACGTGCACGTGTGTGGGTGTCTTTGTGCACATCAATGGGTGTACAAATGTGTATATATGTCTGCATCTGTCATGATGACAGATTTTCCCCTACTTCATATAGCAAATTTTTTTAAAAATTAATCAGTTTGTCTGACGATTACAAAAGCGTGACTCCCAGGGTTACAGACTCACACCAATCTATATGAATATGTCAGCTCTATCACTGATATTGAGCACTTTCAAATAAGTACCACGCATATATAATATATATAGCAAATTGCATATATGTATTATTATTTATAATTATATACATACACTTTCCACATATATATATATATGTGTGTATATATATATATATATATATATATATATATATATATATATATATGTATCTGTACATTCAGATAAAACTTAGTTGGGGAAATAGCCATTTTCAAATTGTCATTTTAAGACATGCATTGTTCAACCCTGTATAAACAGAGAATGAGGAAAAATTCTAAGCCCAGAGGTTAGTTTTAGTAAAGGAAGGGGTTGGGAAGTATTGGTTTTATTAGGGTAAAGCTGGGGAATTTTAGTAGTAATTTCCTCTTTGGTAGTGGGAGGTATATGGCTTGACTTTTGAGTTAGTAGTGGTAGGTTGTGGGGAAGTAACTGCTTGGCCAAATTTTAAAAAAAACCTTATTGGGACGAATTGAAAGAATAGGATAATTATTGTAATAAAGGCTATGATGGATAAATTACAATCACTTTATATTTTTAATTTCATGCATGCACGTCATTTGCTTTTGATTATTTTCAATTGCACAGTATAGTAGAGTCAGTTGAGCAGCGTCTATGAGAAAAAGAGCACCATGATGCAACTCACTTTGCAAAAAATTAGGAAACGGCATGCTGTACTGCTTGGAATTCATGCCAGAAGCTCTACTACATTTCAGAGTGTTTAGGTGTCAATCTGAGGACAGTGTAGAGAATGTAGAAAGAGTTGGATGAGTCTAATGCTGAATATAAAAGTATTTTGAGTGGTCACTAGTTATAGCAATGTTATGCCTCCATTCATCTTCCCACAGGGACTTGTACTCAACATGGAGGCCTACTTGAGGAGATAGTGCAGCTCCTGAATCAACAGGGTGGCTGCTGAAAGGCCCTATGTCTGGCAAAAGAACTCTGCACCATGCAACACAAATAGAAAAATTCAGTCATGGCTATCAAACAATTTCTACAACTACATCATCCCTTGCATCTAGCCACTTAACTCCTCAGAGTGCAACCTACTTAATTGTTATGTGTGGGATGCAGTTGGACAAGATACCAACAAAACTCCTTGTAACATCAAAGTGAAGGCAAGGATTATAACCAATTTAAACAAGGAGACTGTTCAGAAGAGATGCTCTGGAGAATTTGGTTGAAGCCAATGGCAATTTTATTGGATAAATTTACTCTTCATAATTTCAAGATATTTTTTATGTAATTTTGGTAAATATGTCTGTTAAAATGAGATGTCTGTTTTATTTTCATTTTTGTATAATTTAAACAACAATTTATCCCTGTCACCATATATATATATATATATATATATAACAAAGAGAGTGAAGGAGGTGGTGCCTGTCCTGCTTCTCATCTATACAAAGGTTTGAGTATGGCCAGCTTGAACATTAGGATCAACTGCATACAAATAATAAATCAAGTTGGCAACATGCTGATCCTCTTAATAATAGCCTTTTAGCTGTCACTGTGGCTTTGTGGCATGCAGTAAAGCAGGCCTTGCCGTCCATGTGCAAAAATATGGAGCAATTGATTTTTAACCAACTGAGCAAAATGGGTCAAACACATGTTCCAACTATCTAAAATTTTGCAAAACACCTCAGGAGACACATTCATGTACATAGGAGTTGAGCACTTCTTTATTCTGCTAATTCCTCATCTGTTATCTCTGACAAGAGTCCTCATTATATATATATAAAATTGTTTTGACCTTTCTATATAAGCCAAAGGAAGGACTTTTCAGCCTGATTGTTATGTTATTATTATAATTATATATTTAATATATATAACATCCATTCTTTTGTCATTTTTATATTTTATTTGCTGTTAACGTTATTTCAGTCCTCAATGGGACTCTGGCAATAGTTAAACTTTTGTATTACTTTTTGTTCTTTGATTTACCTCTTTATGCTAATTAGGAAATTTTCATTCTTTCTTGTTTGATTTTAATATATCCATTTTTATGGCAGTTATTCCATATTGTAGGCCGAGTAAAATGTTTTTTTATAGTCTAAAACTGTAACAACAATGAGCAGACATGTCAAATTTTAATTATTTTAACCTATGATTTCACATTATTTGCAAATTTAAACTTTTGTGGGAGTTATTACATAAAATTATATATTTTTGGTTATTTTTTGCATAAAACCAAACCATAGATCAATATAGGAGTATTGATAAAGTGTTGCTATTGTATACAAGAAGGTTGTTAGACTATGCCCTCAGCAAAAATGTTAGAGATTTTTTACTCAATATTCAATTATGGAGCATGACAGATTGGCAGGACTCTCAGACTCATGGATGGATAAACGAACAAGCTGCTATGTACAGACATCATGGCTTCAGCCTCGTAATATAAAAAAATACATCTCTCAGGGTTCAGCTCTTTAGTTAATTTTCATCTGTCATTGTATTCACACGCATAAACTTTGCAAAAAATATATGATCAGAAATAAGTTTATACTTTAAGAAAAGCAAAACAGAAAAAGATTAAAAAATTGGAAGCTTCCAAAATTGAATTCTTTGTAAAATCTTATAATTAATAAGACAAGAAAATCAATAAAGAACTCAATTGCATGATACTTTCTTTAAATACAAAAGTTAATGTATAGAGATTAAGATTACATTGGTTTAATCATGTATTTACAAAATGATAAAATGTAGTTGATTGAAGGTGAATGGTAAAAGAGTATGGTATAAAAAGGCCACACCTTTTCACTTAGCAAATTATCTATGAAAGAGTTAGTGACAAAAAAGACACAAGACTGGGAATGATTAAAGAAGTAATTTTCTTTTGCATCTTTCATCAAATTTAGAAACTGTTAATCTATGGAAATAAGATGGAAAAAATACAGATTATTTAAAATGTATTTCCTTAATTCATACACAAACATGATGTTTCCATAGACATTTGATATAACTTTTTCTCAATCTCTGAAAAAGTATATTACTCACTTATATGCAATGTTTTGCTGGTCATTGATCCACATATAAGTAAATGCAAGCATTTATTATGGGGTTCATGTAAATTTAAATTTTGTGCTTAAGGTTATACTGACATAATGTTTATATTTAAAGAAAAATATTGTATAATATTTTTGTACAAACATATAAACATCATTGCATATTTTTCAACATTTCTACAAAAAGAAAAACATGTCCAAATCAAATCAATTTCTCTACTTAATGAGTCAGGGAAGAGAATTTAATAACCTGTCGACTATTTTTATAGAAAATTATGCACATTTTTTTTTTTTAATCATATCACCCCGAGCAAGGCGGTAAAGCCACTGATGTGCAGGGGGCTACATAGGAGTGAAAAGATTGGAAAAGTGAAAGCCGGAAACCACATCCTAAACAGGGAACAAGGGATGAGCCTCTTCACCTGTTCAATAGACGTAGGCGGAGTATGAACCGGGCGATAGTTTAGTCTATCTACTCCAATTGAAAAAAAAAAAAAAGTGAGAAGATTAGGAAAGAGAAAACCAGAAACTGCATCCTAAACAGGAAACAAGGGATGAGCCTCTTCACCTGTTTAATAGACATGGGTGGAGTGTGAACCGGGCGATAGTTTAATCTATCTACTCCAGTTGAAAAAAAAAAACAGTGAGAAGATTGGAAAAGAGAAAACCGGAAACCGCATCCTAAACAGGAAACAAGGGATGAGCCTCTTCACCTGTTCAATAGATGAGGGTGGAGTGTGAACCGGGCGATAGTTTAGTCTATCTACTCCAATTGAAAAAAAAAAAAAAGTGAGAAGATTGGAAAAGAGAAAACCGGAAACCACATCCTAAACAGGAAACAAGGGATGAGCCTCTTCACCTGTACAATAGACGTGGGTAGAGTGTGAACTGGGCGATAGTTTAGTCTATCTACTCCAATTGAAAAAAAAAAAAAGTGAGAAGATTAGGAAAGAGAAAACCAGAAACTGCATCCTAAACAGGAAACAAGGGATGAGCCTCTTCACCTGTTTAATAGACATGGGTGGAGTGTGAACCGGGCGATAGTTTAATCTATCTACTCCAATTGAAAAAAAAAACAGTGAGAAGATTGGAAAAGAGAAAACCGGAAACCGCATCCTAAACAGGAAACAAAGGATGAGCCTCTTCACCTATTCAATAGACGTGGGTGGAGTGTGAACCGGGCGATAGTTTACAACATGCTTGTTATTGATGCCTTTTCTCTTGCTCGTCAAGCACTTCCATTTTTATTTTTCTCTGATATGTTCTTAGTTGTATTAAATATATATTTGAATCAATGGTAAATGAGGCCATATTCCATAGTTTTTGCAAAAGTTATTCTTTCTTTGGCTTTAATGCCTTTTTCTACAGGATAGGGATCAGTATACTTCTTGGTGGGTGCCATGAGCTAATGGGTTCCACTTGAACTCCTATTTAAATCAGATTTTATCTTTTGCTTAGATTATAATAAAACTGACTCACCACTAAAATTTGAACTCTAAATGACTGTCTGTTCAATATTTTAATTTATAATTTCTCATAAAATACACACTGAATATATTCAATTATATTTAATCAAATTTTCAACAACTTTTGCCATGAAAACAACATGTCAAACTTGAAAATACTTTTTATGTCTTATTGTCTATCCATTAGGTTAGTTAAATATCCTTGTCTATCTTTTCATACACAGTGTTTTTTATTTGTCACTGTTTTTTATTTTTTTTCTCGTAGGCTTTTAAAATGATTCTTCTTCTTTCTCTATGTGCCATGTCACATCAAGCGATTAGCGATCATGGCTCTCCACAACTTCTTGTCTTTTGTAGTTCTTAGTAAATTTTATCTTTTTGCTATCTTTCCTAAACGCAGTTCCTCCATCCATTTATGAAAACTTGTAAGGTAGATTATGTGCTCTTCTTCTCTGTCCTTCTTACCTTCAGTATATCCTCTGAATAACACATTTTCTAAGGCTTCTTTCCTCATTATGTGCCCTAGAAATTTCTATTATTTTTTTCTGATTTTAAGTATTGGTTTTGATTCCATTTTCTCTAAGATTTCATCACTGCTCACATGTTTTGTCTGTGGTATTTGTGATATTCTTCTCGAATAATATTTGTATTACCTCAAGTATTTTCTGTTTGGTTGCTGTCATAGAGGAGGAGTAATATTACATAAGAGTTAAGCACTCTTTTCTTTGTTTCTAATGAAATCTTTCTATTTCTTAATACTTTGCTAAGCTTTTGGAAAGCATCTTTCACTATCCCACCTTCAGATTTCAGTGTCACACTTTCTGTCCTTCAGTTTGCTCCTAGTATAGGTTCTGAATTATTCTGATATTATTTTTATATCCTTTGCAAATATGTCAATGTTACCTAGCATTTCCAACAGTTCTTTGTGATGTTCTTTATCAAACCCTTTCATATAATCTATAAAACATAGGCATTTTTTCTGCCTGAGTCAATCTTTCACATATACAAATCAACCATCCAACCGTGCATAGAATACTGTTGTCATATCTGGTCGAGTGCCCCTGCTGTTCATCTCAGGGTTTTTGACAGGCTCCAAAGGAGGATCTGTAAGATGGTTGGTCCAGACCTGTCAGCTCAACTCCAGTCAGTTTCTCACCAATGGGATGTGGCTTCCCTCTGTCTCTTCTACAAATATTTTCATGGCTTCTGCTCTGATGAGCTTAGATCACTGGTGCCCCCTCCAAAATAATTTGCTCAAGCAACCAGACTAGCAACAAGGTCCCACACTTTTACAGTTAAATCTACCAAATGCAGCTGACAATTCTACTCCAGCAGCTTCTTTTCTTGCATTTCCCACTTGTAGAACTCTCTTCTGTATACTCGCTTTCCTGATGGCTACAACCTCCAGATATCTAAATGCAATATCAATTCCCATCTCTTATCCACTTGACTCCAGTTTTTCCTTCATCCTTTCTATGTCACCCTGTGTATCTTGTTTTTTTTCTTCCTCACTCTACCTTTGCAACAGCCATTATACCTGTGTTCCCATCCTTCTCTTGCCCTTTCTCTGACACCTCTTGTAACTGGTTCATTTTTCTCTTCAGTCTCCTTCTACCTAAACTTTTATTCTCTTATGTAGTCCCCTGCACATCAGTGGCAGTACCGCCTTGCTTGGAGTGAAACAATTAAAAAAAAATACATCCATTTGTATTGCTTTTTCTGATATGTCGAGTATAAATATTGCCTTCTTTGTTCTTTTCCGACTTCTGGTTTAATTCTGCTGAATTTAATTCATCAGAATTTTTATAAGTTTTATTATATGGCCTATTTGGCTGATTTTCCAGTAAAGTTTACATTTGTACCTGGATTTTTAGTGCTATGAAAATAGATCAACTTAGTTCTTCCAGTGTATCACCACTGTTTTTATTTATTATGTCTGTAATCTTATCAATGCTGAAATAATCTAAGTCAAGCTTTATTTCTGTTTAATTTGGTCAATACTGATTTCACTTTATATTTTATTATTTTTGGTCTTTCAATATTGGATTTTATGCCTCCTGTTGATGAGCATGGTTTCTGTTCTGTTATTTCTCTATTTCTTTTATGCATATCTGTTTTAAAAGTCACACTAATATTCATTAGTTAAAAGCATTTTTAACATTTCTTTTGATACAAAAATATTCTTCAAGACGTTCTTCTTTTCAAAATGTGACCAGTTAACCAAACATGATAATTTGAAGTTAAAAACTATGAGATGGATTGAGAACTTTTTCCATTAAGCAAATTATTTGAAAGATAATATGAATTTTTGTCAGTTATATTGGACATTATACCAAATGCTAATTTTTATACATCAGGTGTTTTTGTATAGCAGAAAGTAGCCTTCTTTGAAATGTCACCATTTAGTGACAAATAGTTTATTTGCCACCATAATTGGCAGAGTCTAATTCCGTTTAGAGATGATGTTTGCTTCATTGTGGCCAAAAAGAAACTTAGGTTGGCTGAAGCTCAAAATTGCATGCCAGAAATTGGATATTTTGTGATTAGGCATTGAGTCAATGATAATAAGATAAGAACTGCTGAATCGCCATATTTGCCAGCAAGCAAGATGCTTGTTGATTTTGTAGAATACGGCATTTTTCAGAATACTGTTTACCACAATTTATCCTGATTTTCTGGTAGTAAAGCTCAGGTTTTATCATAAGACATAAGATGCAGTGTAACACCTGGATGCTTTTTATTTCAAAAATATTTTAGATAGTATTTTAGAGATTTGTTGCATACAAAAACAAAACAAAATAAAGTAACTGTTTGTGCAAATCAAACAGAAAAAAACATTTTTGTCCATACATGAGATATTTAATTTGCTTGTTTTATCTTCAAATAAAATATTAAAAATTAAACTCAACTCTTAAAATGTTTTGGGATATACTTCTCATTCTTTTGTTGAATCCATTAAAACCATTCCTTACATGTACAGTGCATAAGAAAGTAGATATTGACCAAAAGTTAGTATTAATTTCAGTTGAAATTTAAAACATTTTTCTCTAAAAATAATTATTCAGGAAAATAGCTTTCTCATGTCCAGTACTTGTTATCACTCTTTCTAGTATGGATGGAGATTTCCATTCTAATCTTTTGTTACAAGTCATGTGGAATGTTAAATTATTGATTATATAATTATTTTCTCTCTGAGTTACATGGGATATCCATTTTAGTAGATACTGCTGTTCAAATTTCTCATGCAATGTGTTTTCTGTTTGATACAGTCACTTTTTATAGTAAAAGTTTTTAAAAAATTATTAAATTTAACTGTTACAGAAAGTTAGATTTATGAAAAATATCTTTGTAATTGTTCAGTTTTATGTTTCTATAAAGTTTATTTATATTATTTTATTTTACCAAAACTTATCATTTGGCGAGAAAGTTATTTTCATTTTGAATTATTTAATAAATTTCTAGCTTTATTTTGTATTTATCTACAAATCTGTGCATTTATTTTAGATAATAGAATTTAATGGTAAGTGAAGTTGAAGTATGACATTTTAAAACTTATAGTAGCTTGTTACCTAACATGAATAAAGTCTGGTTCCAAACTATATAATTACCATATTTAATCATGTTCAACCTTGCAGAAATTATTGAATTCTGTAGAAAACTTAAACACTATTTTAGTTTTATAAATTTATTCAAAATTGATGGCAATGTCTTCAGAAATAAATTCTTGTAAGCAGTAACAGTTTAAAAAATAAGTAGAAAATAATCTGTAAAATTTAGGCCTATTAAGTATAATTTGCATTTATGTTATTTTCCTTGTAAAAATTGAGAACATAAGAAAGGAAGCAGAGTTGGCCATTGACAATTCTGTGATATTTTGGTGTTTACATTTCTCTAAGAGAAATAATCTTAAGAAATGTTCTTATTATATTTTTATATCTCAACAATATTGATTTTTCTTGTATAATTCTTACTTTTGAGGGAGTTAACTGTATACACTATAAATATATATTACCCCTAAAAAAGTGTTTACAATTCTTATAATAGAAAAAAAGACTTTTACTTCAATGAAGCAAAAATTGGGATATATATATTATTTCATTAGAAACAACATATTTTGCACCAACTTTAGTTTTGCAACAAGAGTAATGAGACTCTTACTCATTTAAATGTTTTTCTAATTATTTATTAAAATATTTTAATATAATTCTGTTAGAAAAAAAGAATTCTATAATAGGAAAGTAATAAGCATAACAAGAATATATGATTATGATACAATTACATATTTTTGGACAGGATTACATGGCTACTGTTATGTTCCATACTAGTTTAGTATTTAGTTTTCTTATATTTTCCTTTGAAAATAAAATAATTCTTTTTAAGTTTTCTTAAACTCAGAAATAGTATGGTTAACATGAAATATTTAGAAAAACAAAACAAAAAAACAAGCTAAAACAAATGTGCCTGTTTGTTGGTAATATATGTGATTTGTACTCTGAAAATATTTTTGATCATCTTTTTATAAAATGCTCTTTGATATTTACTGAGGTAAACTAAACAGGTGTAAATGATTGTCTCTGTTATCTCAAAGATCATCTCAGCAAATGCTTTAAGTTTAACATTGGTAAAATTCTAAATATTCTTTGAAGCCTGAACATAAAACAAATATTTGTGGCAACATTTTTTAGTGCAATATTCAGAAAGGAATATTGTTTTTTTCCCTAAATAATTAAATTTGATATCAATTTCTTGTGTGTTATTTATAAAAATCCATGTTTATATTTTTTAATTTTTATCATATGGACCTGTGATTATGGTTTGTTATGGTGCATTGGTGCTGTGCAGGTGGTATAATGGATATTGGCTCAGGTTAAGAAATCAGCAAGCCAAGTTCAAATTTCAGTCAAGCTTTGTTATATTCACTTTTTCATAAATATCCTTGGGAAAGCTATGAATATATCCCTTTTTTCTCCAGCTATGATCTGGATAATAAGGGAGACTGAACTCTGCTGACTTGATTCCCAACCCATCTAGGAGAAAGAAAAGTCTGATTTCAAAACCAAAACATTGGTGAAGTAAATACTATGCAGCTAATGAAGGTTTTGAGCTCACAATAAGTCTATGATCTTAACTGTGAACAATCTGATTTTAATTGGTTTGAGGTTTTATTTCTGATTAACTCTTGAATAAAACCTCAGATTAATTTTTTAATCAGTAAAATTACTTTTATATTGTCGTCAAAATGAAAATAACATGAGTATTAAATTTGTTTTCTGTTTTTAAATATGTGTGTGTGCATGTTTGAAAGATAGAGAGAAAAACATTTATCTTAGATTAAAATGTTTTTCTGGCAAATGCATTCTTTCCAGGAACCCAACAGATTAGTTAGATTTTGGCCATTGTCTTTAACACAGAAAATACAACACAGCTAAAGACTTTTTCCAAACAACCATTATCTCTGCTGCAGCAAAATCAACTTAAATATGGATATGAAAAACATATTGTGACTATGTTAATTTTATTTTAAGAACTACATTATAATTTTGTTCATTTTAACAAGTTAAGAGTTGTTTTTTCTAATATCACATTTATATTGTCAATTCATTAAAAGAAATAAACACAAAAGAGGATTTTTATCATGTTTCAATTCCATCAGTTTTCACCCATCTCTCTCTTTAAACAATAAATTGATGCATAAATCTCTAAGTATTTTTGTATCATTTTAATGGGTAGTTTTTAGTTTATTTTTATATTTTTACTGGTTGAAAGGCCATAAGTAATAAATGCAATTTATAGATTGTTTTTATTAAAGCTATCAAAAATGTTTGACAAAATCTAATTTCAATAACATTCTTTTGTGATAAGTTTAAAATATCTTTAGAAAAATATATGTCATAAATGATATATTACAATCTTATAAGTTAGAATTTGCAAAATTTGGAAGAAAAAATCTGTTGTCTCTGATATTATAGTTGGATTATATACTTAAAAATTACTTAATAGAAATTACATTTGATTTAAATGGGAAATTAAACCCAAAACTAAATCCACAAAATATGGAAATGGGCAAATTCAATAAATCTGTTATGGAAGACTGACAGAGAACCAATGAAAGAAAATTTAAAATTATTTCTTATAGAATCAGTGACAAAAGAAATGTCAGTGTTTAGAAAACTACAATATCATAAGTTAAATGGTTTTCATTTTAAGAGAAGAATCAGTAATGTTTTTTAACACTGAAGTAAAATTATTTGAAACTTTTTAAAACTTAAATAAGATTATTGACTAAATTTTTCTCTTAAAACAATTATTAAAAAATAGGTTTCTCATGTTTAGTATATGCTATCACTCTTTTCAGTATTAATAGACTTCTGTCCTAATCTTTTCTTAAAATATTGGAGGACATTAACACCTTGATTATGTAATTATTTTCTCTTTGAGTCACATGTGCTATCCATTTTAGTTATTGCTGTTGTTGAAAATTCTCAAGTGATATGGTTTCTTTTATTTGGTACAGTTCTTTTTTTTTATTCTGTAGTGTCTGTTTTAGGCTATACTGACATGGTTCCATTACAAAGGAAATCCATTTTGAATTCAAGAGTTTTCCTTCTCCTAAAAATAGATAGCTCAGTCTACTATATTATTTAATATATAGATGGCAGGAGAAGAGATATATCATGCCTTTTCAAAGGGCTTTTGTGCAAAAGTGGATGCAACAGACCAGGCCAAAATTTTAACTCTACTCATCAAATTCAATTTTCATGCTAATAAGTTATGCTAGGATGTGTAATACTGACTTTTATTTTTTATTTTGTCTAACTTTATGGTTTTGTTTTGGAGAAATCTGTTATTAAATATTATTTTTTGTTGCCTGTTGAATGATAAAGTAGAATTTAATATGTATGATCAACATGTACTTTTGTCTACTTCTGTGTACTTAAAGAGAACTTCCATTTTTTTTAAAGTAATACTTTCACAAATCTTTATAGCTTTTCTACTAATAAGTAATAATTTGTTTTTCATTCACCTTTATTCATTTACTCCGGAAGTTTACCAGTAAATGACATATGACATTTACTAGCAAAATTTAGTAGCATATCAATATACGTCTGTCTGTTTGTCTCTCTCTTTCTTTCTCTCTCTCTCTCTCTCTCTCTCTCTCTCTCTCTCTCTCTCTCTCTCCCTATATATATATATAATAGTTTAATACAAATATATATTTGTGTGTATGTGTGTATAAAAACAGTAATGATTGAATTGGTGATATCTTGCACTCTATTGATACTCAGTTCTCTCTTGTTTGAATACTTAAACTTCTATTAAAAAAGTTTTCTTCCAAATTATTTCCATGTTGTGTATCCATATACATCTGGTCATGTTTATATATATATATATATATATATATAGTCATCTGCAGACAGATCTGTTTCACTGTATCATAGCTCATCAGTATGGTTAGACAGCCAATTGCTTTTTACCCAGAATTGAAACCCGAGTGAAATGGCGTCAGTCAGCGATTCTACCTCTGACAATTATATTTAGGCAGCATATATTCATTCAAACATGTTTCATTGGATAATATAGACATATTATGTCTATTTATTCTTTTTTAATAACCCTTTCTAATTTTATAAGCAGTTTCCTGATGTTTAGATGAAATTCACCATGGAAGTTGCCATAGATTTTTCTTACCCAGTCTTAAATATCAAGAAACTGGTTAGAGAACTAGAAAGGATTATTACAAAAATAAATAAACAAAACATGGCTTCATTATTCCATGAAACATTTTTTTAATTATCTATATTATATATTATATATAAAGTGCTGATAATAATAATGATAATAATAAAAAAATCTTAGTACTGCCTGGATAGATTATCGTAAGGCATTCAATAGTGTGCCACATTCCTGGATTTTAAAGAATTTAAATGTATAGAAGATATCACTGGTCATCATCAATTTCATCAAACAATGCATGTCATGGAAAACAACACTTTACCTCAATCATATAAATGGAACCTATAAGTCTGATGAAATAAACATCAAAAGATGTATATTTCAAGGAGATTCTTTGTCCCCCTTACTATTCTGCATATCATTAATAGCACTAACCAGTCAACTTAACAAGACAGAATGTGGTTATAAAATAGCCCAAAAGAAAATAAGCCATCTATTTTACATGGATGACTTAAAGTTGTATGCTAAGAATGATAACGAGCTGGAAGGTCTTCTGCAAACTGTAAAATGTTTCAGCGAAGACATTGGAATGAAATTCAATTTGAATAAATGTGCTAAAGCTACAGTTTTATGTGGATCACTACAACAAACATCCTCAATTAGCTTAGACCCTGCTGTAACAATAAAAGAATTAAAGCCAGAGAAGCTTATAAATACCTAGGTGTAAATGAAAGTGAAAAAATTCACCATAAAAAAATTAAAGAAATAGTGTGTAAAGAGTACTATAGAAGGCTATGACTGATATTAAAAACTGAATTCAATTCTCAGAATAGAATTATGGCCATTAATAGCCTTGCAATCCCAGTTGTCCAATATAGTTTCAACATCTTAAACTGAACTCTAAACGACATCAGGTGAATGGATTCTAAAGCAAGAAAGCTTCTTTCTAAGCATAAGATGCATCATCCAAAGGCTGATGTAGACCGTCTATACATACCCCGTAAAGAAAGTGGAAGAGGTCTTATTCAAATAGAATTGTCATACAAGACAACAACTATTGGCTTACTGACATACATAGAAACAACAAAGGACTGGATGATACAATTAGTCAAGCAACATGAAGAAAGAAAGAAAAATATTCAATAATAAAAGAAGGCAGAAAATACAAACAATATTTACATTTATTAGATTCTGTAGAAAAGCAAAACAGAAGCCAAGAACCAACTATTGCGGAAAAAAATACGAAAATGAAAGCCAAAGATAGAGCTCTTGAACAGATGAACAATGCTGGCAAGAAAAACCTCTGCATGGCCAATATCCAGAACGTGCCAATAAATCCAATGTTGATAAAGTTAATACTCATCAATGGTTACTTGCATCTGGATTAAAGTCTGAGACTGAAGGTTTTATTCTTGCAGCGAAAGACCATATACATAATAATGTGGATCCAAAATGCAGGTTCTGTGTTAAACACCAAGAAACAATAGACCATCTAATCTCAGGTTGTTCTGTACTTGCCCTAAATGAATATAAAAATCGTCACGATAGAGTGGGGCAATATTTACATTGGACAATGTGCAAACAATATGGAAAATCTGTAAACAAATACTGGTATGAATATCACCCAGCACCGGTTACAGAAATAGAAGATGTCACCATTCTATGGGATAATACCATCTACAGAGACAGAAAAATTGAAGCAAATAGGCCGGACATTATTGTTAAAAAGCTGAAAGAAAAAACTTGCCTATTAATTGATATGGCTTGTCCAGTGGATTGTAACATAGCAACCAAGGAATTCGAAAAACTGTCAAAAAATAAAGACCTGGAAATTGAAATAGAAAAAATGTGGAAATTGAAAACAAGAGTCATGCCAGTGATAGTAGGTGCACTTGGAATGATAAAAAATGGAACAAAACAACATATTGAGAGAATCCCTGGAAACCCCAGCTTAAGAGATATACAAAAAATTGTATTATTAAGTACAGCCCACACACTAAGGAGAACTTTGTCTATGTAATGCTAGGGATGATAGGGGAGATAGCAAAAGCATAAAATGGAGCCATAACAACACGCCATGACCAGCCTTAGGTCTTCACGCAGACTTGGTTGGTAGTGCGACCATAGCAGAAATCGAAATATGATGAAAAATATAATACAGTGTTTGATGTAATTCGAGTTTCATACTTATAGCAATTATCAGGCACAAATTATAGATGTCCAACCTAATACTTCTTTATAGACTCCTGGCAAGATAATGAAGTATTCTATTTTCATGTGGGAAGAATGTATATGTCATTCATGTGGGTAATATATATGAGCAATAAGTACCTGGCATTGCACAGGATGGGAAGAGTAAGAATTCTCATTGGCAAATTTAAGTGTTTGTCTTTGTAAGGGGAAATGTACCACTATGCAGAAAGGAGATAGTGGGTCGTGCCTATTTGTAGCAGTAATAAGTACAACTTCAGCCAACACAGTATGATAAAATGGGGCTGAGTAAATGCTGTATGTTTGATTCTGGGTTGGCTGTGCAAAATAAATGTCCACTTGAATGAATTTGCAAGGAGTGTGTTAGTCTTGAAACCAATCAGATAAAAAAAATGTGGAAATGTATGATAATAGAAATCAGTGAGGATACATGCATGGATGCACACACATCTTTGGTTTTATTTATACACACACACACACATACATGCACACATATATAAATAAATATAATTATAATATATTGCACTTATAGTGATAGTGTTAATAAAACAGTGCTTGATGTAATACAATAGTAGTATTAAGTATATATCAATAAATATACATGTTATTGCTCATTGATAGCCTGACTGGGAATTTCAGGCACATCACAATCTCCAGATGTTGAGCATAAGGTGATAGTTATGTAATTTTCATTTTACTAAAAATATCTAGTCATTTGAAATGTTGGCATAATTATATATTATACTGGGATTACAGTTTTTTAATTTTAAAAATTATATTTTACATTTAAAAATAAACAGGATTAGTGTGTATATATGCAGAAAAAAATATTTTAGAGTTGTGAATATTAATTGTTTTTGTTATCAGTGATTGATAGTATGTATCCTTATTAATATATACATATATACTTCCCATTTGTAAATGAGTTATTATGTGGCCTAGGTTTCTACCATGAGTGGTGTCTTTAGGCAATTTGCAATAACTATTTTACTGTTTACCTTTTTCTTTAAGAACGCTCATGTAACAGTGTTTTTTTTTTTAATGTTCATGTGGCAGGGAATTTTTGAATGCACAATTTTTAAAATTACAAGGAATTATGGCATTTTCATCCATGGTTGTATGAACCTAAGAGGTATTTTTTAGTATGGTTACACTTAGTGATAATTTCCGTTCTTTCATTCAGCAGTTCACTTTTGTTTGGGAATAGCATAATCTCCAACTTTTTTTTTGACACAGTCTACATATTTTGCCACTGTTGTAAGGCTTGGCTCTTTTTACTATACTCTACGTTATGTCTGGGACTTTTCCATATTTTGATTTTAATTTCAACTCATGGCTAGCCAATTTTGTATAGTTTTGTAAGTTTTCTGTTATGAATGTAGACCTATGATTAAACCACCTTGTCTTATTATATATATATATATATATATAAAATGGGGGCATTGCCAAGTGGTTAGAACATTCACTTTCTGACCATGAAGCCTGGGTTCGAATCTCACCATGGTTGATTTGTCAGAAAGGTGACTTCTTCATGTTATAGGTCTGGTGGTGGTAGTGGGGGTGATCCCAGCATGTAGCATCTTTGGAAAGTGCTTGAAAACCATACCACAGGTTGACTCAACCCTTGTTAGTGAAATTGGGTAGACAAGACCTTTTGGAGGCTGTTGATGGCTTGGAAGAACTCTTGAGCCTTTGTTGGCAGTCTTTCTTGACATGGTGGCTCATATATAAAAATACTTGGATGTTGGGCTTGCAATCTATACTTGTATCAGCCATCAAAAGAAGTCCATGATATCCACTCACAGCACCAGTATCTGCGTACAACACTACTTGACCATGTTGTGTGGGGTGGGATTGTCAATGGATTTCTAACCAACCATTGGTTGGTCATAAGTTGATGATAATGATATATATATATTCAAGCTCATTTAAAAACCATATAAACTTTTGGAAATTTTAATCAACCATTTTATGACAATAAAATTATTCTTGAATTTTTAATTAATTTTTCTTGTTTGCATGAAAATATTCATTTACTGTAAATATTGTAAAACATTGTGCCACTTGCAGCCATGTTTCAGACTATTCAGAATTAGAAAACAAATAACAGCTCTAATGTTTTCTTTCCTTCTTCTTGGTTCACTGTAGGACAAAAGTATGAGAATTCTTTGTTCATCTTCTTCAAATGTAAGAGATTTAAAAAGAATGTTTCTTCTTTTCTTTAATTTCATGTTCCTTGTATTCTATGTTTAATTACTATATTAAAATATTCTGGCAATAATAAGTGACAGAAATATCTGATAGACTTTAATGGTAAGCTTAAATACTGTCATAATCTGGCCAGTATCAAGTAAAATAGCATGTTAACAGATAAATATTGATGACTTTACTAAGTATCAATCATTCTAATTGATTCAGATAAACAAGGAATTATTGAAACTTTATTAAAGACAATTATTTTCTTTCAAATGATAACTAGGATCATTTTAAAGATCAAAATGCATTCTATATATTTGATCTTTTATCTAATGTCTATCAAAACTTCTTCTCTTATACTTGTATTATGTATACATATTGTTTGGTTTTAATGGTTGACCCAGTGGATGAAGAGGGCTACACATGACAGACATGACAGACATGCTGCAGAAGGTGCCACTCGAAAATATAACAGAGTCAGAGTCAGTGTCAGTTCATTGCAGTTTTATAACTGGATTCTGTGTGTCTCATTCCATATGTGCTACTGAAGAAGGTTATAAAAACAAGAGTGTCCGCCACTTCCCGGCAAGTTGATGTCCTCCTAAACAAGATCACACCATCAGCACTTTCTTTTATTTTGAATTTCATTAACCTTCAATCAAATCTTGCAAAGCCAAATGGTGATAAAGAATAGATGATGAGAGCAGGTTTTGGTGAAACTGAAATCTTTGTTCTGAATCTGCACATTGGTGATGAATTTAGTCATCAATGCCATCATCATAAAGGAAACAATCAGCAAAGAAAACTTACATTTTTGAATATGAGATAAAGCTGACATTGACAACATTGATACATTGTTTATGTTGCTGTTAAAAAAAGTATTGAACTGTTATGCAATACAAGTTCCCCTATATGGTTGTGAATACTCGACAATCTCCTCAAAGATGAAGAAGAGACTTGAAGTTAGAAAATGTAAACAAAAAGGACACTTATATATCAAATCAGAAACAGAAAGTTGAAATTTCTTGGGCACATTATGAAGAAAGATGACTTGGAAAATTTGATACTCACAGAACAGATTGAAGTCAAGAGGGAGAGAGGAAAACAAAACAGAAGCTACCTAGTGAGTTAGAGTAAATGGTTTAGGAGAGATAACAAAATGACATAATTTATTATGAGTTACAAAGAACAAGAAATAGTGCAGACCCATGATCACCAATGTTCTAAAGGGATATTGCACATATAAAAATTGCTGATTAATATAACAAATTATTTTTTTATCAACATAACATCCCAAGGAGATGTTTTCTCCAAACACTACAATCTTAATATGTTCATGTCTAGGGTTAGTCATTATCTTCCTAACCCTATAAACTGTGCCTCTTGCATTGTGACTCTCGAGTCTTGTACAGGATGAATATCGTTGTAAAAAAATAAAATTTATGTGTATAAAAATATAATTCTTTCATTAATTCCCAGATTAATGAATAAATGAAAAATAAAACAAAACAGCTATACTCTGGAATTCATTTCACTGAAATAGCTTATTCCCACAAACTGCTGCCTTGTGAAACGGACTACAAAGAGGATACTTCCTTTATCATTATAATCTTAACCTGTACATGTCTAGGGTTAACCATTGCCTTCCTAGATTTTTTATTTTTATTTTATTCCAAGCAAGGCAGAACTGCCACTGGTGCACAAGGGGTTACATAAGAAGTGAGTGAGGAGAAAGAGGAACAAGTTACGGGAGTGCCAAAGAATGGGTAAGAAAAGGATGAGGACATTGTTGTGAAGAGGGCTGCATGAGAGTAGAGTGAAAAGGAAGAAAAACATGATACAAGGGTTGTCAGGGAAATGATGCAAGTCAAGGAGATAAGAGATGGTAATTGACTTTGCATTTAAATCTTTGGAGATTGTAGCTGTCAGGGAAGTAAGTATACAGAAGGGAATTCCACAGGTGTGAAGTGTGAGCAAAGAAGCTGATAGAGTAGAAGTCACAGTTACATTTGATTGGTTTCACTGTAAAAGGGTGGAACCTAGCTGCTAGTCTAGTAGCTTAAATAAATTCATGCAGTGGGGGCACCAGGGAGCAAAGCTCATCAAAGCAGAAGCCGTGAAAATATTTGTAGAAGAGACAGAAGGAAGCCACATATACCTATAAACCGTGTTTTTTACTCTGTAACCCTCTACCTTGACTCTTGTGTCTTGTACAGAGTGAACATTATTATAAAATATAAAATAAAATAAAAATTTAAGCAAAAATCAAAATCTTATCAAAGTTATAATCAGTTTTTATCTTTTGTATTGTTTATAAAATTTACAATGTGTGTTTTGTGGTTAGAAGAAGAGGCTGCAGGATGAGAGATCAAAAATTTTCTCTCCATTCAATTAAAATTTAAATTTAAATTTAATTTACTATAGTAATATTTTCTTTTCAATGTTTCTGTATGCTAAAGATAAGAAAGAAAACTGTTTTCAATTCCATTGTACCTTCATAATCAACAGCCTCCTACAAAATTGGGATAAAAACCTATAATCATCATAAGTTTAATTTATAAAGAGTTGCTTTTCAGTTAGATAAAAATGCATACGTATTTTGCAGATGACACAATGGACATTGTGATGCAGTTGGACAGAAACGTGTCGATAAAAGTCAAAAGATAACAGTTTTTAGTTTTGGCATTAACTGATCAAATAAATCCAAATATTTCTAATTCTAATTCCTGTGTAAATTTTTGAGATGTTTTTCTCTATACACAATATAAAAGATGAAGGGCACTACTGAAGGGCACTATGACTGAAACATTGTGATAACAAGAATAAAGATGAAGATAATTGTTTGAATGTAAACAGTGTAAATAATTATTCAATTCTAATTGCATTCATGTTTTTTATTATCATAAATTTGATCATTTATGTTGGACTTTACTAAGTCTTAATGCATTCAAATATGGGATCTCTACCATATTCTGATGCTTGCTGATCAATGGCAAATGATCCTCAAGAATGACGGATATTATTATATTGAAGAATACATGTTGATGTTGCCCCATGAGATTTTGTTGTTTTCTTTCTGCTTTCTTAGTAAGTCAGGACTTTCTGGCCAACCAATTATGTATATAAAATTTGCTCAACAATTCTAATACTGATCAATCCAATCTGTTTAATATTTTCTTCAGTTCAATGGTGTTCAACAGAGGAAATTGATGGAAATAAAACACAAATACAATTGAAATATTGATCATTTGCTCTTAATGTTTTTATGCACACATAAAGCCACTTGAAAATGTTGTAAAGATATCATTTGGCTAAAACACATTGAAGAAGATGATTTATCTGCTTTTCCATGACTTGCTTTTGTTTCTTAATGTATCACATAGAATGAATATAATGAAAAAGAAATTTCACAAAGTAGATTAAATGTTATGATTATAAAAGTTATTATCAACATTATTATTATAAAACTAGCAAAACAATTATTTCAAATTTAATTTACTATAGCAAGAAAATGTTTGTTCTTTTTTAAAATGATGTTCATCCTGTACAAGGCACAAGAGCCACTCTAGTTAAAGGTTTACAGAATAAAAAGTACAGTTTATGGGGATATTTAGAGAAGATAAAGAAGTGCTATTGACATTTACTCTTTAATGTCCACTGGTGTTAAGCACATTTGAATCTTGGTTGCACTTTCAAGAGAGAAAAAACTTGATATCAAAAGCAAGCTAATTTTTAATTTAGAATTGTTCGATGTTTTTCAAAAACTCAACTAAAAAACAAATTCACATGAAAGGAAATGTTGACTTAAGGGCATCAATCTATGATTGTTTAATGTTTCATATACTTTTTTATCTATCTTTCTTAACTAAATATTATTCTCAGATATTTGATATAAAGAGATCCTTTCTTACTTATTAAATGACTTGTTGATATTTCAAATGAAAAGATTCCTTTTAACTGCATGATTGATGTTAAATATGTCATAGCAGCAAAAACACATATCCAATATGCTATGTAAAAAGTAAAAATCCATCATTCCTTTTTATTCCCTTCAAATGTCAATACTTATTTCTAAAGAGAAACACCATGTATAAAATCATTAAAGAAGATAGACAAGTTATATATGCATGTGATTATCCATTTTTTTAATAATTTCATACCAAGTGAGGCTATAAAGCCACTAAGACACAAAGGGTTTCTGAGTTTGAGAGAATAGGAGTAGAAAACATGATTAAAAAGTGAGAACAATAAAAAATAAAAATTAAGAGAATATAAGATAGCAATTGACTTTACATTTAAATTTTTGAAGATCAAATTTGACTGGAAAGTAGGAAGCTAGAAGAGAATTCTGTAAGCAAGAATTGCAAGAGAAAAAACTGTTAGCAGAGGACTTAAAGTTACATGCAGCTACTTCAACCTTAAAATGGTGAAACCTACCACCACTCTAGTACTATGCTCAAATTCATAAAGTCTAACACCAACTACAAAAGCTCATCAGAACAATTACTATGAAAATATTTAAAGAAAAGGCATAGGTAAGTTATGTTATGGCAGTGAAAAAGTAACTGCAGCTGAGATGCCAGATCAAGACCATAATATTGCAGATTTTGTATTTTATCATGAATCTCTAAATATACAGCAGATGTGACAGTAATATTCAAGGCATGGCTGAATTGTAGACATATAAATGTGTATGATAGATTCAACCTAGAAAATAGTTTGGCCTGACAGGGTGAACCAACATTCCTTCTAGCCAACATAGCAATTAATACAATATAATCTTTCCATTTCATTTAGTACAAAATGTTACCATGTGAAGGTGCAATGAGTCACTCACTTGGAGGTTAGCATCAGCCATGCTCCATGATGGAAAGTAAAAATGGATCTCTTAATACTTAGTCAATAAAGGATTCAGTAGCTAGCAACTGTTTTTCCAGCAGAAACCAATCCCAAAATATTTTGATTTTCATTTTCAACCTTTGCAATAATTCTAAAATATGTTGCTGCTTACATATATATATCAATAAACCAGAAACATTTTTTGTATTTATTTCATTCAAACTTAAAATATGTTACACCCAATGATACATTATTTATTATTCACATTATAACTAATATCATCATCTTCATTGCTATTATAATGTTGTGCCCTCCAGCATTCTTTTGGTATCTGTCAAGTTAGGTAACCATCAATTATATTTTTAACGTAACCCTTTATTTAATCTTTGAGAGTAAATTATTTTTGCTCCACTGTCAAGAAATTGTGAGTTCAGTCTCTGGGCCAGGTACTACAGAAATGGAGCAAATGAGAACAAGATGTATCCTGATACAAGAAGTTGTGTCATTGTGTCGTACTAAAAAGATTTTTTTGCTAGAATCTATCTTGCACATTTATAAATCTGCCATTCGTCCATGCATTGAATAATGTAGCCTTATCTAGTCGAGTACTCCTGCTATTCATCTCAAGATTCTTGACAAAGTCCAAAGAAGGATCTGCAATGCAATCAATCCTGACTTGGCAACTCAACTTCAGTGGCTTTCCTCTGTTATTTCTACAAATATGTTCATGGCAACTGATTCAAAAAGCTTCTTTCTTGGTGCCCCAACCACATGAATTTAAGCATGCTACTAGATTGGCTTCCAGGTCCCACTCTTTTACTGTTGAAATAGTTAAATGTAGCCACCATTTCTATTCGAACAGTTCTTTGACTCATACTTCCCACATGTGAACGCCCTTTTGTTTATTTGCTTCCCTGATTTTTCCCTGAAGATTGTAGCAATTTCCAAAAATTTAAATGTAATGTCAATCGCCATCTTCTGTCTTCTTTCATTCATCTTTTGTTCTTTTCTCAATCCTCCCTATACCTAATATTTTCTCTCATTTCACTCTCTGTAACCCTCTGTGTATTAGTGGCATTCCTACCTTGCTTAGGGAGAAATGATTAAAAAAACAAAAAAAAAAAAGCCTGTGGAATAAGAACAATCTTACCTTGTCAGTTAAATAAAGGGTCCAGTTTGAAATTCACTGAATCATTTACAGATCAACAGACACCTGAAGAAAGCCAGTGTGAATAACAAATGAAACAGTGCAATAATAATAACAAAAATGATGACTAATTTTATTTATTTTCTTAAATATGCAAAGGGTTACAGGGAGAGAAAGTGAGAGAAATGAATGAGTATAGGCAGAAATGAGAAAATGAGAAAAGTTAACTTGGGGCTCAAGAAGATAGAAGATGGCAATTGACATTGCATTTAAATTTTTGAAGTTTGTAGTTATCAGGGAAGCAAGTAAATGGAAGGGAGTTCCACAAGTGGAAAGTGAGAAAAGAAACTTTTCAAGTTGAAGTAGTTTGTATGCACTGAGCACCTTCAGGAATTTTGAACCAAACCCTTTATTAATTCTCTTATTGATTCAACTTTTCCTTCTCCTATAGCTAGGTATTGAACTAACAATACTTTCAGTTACTCAACCAACACTTTCATCCATTTAGACATGTGTCCAAGTGGATGAAACATTATTCTAATTGTAGTCTAATTGTAAATAATATAAGTTCTCATCCCAGATTTTCAGAGACAAAGATACCTTCTTATTTTTTTTATTATCTCTTCATAACATAATAGAAAAATGTTTGCAGTTATATTATCATAAGAATTAACTTAATTTCATACACTAAGTTAATGAATAAAAAACTAACTCAACCAAAAAAAAGAGTGTTTATTGCTATCAAAGTATAATGTTTCTAAAAAAATAGCTTGGCTTCAAATCTTGTTAATATACATTACAAGTGTTGAAACTTTACTAAAAGCAACCAGATTTCTTATTTCTACTTCTGCCCTTAAAGAGCCTCACTTTAAATCTTTCTGCTATTACTATACAATTTTTAATTATTGTTACTTTGCTCTCCTGTCAAAATATACAAAACAGGGTTTTTTCTAACCCCAGGTGAATCTTAATACTTTGTTTCACACTTTATAATTTTCAACTTGAAGATACTTCTGTGTGTACAATAAATGCACTTTTTGTTGCTAATTAACACTTATAGTTTATTATTTTTGTTTTGTCCCCAAATTCAAAAGACCTTGTATCGCTGTTTTATACAAACTCTTTGTAACCATTGCATCCATATACAAAATCATCATAGACACATTCTTAATTCAATATTTAGTACTTTACTTCATACTTTTCTTTTGAGATATTCTACAAAGAAGCATTCAGAAAAAACTTAGTTAAATAGCAAATTATTTCCCATTAATCTATTGAAGACGATTGACTATGACTCAACTTAAAGAGCCACATTGCTTATGGGCAAAGTATAGATTCTTTTTTTAAACTAGGATTGCTTATAAAAAATTCTTTCTGCTGTCCAGGATTGAAAAGAAGCTGATAAAGCAAGGAATATATTCAATTAGTAATTGTAAAATTACATTTCTTCAGCATTCATGAAAATAGATTTGTCTCTGAATAGTTCTACAATCACTGGAATGTTTTCCCAACATTCAATATATAATGTGTTTGACGAAAGTGTTTTGTACTGTTTCAGTCAGTAAAATCTTTATTGTTACCAAGATAATTATATTCTATGTACAGTCGAATGATTTTTTGTCTATGATAGACCATTTCATAGGAAGCGTGAACAGGTAGATATAAATAAACTTTTCATTGTTAGTCATCTTAGAAATAAGCTACCTATGTATATTGTATTATTACATATGATTATGAGTTTTATAATCCATTAGGGTCATAGGGATTGTGCATGTACTGCAGCTATAGCAACATTTATATGTCTAGGGCAAGATAGACTGATGGAGCCAGACTCTCTTCTAGAATAGTTGCCAGCCAAGACTATAGGGCTTAGTTTGCTATGCTATTCAGTAGTAGCTGCATGGAAAAGAGATAGATTAATTTCCCAAGGGTATTTGCATGTAAGTGAATGAAATGAACTTGACTGGAATTCAAATTTGGCTCTCTGATTTCTTATTGTGACCCATTATCCATTACATCCCCTGTCCATTCATAAACATTGAATAGGTATGTATAAAAATATAGCTCCAAACAATTTTAAACTTCATTGACAAGGTCTACCTGTTGAATTATTTCTTCAATTTTTATAAAATGAAATGTATATCAGAACTGAAATTGTGCATAAGTTGTTCAAATTTCATATTAGTCCTGTTGTTTTTGGTTGAGACAGATGAAAGAAATTAAATGAATGAAAACAACCGAAAAAACATGAATTCATTTATTGACAATTTCAGTAAAAATAAACATAAATCTATAAAAGCCAGAAAACAATTTACTGCATTTCTATAAATGTTTTATGGTAGATGATGTATCATCTTCAGCATATTGACGCTGAAAAAAGGCCGTGCAAAAGACTAAGCCACTAGTGAACTTTTCACCTTTTAGATTTTAGATCACTTCTTAAGTAAAAAGGGAATTTATTTTGGTAAAAAGTTATCTTTATTATTGTATAAAGTACAAAACACCCAAGTATGATGTTAATAATTATTGTTATTGGCTTTGGCTTGAATAATTGCCTCATTTAAATGTGCATTGAATGGAACAAAAACCCAATTTTTTAATTAGGAATTTTTTCCTATCCTTCTTAGTAGTAATTCCAAAGCTCTTGGATATTGCATGGTTTTTGTTAGAGCACTTGTTTTTTTCAGTTTCTGTCACAATGGTTTAATTATATTGAGAGCAGATATTTTGTGCTTCATCCACCAGAAACATCTTTCTTGTATGTAATATGTGGCAATGTACATTAATATTCTTATTTCTCTACCTTCTTCTCAATCTACCAGAAGATTATACCATAGTAAATTAATATAGTTTTCACATTTTAGGTTTCCATTAGCTTTAAACAATTTACTTTTAATATTACTTTTGATGCAAACCCATGCCATTATGAATCCACCATCAAGTTTTACTATCTTTATGGTATATCTGTCATTGTTTTTTCTTCCAGCAGCCTTTTTGCATATTCTCTGGCATTAGAACATTTTGCATTCATTGCTATTACTTTTTATCGCTTCCCAGCATCCCATGTTAGATTTTCTTTTAACCACTTTAATCTTCTATTCTAAATTATTTTGGTTAACCCTCTAGGGCCATTCGTATCATATTTGATACAGTATGAAAACAAGCCTTGAAAGAAATATTTTCCTGAAAAATTTTTTAAGAGAAATATTTTATAAATTTCAAATGAAAGCAGTACTGACTGCTCAGTCAATGAATACCAAATGTTTCCTTATAGGGAAATACCAAATGTTTCCTTATAGGGAAATACTGTATCAAATATGATACGAATGGCCCTAGAGGGTTAATGATGATTTTAGGCATAATTGTAGTCCCAAAAAGCAAACTAATATCTTCAACTACAATAAACTGACAAGGCACTTTACACTCATACTAATAAGACGGAACAATTCCTACTTAAAATTTGGTACATTATCATGACTTTATCATTTCAGATCTTTCATTAGTCCAATGGCCTTTTTTCAGCACAGAGTTGCTTAATGCAGTGTATCTTCTGTTAAATGCCACCTACAAAAATGCTACAACTTATTTTCCAATCCTCAAGGTCCACAAACACTACTGATAAACATATACTGCTAAACAATCTTAGCTTTTTAATAAAATAAAGGTGGAGTTGCCCCAAACCTTTGCACGTATATAAATATCTTATAACTCTACCCTAATCTATTCTTATCCAAAATTTTTGTTGTGATTTTGTTGTGATTTTTGTTTTGCAAAACTCTGAATACATTTGTTATAACCAGTATTTAACCATGGGCAGCATTGTTGCTTTTCTACATGTAAGGAGATTATTAAAGATAAGAGAAGAATAGGGTTGAATAGAGAACCAGTTAGGTGAAGAAAATATTTTTTCTAAGGAATTTTGTCTTTTATGAAATTCACAAAGAAGAAATTTACACAAAGAAGGGGAAGATATTGGATAAGAAAAATCATATTTTATTTATCAGCATTTATACATTCACAAATAGATAAGCCATTATTAAAAACTAAAAAAAGATTTTGTTGTAGTATTATATATTATATCTTTTTATATTTTTCATTGAATATTGTTGCCATATCAAGTCTAGTTCTTCTGCTGTGTATCTACAGATTCTTGACAAAATTTAAAAAAAGAATCTACAATATTACCAGTCCTGACCTTGCATCTCAGCTTCAATCACTTTTCAACCACTGTTTTATAGATTTACTGCATCTTTTTTTATAAATAGTCTCATGGTAATTGTTCTAATGAGCTTTTATCTTTGTTACCTTTACTTCACCAATTTAACTACAGTACTAGATTGGCAGTTAGGTCTCATCAATTTACTGTCAAAATTGATAGATGTAACCATAACATCTACACTAACAGTTTTCTCTCTTGTATTTCTCATTTTTGTAACTCCTTTCTAGATTCTTTCATTCCTGTAAATGATGATTATCAAAATTTTACATGCAGTGCCAATCATCATGATCTATTTTTTGAAAACTTTTCTTTTATTTTTCTTTCTCCTCAATAACATTTCTTTAGTTTCTATCACTCTCAATGACACCTTGTATGTTAGTAGCTTTATCACTTTGCTTAGGGTGAAATTGAAATCATTAAAAAATATATTTAGAATTTGAATGGATTCTACTTGCAATAATCATATGATTAGTAACTGTTATCGCAGTAGAGACATTTTATCACTAACACTGCCATATATACTCATCTATGAACCAAGAAATACGTGACAAAAAAATCAATGATGGAGTGAGGGTAGGCTTATATTTGAAATCAATATTTTGCTGATTTTCACTAACTTCAAAGAATATCTAGAATGGTTGCTTTACAATGAAACACTGCTTTACTTGGATTTTAGAAGCACTTTATAGAATATATTTAATACTGAATGTCTTTATTTATGTTTTAATTTTTCTCAGCATGTGAT
This sequence comes from Ascarosepion bandense, assembly GCA_037127315.1. NCBI lineage: Eukaryota > Metazoa > Mollusca > Cephalopoda > Sepiida > Sepiidae > Ascarosepion > Ascarosepion bandense. The sequence goes on from JBBBDQ010001261.1 coordinate 2,433,367, forward strand.
ATACAAATATCACGTTCACTTTAATAACTTTGCAAAAATGAACCTACTTAAAGGACATTAAATAGTTTTCAATTACTTTAAGGAACGCATTTTATTTGACTTTTATGTTAAATAAAATCCTGTTACATTTGGAAATTGTGCTATTGTTGTCTGCTAAAAGGAAGTAAAAAAATTTGAAAAACCTGTTGAAACTTTCATTAATAATAAAAAAATCATTGTTTTATTCAGCTTTGAAATGAAACTGATACTCTTAAAGGCATTTAAATATATTTTAGATATCAAAATATTAAAACTTCAGAAAAATATTCACACTCTGGTGAATTTACAAAATTGCTTCATCTGAACATAATGTGTTGATTAGGTTTCTTGTTTTATACATAGGTTTGAATTGTTGCCCATTTCTTGAGATATACAATAACAGCATTAGCTCATATTCGTATTGGCTCATACACAAGTATATGTGGTAAGCAGAAAATGCTATCCATGTACATAAAATATCATTAACTTATTTTAAGTCATTAACTATGCTCAACTTTGTGCAATATCTTCTTCTTCTTCATGTGTTGGGTCCCTTCAAGACATAGGCAGTCATAGACTTCTACATGCTTCTGTCTCTTGTCGCTTTTAATATTTTTCCCCTTAGTATCTCCCAAACCTGCTCTGCCATCCATTTACTCAAGCTAATCAAATATGATCCCATGCTGCTTTTTTCATCTCTCTTTATCTCTATCCATCTTGTGAGTACTAGATTCTCCAAACCCTATTTCCTCACTACATGTCCCAGAAACTTCAACTATCTTTTCCGGATGTTAAGCATAACTTTTATTCTCATTCACATTCTCTTCAACATCTTCACATGTTCAGTCTATGGTATCCTCAGCATCTTTCTGGAGAACCACATTTCTGTTACTTCAAGTCTCTTCTTCATCTTTGAAGAGATTGTCCAACATTGCTGACCTACAGAAGGACAGATATCACATATCAGTCTAGCACACTTTTCTTTGTTTCTAATGAGATCTTCCTGTCTCTTATTAATCTGGTTAGCTTTTGAAATGTGTCCTTGGCCATGCCAATGTGTCTTCAGATCTCAGTAAATCCTCTGAAAAGTCAATAGATTTCATGAAACAAAGGCCTTAATACTGGACATGATTATAATAATAAAAAATGATAGCAATAACGATGGTGATGAATATCAAGATAAGAACTTATTGTTATAAATGATTGAGATGAAGATTTCATTATTGTCCAATGTTATTGTGCTAAATAATAATGTTTATGAGCTCATCTACCTTATGACTTACTGCATATTGTTGCCATACATTGCTATTTAGCACATTATTTGATTAGGAAACAAACTTTCAGTTTTTCATGGCAACTTATCACAATAACACTGGATATCACTGACAGCTGTCATTATTTATTCATCGAAGCCTTTCTGTTCTCTTTTCTGAGAATTGATTGACCATTTTGATTTTGTTGTGTTTTTGAAAAGTTTTTCTAAGAGCTACTTTCTATTAATAGCTGGTTTGTTAAAGTGTCAGTCTTAGAACAGTGAGATGTCCATGTATTTCCTTAGTAATTTCGTATTTTAACTTACAATGTTTCTGAGGTAAGAAATCTCACACAAGAAATTATTTTATCATCACAAACAGGCAACCATAAAGAAAAACTACAAAATAACAAAATTTTGTTTTTTTAGCAGTTAATTCTGTTACTATTACTGGATAAATGTGGATCAACAATTTTTTATTTGCCCTTAGGGTATATTTGTGATTATAGAAGACTACTATTATTCAAATGACTGGCAGTGGAACTTTCTAAAAAGATTTGTATTTTTCTTGGCGACAGAACAAACCTTAGTTGCTAAATGAGTTTTCATTTTTATATTGTACTTAACAAGACAATTTTTGTATATCTCTTAAGCTGGGGTTTCCAGGGATTCTTTCATTGTGTTATTTTGTTCCATTTTTTATCATTCCAAGTGCACCTACTATCACTGGCATGATTCTTGTTTACAATTTCTACATTTTTTTCTATTTCAATTTCCAGGTTTTTATATTTTGACAGTTTTTTTAATTCCTTGGTTGCAATGTTACAATCCGCTGGACAAGCCATATCAATTAATAGGCAAGTTTTTTCTTTCTAGTTTTTAAGAATAATATCCGGCCTATTTGCTTCAATTTTTCTGTCTGTGTAGATGGTGTAATTCCATAAAACTGTAACATCTTCTATTTCTGTAACTGGCAATATTATTAATATTATTATCACCATTAGTTTTATTATTTTTATTTTTATATTTTTATATATTTTTTATATTTTTGTTTTATTATTTACTATTATTTATTATGGTATATCATTTATACTGATTAATTGTAATATTGTATGGTAATTTATATGTATGTTTCTTATTTATATTTTATTACTTAATTATGCTATTTTAATAATTTTAATACATAGATATTTAGTATTTTATTATTTCATTTTTACTGTTAACATATTATTTTTCAAAAAAAATTTTTATTGATAAAAAAGTTTACTAAATATTTTTGTACATTATTTTCTATAGAATATTAAACATAAATATATTTTGTTTATGATTCATACCTATATATGCAAACATTCATAGATGATTCTTTCATACATATACATTCATACATGATTCTCTCACATTATTTAGAATAGAAAATCATTCCATCACTTGACACATGTATACCTTATTTCACATATTAACTTTACTGACTCATAAATGCACACATTCACACATGATTTCTCTCAGCACATACATTCATAACTGATTCTCTCATTTTATTTAAAAAGAAAGTTCATTCCATCAATTGACATGTGTGTACAATATTTGTTAGGTATTTTGAACAGAAATATATTTTGTCACTGTCATTCACACATACTAATGTTACCAACATATACACACACCTAATTCATCTGTAGTTTAAATACACTTAACGCACATTATTTTTGCTTACATTTACTTACATTCATAATAAACATTTAATGTTTTTATTACATGATGGCATACACACTTAAAGAAAACAAATTTTTCTTCTACATTTAATATTCATCTATTGCTTTATTACACGTGACCCATATATGACCAATGAAATTATACCTCAATCAACATACTGTCTCTTAGATTTTTAAATCATTTGTCTTTAATAAAGCTTGTTAAAGTGGAACATGTTATATTAAAGACATTTTTTCCTACTTGTTCTTTACTTATTCTATTCACACACACACACACACACACACATATATATATATATATATATATATATATATATATATATATATATATAAGAAAGCTTAGAGCAAGGACCAGTGTAATAAAACCAAATATCCAAATATTGGACAATTCAAATTTTGCCTCTGTTTTCACCAGAAATTAAAGCTAAAATACGATGTTTAGAATGCCTCATCATTAAACATAATAGACATTTATTGTTTGTTATATTTAACAATATTTCAAGATATATATATATATATATATATATATATATATATATATATATATATAGTCACAAACATACAAATGCAGAGTATGTATTGTAGCATGATCTGAATTTTAACATTTTCATCATTTTGTTTATAGATGTAATAAGTGCATTAACACAGAAACTAAAAAACTATCCTGTACTTTTGGCACAAGCTATCAACCATAATAATAACACTTCTCAGTATTTGGGGCCTTTCTTTATACTGTGTGCAGTATAGTATCTTGGCATTATTAACTAGTATTTGCCTTATGTTAATCATTGCATTTTGGTTGTCTGTTATGTGATGATTAATATGTGCACAAAGTTTTGTTAATAAATGATACTTTTTTTATTACAGGATAACATTAACCTATGACCAATTGACCTATGAGAGAATGTGTGGCTTGTGTGATTAATGTTAAAATATGAATCTGATCTTTGATACAATCTCCTAAAATGCACAAGAATTCATAAATGTCATTGTTATATAGAAAGAACCTTTGACTTTCTGAGTTTTTCTTAATGATTATGCTAAATGTTTTAAATGGTTTTATAAGTGAGTCATGTAAAACTTAGATAGAGTAGGTTAAAGAGGAAAACCTATAGCAATGCCATCAGTCTGTACCTATATTATATATAATGATCATTTTTCATGCAGAATAGGAGTTTATACAGAACTTTGCATTTAATATTCAAAAATTGGGGCAAGAATACATCTGTACATTTTGTATTCTTCTTCTTCATGTGACATGTTCCTTCAGGACATAGGTGATCATGTACTTCCACTTGTTCCTGACTCTTGTCACTCTTAATGTTTCCTCTTGGTATCTCTCCCAAACTCCACTCCAACATCCATTTGCTCAAGCCCATCAAATATATTTTGCACAGTTTTCTTCTGTTTCTCTTTCTTTCTATTCGATCTGTGAATATCAGATTCTCCAGACCCTCTTTCCTCATTGCATATCCCAAGAGCCTCAGATGCCTCTTCCTGATGTTAATTATGAATTTTCTTTTAGTTTGCATCCTTTCTATCACCTTGTCATTGCTCACATGCTCGGTCCATAGTATCCTCAGCATCCTTCTGTAGAACACTTTGTATTACTATTTCTATATTTTCACACATATGCAAACATATATATTGACTAAAGTCTCTAGCAGATAATTTAGAGAATATATAAAATATAATGAATATTCTGTAATTATATTTTAGAAAGTAAGAGATTTATAAAAATGTCATGTTTTGCCAAAGGATGCTAAGCCTAGAAAGGCCCAAATCATCACTTTTTAAAAATAAAATAAGGCTGCAGATACATCTAGAATTTCTAGATATAATTTCATAATCATTCTTTTCTAGCATTATCCTTAGACTACTGAAGACTGGCTGAACCGAGATCAAAATCTTTCATGCAGTTAATTAGAATCTTCTCAAAATGTTTATCAGTAAATAACCTATTATCTGCATCAGTAATCTGAATTAAAAAAAACAAACCTTTCTACTAGATTGAAATGGTTCACAAACATTTGGTTATCTAATTGTGAGAATCTGCCTGGTATTGCATGAAATATACCAAAGAATATCTGAGCAGGTCCAATTAGTTATCTAATGGAAATTCTTGCTTAGATCTCAAGATGTCAAATTTTTCAATATTTACAGCTTAATTTTGACTTAAATAAAATTGCTATTTAGTTCAATTGGCAATATTTAACTGGAAAAGTATAATCAGTCTTTTACATAAAAGCAGTAATTATTAATATCTTATTTTTATTGACTTGTTCAATATATGTGTATTATGTGTGTTATCCCAAATCATGCCAGAATAGACTTTGTACTAAATATCACCATCAGACTATCAAGAAAGCCAGGTGCAGAGCCTTTATGAGATGACCTCCATGCTGCCAAGTTTAGATTCATGTGTTGGCCTTAGCTAACCTGTATTACAAATATAGGAAAATAGGAAAGAGCCAGATTACAGGAAATATATAAACACTTACCCTAGAACAGTGGTTCCAAAACAGTGCAGTAAAAGATGATATCAGTTAAGTGCCATACATGATACACACTTTGGGTGATCATGTCACGAAAGAGACATGACTGATTGGGCAGAAGATTATCCAACAGTAGGTTGCTATTGCCAGCCAAGGTTATAGAACCCAATCTGTCCTATTATTTAACCCATAACGATGGATTAATACCTTTCCCAAGGGTATTTGTGCATAAGTGAATGCAAAGAATTCAACTGGAATTCGAACACATCTCCATAATTTGTCATTTCCAGCTGATATCCATTGCACTACAACACACATTCGCAAAACGATATCAGGTGAGGCAAAATGAGTGAAAGACAACCAAAGATGTAGAAACAGTTTCAAAACATTCATATGTTAAAATAAATATAATTTTAAAGTTTAAAATATTATTATGGATTTCTTGTAATTGTATGTATGATTTCCAGTATAAATAGTTATAAATAATTGTTGAGCAATATTATCAGTTTGATAATTTTACATTTTATCAAGTATTAAGAATATAAATATCAACTCAGAATGAGAAAGTGCAAAGCCGAGCTCGAATTCCAATTGAACAGCAGAACAGATTGGGTTTTACACTACAGCCTTGGTTGGCAACCAGTCTACTGTAGAAAGAAATGGTGGTCTACTGCAGGAAAATCATCTGCTTAGTCAGTCATGTCTCAAGAGAGAGATGATTGCCCAAGCATGTATCATATATAGCACTTAACTGACGGAATTATGTTTAAATAATAAATATAAAAAAAGGCTGAAATATGAAGTTAAACCATTCTTAATTTTTTCCTGCTATAAGGAACAAAGATCAAGCCATTTCAGTTGCATATACTTTATATTTATTTGTACTTTTACTTTTAAAGCAAATAAGCATTTTTCTTTTATGCATTGACCCTTATATGCATTATACCAAGTTGCATTTATTTTTGTATTGCCAAATTTCAATTGTTTTGTTTCAATACAATATGTTCAAACAGTACTGCATTTAAATATACTGGATGTCTTTCAGCATTGAGTGATGCAAAAAATAATTATATCCAATAACAAGGAGAAAGACACAGTTGAGAAGCTAATACTCTGAAGCATCTGCTACTTACCATCCTAATTACTTTTAGTTACTATCTATGGTATAAGCAATTACTTTAGCCTCCTGAAGCAAGAAAAAATTCCCCAAAGAAAAATGGGTCTTAGGGCCATAAAATGGTTAAAAAAAAAAAACAACTCATTTTGTACTTCCAAAATAATTTGAATGCTAAATCCTGATTGAATTAAGAAAAAACACAAGCTATTTGACTGTGAACAAATGCAAGAGGCAGACTTAAATATTCTATTCTAAAACCACAAAATATCTCTCTTGAATACATCACAGCTGCTCCAAATAAATGAGAAAGATTCTGTCTTCAAATAAAAACTGCTGTTCTCATCATCATAAAAATATAAACAAAACATTGCAAAAACAAATTAGTAGCATAAAGAAATCCTTTATAATATACAATTCAGGATATGCATATCAAGCTTTTGCTCATATAAGACAATATGGGAATAAATTGTCATTATTCTAACAAAAAATATTCACTTAAACACAAATGATGCATAAAGTAACCAATGACATTAACAACTTTCTATACAATTCTAAATAAATACTTTTACTGAAAATATATAAACTTTTGCCATCTTTTTTAAACTGAGAATGGGGCAGATATACATATTTAGAAAAAGGTTTTTTTTAGAATATTAGTCATTGTATGTTTTCCTGATTGTACAAATATGTTAGACAAATAGAAATTTGTTAATGCTTATAAAGTTAGAAATAATTTAAATATGTTTTAAATTTTATGAGAAATATTTCTGGTTCTCAATTAAATACAAACAATTTAATTTAAACTATTTATTGCTATTTTTGTTCAGATGATTCAGTTGTTCTCATATTAGGATTATAAATGATTTCTCTTAGACTACCATTTATTTCATGATAATGATTTGCTTTTGAGGGAATCATGTTCTTTTTTTTCCAAGCCATGTTACTTCAGGACATAGGCAATCATGGCTTTCCACAATTTGCTATCATTTGCAGCTTTTAATAAATTTTGTCATTTTGCTATCTCTCTTTAAACATGTTCTACCATCCACTTACTTAAGCTCACTAACTTGGTTTTCTTTTATCTCTTTTGCCTTCTATCTGTCCTGTGAGTATCAAATTTTCAAAGCCCTCTTTTGTCATTATATGCCCTTTTTGATTCCATTTTCTGTAAATTTTTGTCTTTGCTCACATGTTCAGTATCCTCAGTATCCTTCTGCAGAATCACATGTTTGTTTCTTCAAGTCTCTTCTTCATCTGTGAGCATATTGTCTACATTCACTAACATAAAGGAGAACAGACATTATGTAACATTTTTCTGTTTCTAATGAAATATTTTTGTTTTTTAATATTTTGATAAACTTTTGGAAGGCATCTTTCGCTATATGATTGCAATGGATTTCAGCATTGAACTTTCTGTCATTTGTTAAAACACTTTTATAGTATTCACTGGTGTCAAGCACTTTTGAACCTAGATTGAAGTTTCAGAAGAGAAGAATACTTTATACAGAAAGTAAGCTAGTTATTGATTCAGAATTATTCTCTATATTTAAAAAAAATCAACTAAGAAACAAATTCACATGATTCACATGTTGATCTAAGAGCATCATGAATGATGCTACAATCTATAACATTTGCATTATTAATATTATTTTAAGGCCTCTCAATTGCAGTAGCCTTATTGTTAATTTTACTCAAAGTTGTTTTCTGTTGCCATTGCAGGGTATGACAACACAACTATGAAATTCAAATACACTATTATTCAGGGATCAGAGTCACTTTTGGTGGCAGGAAAAACTTTTTGCAAAGCAAATGAAGTTACATACACAGTGATACAGGTTAATATTTTATGATGGCATGAACTACATAAAAATACAGCTCTCTCTGGAATTACAGAACAAAATTAGAAAACCAAGTTCAAATTTTGGTTGAGGTGTTGTATTTATTTCATAGTAATAACCTTGGAAAATGCATGAGTTCACATCTTTCAACAGATTAAAGATGACTTTTGCTATTAGACTTATATGAGACAGTATAATCTGTTGATTGTTTTAGAGAGGGAACGGATAAGGCTAAGTAACAAACATTGACCTAAGTAATACCAGAAAACATAGTACTGTCAAGGTAATGTGCTTTCTAGAATTCTGCAGTAATCTGAACTATTGACACATCTCTATGAAGAGGAAAATTATTCTGATGCATGTTTTGTCAAGATTCATGGTATTTTAGTATAGAGTGCTCGCATTTGAATGAGTACTAAGTTTTTGTCATATGCAAATGACCTAATTGCAGTCTTAATATACAGAAGTGCTATTGACATATTTATTAAATTTATTCTTTAATGTTCACTAGTGTTGAGCCCATCTGAATCTCGGTTGCACTTTCAAGAGAAAAAAAAACTTGATTTTAAAAGCAAGCTGATCTTAAATTTAGAAATATAGAGTGCTCACATTTGAATGAGTACTAAGTTTTTGTCATATGCAAATGACCTAATTGCAGTCTTAATATACAGAAGTGCTATTGACATATTTATTAAATTTATTCTTTAATGTTCACTAGTGTTGAGCACATCTGAATCTCGGTTGCACTTTCAAGAGAAAAAAAAACTTGATTTTAAAAGCAAGCTGATCTTAAATTTAGAATTGTTTGCTAAAAAAATCAACTAAAAAACAAATTCACATGAAAGGAAATATTGACTTAAGGGCAACAATCTATGATTGTTTAACATTTCATATACTTTTTTTTATCTATCTACTTGCCTTCTCTCTAGACTATATATTATTCTCAGGTATCTGATATAAAGAGATCCTTTCTTATTAAATGACTTGTTGATATTTCAAATGAAAAGATTCCCTTTAACTGCATGATTGATGTTAAATATGCCATAGCAGCAAAAACACGGATCCAATAAGAGTTTTACTCAACATGAAATTTCATCATTCCTTTTTATTCATTTCAAATGTCAATAACTATTTCTAAAGAGAAACACCATGTATAATATCATCAGCAGAAGATGGACAAGTAATATATATATATATATATATATATATATTATTATATGTTTAAAACCAGACTCAGAGTTACATACATTACACAGTCATCATTTCATAATATATATCTGTTGATTGCATAATAGATGAAACTTCAAGTTGTACTTAAAATGTAGTAATGCCTATATATATATATATATATATATATATATATATATATATATATATGAAATGATTTGTTTGAACATTATTTTTGATCAATACTTGTATTTAAGTAGATATTCTGTTTCTAATCAAACAGTACCGGCTTGATTATTTACGATAAATTTTTGTTGTTACGAAAATGTGTTTCTTTTCGAAGCTCAAATTATATAAGAATTGTCCAAAGCTTTTGTACTTTTGAGCCCTTTTGGCTATACTTCATGCCATTATCAAGAATTATTATGACTGAGAATGAGGTGGGCAGTTTTGAATTTTTTATGATAGATAATTAATTTAATTTTTTTGTTTGAATTGGTCAGTATTACATAATCTCAGATAATATTGTGAAGTGAAGATTCGTCCTGTCTGTAGTTGTTGTGCAGTTGATTTTTGTAAAAAATATTAATGTTGTTTTTATGTGTGTGTTTATGGCTGCCATTGGTTACGTTATTTAGAAAAAGTTTGATATGGTAATCAAGTAAATAATTTGGAAAGCCGTTATTGATAAGCGTTTGTTTCAAATTGTGTGTTTTTTTAAAGAAAAGTAGTTAGGAAAATGAATTCTCATACACTCTCATGAAGAAATTTTTAATAATGCCAATTTTGTATTGAAGAGGGCATTGAGTAATAACATTAATGTGGCAAGAATTTTTGCTCGTGGGTTTTACTTTTCTATATACTGAAGTTGTGAAAGTATTTTTACTAGAATCTACAAAACATCCAGAAATGGGAGTTTGTTTTTTTAGCTAAGCTCATATGTGAAGTTGAGAATGGAACTTTTTCAAAAGTCATTTTAAGATGATCGATTTCATTTTTGTTGTTAGCTAAAAGGAAAATAACATCAACGTATTGAACATATATTTTTGGACTAGTAACTTTTTTTAAAAACTATGTTTTCAACATGGGACATATAAAAGTTTGAGAAGCAAGGACCAAGAGGGTTTCCCATAATTACACCATTAGTTTGGGTGTAAATATTGCCAAGAGGATTGTAAAAAGGACTTTAGTGGTGCAGGTAAGTAAGAGTTTTTTAAGAATTTTGAAATTGATAGATGGGGGTGGGATTGAATTATGTTTATATACAGAGTTAATAATTATGGCTATAGTTTCAGCAACAGGTATATTGGTAAAGGGTGGCATTGTTTGGTGCAGTAAATCTAAGAATTTGAAGAAATTCGGGGGTTGATTTAATATTATAATTGGTAGAAAGGTAAGGGGTGATAATATCATTAAGGAATTTTGATAATTGATATACAGGTGTCGGAATTTGAGAAATTATAAGCCATAAGGGGTATCCAGGTTTATGTATTTTCACATTACCGTATAAGTATTCAGGTTGATAACCAATAATTTTACTGATTTTCATGAATCCTACAACAGCATTGTTGGATGTTATGAGTCTATTAATGTGAGTTTTAAGAGTTTCAGTGGGGTTGCTATTTAATTTTTTAAATTTGGATCAGTCATTGATGAAGTGCTTAACGTACATAAGACTCTATATGCATCAATTTTCCACATGTTTATTTATAAGTAAAACAAAATTCTTGATAATGGCTAGAAGTATAGCAGAAAGTGCTCAAAAGTACAAAAGCTTTGTACAATTCTTATAAAATTTGAGTTCTGAAAAGAAAAAATTATATGAACACATGAAAAATTATATAAAAAACTTCATGATAATACCTTGTATGTCATTTTTAATGAAACTTGTATAAAAGAGAGATTGTTGGCCAAATACACAAAATATATATTTTCTAAACATATGCTGTTAAATATAAGAAACAATGAATGCCTATTATGTTTAATCATGAGCCGTTCTAAACGTTGTATTTTTGCTTTAATTTCAGTTGAAAATAAAGACAAAAATTCTCCAACATTTGGATAATTATTTATTGGTTTTCTTCTAAGCTTTCGGCTCACATGAGCCATCTTCAGAGAGGTAGTTTAAACTGAAATATTATAAAATCCACCATTACTGACGATTTTATTTTGTGTTGACATAAAACTCTGCTTGGCAACAGCAATAGTTACCAAAAATAATAAACGCAGTTCTTAAGTTTGCGATGCGGTTTTATGACGTCACACCGCGGGATAGCGCGAAATGACAACAAAACCATCTAGTCAAATGCAATGTAATATGTTATTTCCTGTTTTAAAGTTGATTTTATTGAGTGTTCGTTGTTTTGATTTGATGTACGTGGCCTCCAATATCTGCAGGTTCCTCTTACTGTGTGTATGAGTAAGGATCACCGTATTGTTGACCAAAATCTGTCTGATATTACCTACATGTTTATGTTTTTCAGAGAAATGTTGTTTAATAGTACTCTGATCAGAAAGATGACATGTAAGTCTACGGGAGAGCGTGGTTGTGGTAAAACCAATATATGTACTAGGTTTTTGATTAGTATCAGAGATGCAATCTCTGAATGGGCATGTAAATTGGTACACTACATTGGTTTTTTGTAAAGAATTTAGTTTGGTGCTTGTTGGGTTATTATAGACTATGAGGTCAATTGTTTTAAACTTTTTATAATATATAATGAGTTTAATTTGATTATTACTTTCGACTGGTTTAACATTTCTACGTATTATGTTTTTGAGAGTTTTTTCATCTTGTTTATAATTATTATGTATTTGGTTGCAATAGTATAAGTTAATAGTGTTATGTTTATTTTGATGTAAACCATTATTATTAATATTATCATTATTGTTAGAGCTATTATTAAGTTTGTTGAGATACATTTTAATTTGTTGATCAATAACGGAGTTAGGAAATATATATAAATATGCAGTGTAGATATAGAAGAATCCAAAGGAGTATCCTGTATATAAAGTGGTAGGATAACTTTCTCGGAGAGCTCTAAATATATATGTATATAAATACATATAGAGCAAATATATGTAAAAATTAAGACAGACAAGTTATTCCATGGTTAAGTGAAAGTTTAGGCCTATCTTTATTTTTATTTCTGTTTTTGGTCTTTTCAGGGTTTGTGAATTTCATTTGTGTAAAATCTTCTGTACAATAAAGATGGAAGCTGAATATGGTTTGCCTGAAATAGGCCTATACTTCCACTTGACCATAGAATAACTTGTCTGTCTTAAGTTTTACATATATATATATATATATATATATATATATATATCACAGAATGTATTAACTCTGACAGATTTTTAATTTATTTGTTTAAGCATTTTTTTTTAATGAATACTTGTATTTAAGTAGATACTATGCTTTTATAATGAAACACTATATCGCTGGAGGTGGAGCCTGGTCGTTGAGGAGGTCGGGGTGCACGGCCAGCATCTGCAGGATCACATTCTAAGATAGGAAAAACACAATATATATATATGTATTAACTATATATATATATATATTTTCTAGACATATGCTATTAAATATAAGAGACAATGAATGTCTATTATGTTTAATCATGAGCCGTTCTAAACGTCGTATTTTTGCTTTAATTTCAGTTGAAAATAAAGACAAAAATTCTCCAACATTTGGATAATTATTTATTGGTTTTCTTCTAAGCTTTCGGCTCACATGAGCCATCTGCAGAGAGGTAGTTTAAACTGAAATATTATAAAATCCACCATCACCGACGATTTTATTTTGTGTTGACATAAAACTCCACTTGGCAACGGCAATAGTTACCAAAAATAATAAATGCAGTTCTTAAGTTTGCGATGCGGTTTTATGACGTCACACCGCGGGATAGCGCGAAATGACAACAAAACCATCTAGTCAAATGCAATGTAATATGCTATTTCCTGTTTTAAAGTTGATTTAAAATACAAACTCAGCTTTAAAATTTAATAGATAAATTGACACGATAAAAAAGTTAACAATTTGTGTATTTATATATATATATCTATATTCATCTGTACATGTGTCTGTATACAATATATAGATTTGTATATGTGTGCATCTACATATGTTCCTCGTTTAATATCTGAATAACTTTATAATAATCTAAATCTAATGCTTTGTTAAACTTTGCAATAAAAATAAAGTAAGGTGAAGCTAACAGTCAGTTAATAATGCTGAACTCTATTTTAATCAAATATTAATGCCCTAATAAATTGTTTTTAGAGTCTCTTTTCATATTCTTCAAATTAGAAATTACTTTTTTTGATTGGCCAACATTGTCTATGTAACACTGCCTCCCTGATTAAGAGGGTTTGGCTAGTTTTGAACCTTTTAAAACACTTTAATTTGAAATAAGCACCATCACTTGATAAGACACAGGTAGTATTAAAACAAAATTGCTACTTTTGTAGTGATATTATAACATATCTATGTTATAAATTCTAAATAAATTTTAAGCACTCTACTTTGTATTGAGCACTTTTTTTAAAGAATAGTGATTATTTGGGTACAGAATTTTATTCCATCTATACCTACCTTATACTTGTATATATATATATATATATATATATATATCAGTGCATACCTGTGTGCATACACATATGTATACTTATTCAAATTAGGAAGATAAGCTGATTATGCTACCACGGTTTCAACCTTTCAGTATCATCAAGTGTTATATATTAAGTGATTATCCAGTGCTTTTTAAAAGCTGTACATATTAAATCTTTTTAAATTTATATTATGTATTGATCACTTTTTAAAACAGCTGCTTACTAGTCTAATTTGATTTTGACCTATAACTGTATAATAATTTTTTACACACACACACACACACACACACACACACACACACACACATATATATATATATATATATATATATATATATATATAAGAGCTATTAAGTATATTAATAAATATACATATTATTCTATGCCTAACAAATGACTTAGACATAGGATAATATATATATATATATATATATATATATATATATATATATATATACACTATTTAGTTACCAAATTGCTGTGAGAAAATGAAATAAAACCAATAAAGAAAATAATAATAAAAAATATAAATAAATTTATTTTCCCATGATGCAAGTTATAAAGGGAGTAGAAAGGATTTTATGATTTCACTTCTGGAAAGGATAGAATCTTTCTCACTTCATTTTCCATCACAATCGTTCAGATGTGTTTTCAGCAGCCCCATTTATGAAGAAGAGATTCAGCCATCCCAACCCAGTATGAGACTGACTTGAGCTTGACTGTCTTTACTCATTCTTATCCTTACTTCACATAAATTATTTCTGAACCAAAAAGGAAAACGGATATACACAAGGGATATGTAACTATGTTTCAACACAGTCAACATAAAAAAGGATAAATCTCGATAGCAGAAACCCATAACCTTGTTAACATCCACATGGCCTGAGAGTGAGAAGTTTGTGTTCAGAGAAGGACTAAATCTAAAATAGTGTGGTTTTTAGTTCTAACTTTTTCAATATTCTAAAATATGTTTTTGTTTACATATTTGTATTAACAATGCAGAAACATTATCAAAATATTTTTTGTATTTATTTCATTCAAATTTTAAAATATTTTCAAAAAGTGGTTATTATTTTGATTGTTATAACTCCTCGGTTATTCACATGTAAAATTTCATTTATAAGAAGAAAACCTCCATGAAACCATTCTAATTCTCTTTCATTTTTGTCTCTCCAATCTATGCTCTCTATAGAAAGATTACTTGTGGAGGATTTGCACATCATGATGAAATCTGAATACTTGTCTTTTTGAAGAGTTAGTTTATTCAACTTGTACAGCGAGACTATTCTGATGACCCTAGATGTTATGCCAGGATTTGTCATCGAAGGCCACAATTTGAAAATGATACAGTGCTGATAGCAGACAAGGAAAGGAAGCTACAAGACCTCCTACAGAAGGTAGCTAAAGAGAGTGATAAGAAAGGATTACAAATAAACTGCAAGAAAACCAAATGCACGGTCACCAGCAAGAAGAGCAGCCCAAAATGTCAATTTCAGGTTGGGGATACTAAAATCAAGCAGGTACAAAAATTTAAGTACTTGGGAAGTGTTTTATGGAAGACGGAAAGTGCAACACTGAGATCTGAAGGCGAATTATTATAACCAAGGACACATTCCAGAAGAATTAAGAGACAGGAAAATTTTGCTAGAAACAAAGAAGAGAGTACTGGATTGCTATGTGATGTCAGTTCTTCAATATGGCAGTGAATGCTGGACAATATTATCAAAGATGAAGGAAAAACTTGAAGCAATTGAAATGTGGTTCGACAGAAGGATGCTGCAGATATCATGGACTGAGCATGTGAGCAATGATGAGGTTTTGGGAAGAATGAAAACTAAAAAGAAATTAATACTGAGCATCAGGAAGAGACAGCTAAAGTTCCTGTGACATGCAGTGATGAAGGAGGGCTTGAAGAACCTGATACTAACAGGCTAGATAGAGGGAAAAAGAGACAGGGGAAAGCAGCAGATAACATATTTGAAGGGCCTGATCAGGTGGATGACAGAACGAGGTTTGTGTGGTGTAACAGGAGAAAGCATGCTAAGAGCCACCAGGGATAGGGAGATATGGAAAGCCATGATTGCCTATGTCCTAAAAGGACAGGGCACATAGAAGAAGAAGTTATATTGTCATATTCATTACATTTTGTTCATTGTATCTGCCATTGTATCTTCTTCAGGTGATATATGTTGGAATTTTGAACTGAACCTTTCATTTAGTCCACGGGGGTAGATTGTTCTAGTTCCTTGGGCCATGCCTATTCTGGATATCTGAGTTTCAGTTATTTCTATTTAATAATTCAAATAACCACTGGATAAAAGCATTGGTTGAAGTATTCCAAAACAGCATGAATATGATAATAAAGATGAGGACAACAGTCAAACAATATAAATAATATAAATAGTTAAAATACTTAATTTTAGAAATATAGACAAATATGTTTTTAGATTTTATTGCATTTCTTAAATCATTGCATACAGTCTCTTTAAAATTGTCATGACTGAAGTATTTTATCATTTCTATATTCCATTTTATTAAGGAAGAATGTGTTCAGCTATTCTGTTAGTCATTGTTTGAGGAGCCTCTTTTACTGTGATCAATGTGTAACTGTTATTTATTGTATTCTATTCCAGTGTTTGTGTAGCATGTACCAAAGTTTGTATTTTTATTATTAAAGAAGCTTTTCATGGTCATCATTATTTTTATACTATTTACATTGTTCAGACTAATGTCCTCAACTTTATTGTCATATTTCACAATTTTACGGCCACTGTATGCTCCAGAATTTCAAACTGAGACCTTTATTTAGTTTACCAGAGTAGATTGTTCTAGTTCTATGTTCCATGTCTTTTTCAGATGTCTCAGTTTCAGTTATCTCCCATAAGTAACTCAACTCTTTAAGTTATTGTCAATTTCTGCTGTGACCAGATAACTCATAACTCTTTGACTCAAGTCACTGGATTACTTCAACCAAAATTTTTATCCACATGGCTCATTGAATAAAAGTGTTAGTTGAAGTAATCCAAAATGGCAAGAATATGACAATAAAGATGAGGACGACAGTCCAAACAATGTAAATATGGTAAAAAAATAATAATGACCTACATGAAAAGTTTGTGTAATGATAAAATAGTAAATAGTGACAATACCTCCTTTTAGAAATATAGACAGATATTTTCTTTTTAAATTTGATTGCTTTTCTTAAATTATTGCTTACAGTCTCTTTAAAATTGTCATGATTGAAGTATTTAATCTTTTATGTATTCCATTTTATAAAAAAGGAGTGTGTTTTGTAAAGAAGAAGTATGTTTTGCAATTCTGTTATTCATTGTTTAACAAACCTCATTCACGGTTATCAATGTGTTACTGATATTTATTGTAGTCTATTCCAGTGTTTGTGTAGCTTGTACCAATGTTTGTCTTTTTATTATTACACAAGCCTTTTATGTTGATTACTTAATTGTTAAATTCTCTAAGCCCTCTTTTCTCATCATGTGTCCAGAAATTTTAACTGTGTCTTTCTGATTTTGAACACATGTTCATTTTGGTTTCTCTTTTCATGAAAGTTTTTCATTTCTCACACATTCTCTCCATGGTATTCTCAGAATCCTTCTGTAGAACCATGCCTCTGTTGCTTCACGTTTCCTCTTCATCTGTGAGAAAATTGTTCAGTATTTACTCTTATATAGGATGATCGATATCACATAAGAGTCCTTACTGTTTAATCATCTGTTTAGCTTTCGGAGGCCATCCTTTTCTGTGTCACACTTTCCATCATGTTTCAAAGAACTTAGGGATAGAAAGTTGTAGAGAGCTATGGTCACCCTCATGAGGAAAGGATACTGTCCATTAGTGATTCCCAAACTTATATTTTTTCTGGAATATATTTCTGATATGAAAATTTGATTGCACCTAACTAAATTTTATGTGATAAAAATTACATTTAAAAATAAAAAATAGTGAAGGTTAAAGAGAGATAAATTAGAAGTCAGTTTGAAGATTTGAAGTTGGAACATTATCATTGATAACTTTCGCCTCCAGTTTGCAGATTCTTAATACTGGATATAATGCAAAAATTCACAATGATAAAATTGGTCAATGATTATTTATAATTGTTTATACTGGGACTCATGCATGCATTTACAAGTAATCCATTTTATCTTTTGAAATCATATTTATTTTTGGAATTTTTTGAAACTGTTTCTAAATCTTTGATTGCCTTTTAGTCATTCCTCCTCACCTGCTACATTTATGAGATGTGCCACACCTTTTGGGAAACATTACTGTATATAGTAAAAGACAAAACAATTTCCCATTATTTAATGGATATTGGTATTTTCAGATAGGATATAAAAAAGAGAAGTCTTCTAAGATGATTATAACTTGACCGATATTCATGTGATGGTCATACAAAGATATATATTAGAAAATAATATAAATTTTCATAATATCTCTAATATAAAACTTTGAAAAATTATTTACTTACAAGTGACCTGCAAATAGGATGTTAAGCAAGCTAAAAGCAGCAAATAACCATCTTTCATTAGCAAGACAATTTCTGCTGCCTGTAATATTGTATTCTGAACAAAATGCCACAGGTGAATCTTCTAATCATTTATGTCGTTATTCTTTCTTGATTCTCAAATTAACTTTGCCAATAAGATGTATATGATAAGAAATAGTGTCTGTTTCAAAGAAAAGGAAAAATAATCAAATCTTAAACTAATTAACCTAATTACATAAAATAGTTGATATTTGCAGCAATTTTCATAAACAAGAATAAAAACAAACAAATAATTTAGCCAAAGTAATTAATGAAAGCTAAGCAGTAAATAACTGTTTGTCATAATTTTTTCATTTTTGATTTTTCATATAATACGTTTTTTCTTTTCCATATTGTTTCCCCCTTTTTGGACAACGTGTTACAAGAATCCTGGGTAAATATTTTGTGATTGATTTCTGAATTATCTTGGTTTTCCTATCACTCTCCATGCCAAAATGTGTATGTTATGTGAATATTTTCCCTTAAAGCACTTAGATGTTTAAATCAACCATAAAAATATTTCTATGACTTTATCTCTATTAGGTCATTTAATCAGTCAGTCAGGTAAGTGCCATACGTGATACATGCTTGGGTGATCATGTCCTGAAAGAGACATGACTGACTGGGCAGAAGATTTTCCCACAGTAGATTGCCATTATTTTCTGCAGTAGACTGATTGCCAACCAAGGCTATATAATCCAATCTATCCTGCTTTTTAACCCATAGCTGGAGTGAAGAGATGGCTTAATACCTTTTCCAAGGATATTTGTATGTAAGTGAATGCACTGAATTTAACTGAAATTTGAATTTGGCTCTCCAATTTTTCATTCTGAGCTGATATCCAATGCACCACAATGCACAAAATATTATGAATGTAACTAGTTTCATTTGATGCTTAAGTTTGAAAGAGAGGATATTTAGACCAATATCTTCTGGCTTAAATCAATATCTATATTCAGATGATTTTAAAATCCAAGATATTGTAATGGCATATGTATTTTTATATATCATGATGAGCTCTTATTACTGCCAATGTGCACTGTTATTTGGGGGTCAGGAATATCCTGACTGCATCTTCATTCAATAGTGTAACGCTGTCCAAAAAATGATCACTTAGACACTATACTTATGCCTCCCTTTGTGACTCACATGTAAACCAAACATATGCCTATATCTACCTTTCTATCATTTATTAAAATGACAGAATTTGGCTTGGAAAAAGTGGATATATAGTAAAACAAACTGTCAATATTTAAAAGAAATGCCTGTTTGACAGAAAGAGTTCATACCTGGCTTCAGTGGAATGTCATTGTAGAATATGTTCTGGGCTAATGGCTATTTAGATGATTATGATGAAAAATAATATATTCCTGTTTGACTCAATTTGTGTAAGTGCCCAAAATTATTCTCATTCTTTGATAAGACTTTTGTAAAACAATTGTTCATTCTCTTATATAGTATCTTTTGCTTGAATCTTTGTGATATTCGCTTATACTTTTCTCAGGTATTTCCTGTTTTTCTTCAGTTAAAAAAATAAAAAGAATCTTTTTTTTATATTATTCTTCAGTCATCTTAGTGAATATATTTTCTTCCCAGCATGTTCACTTTTGTGAATCCTTCTTTTGTCTGCTATCATCAATTAATTGCACCTGCTTCCCTTTTCTAACCCAATGAGAAATATTTCAGGTTACTTTTTATATTATTACCATTTCTTTTAAATCTATATCGAATCCCTCTTCGATTCATTTTTCACAAATTCCTTTTCCTTATTTATTAAATAAAATAGAAATTTAATAAGCAAAACATTCCTTTTTTTTCGTCTTTCTTTCTATGTGTTTCTTTAGTTAATGCTTTCTACTTTCTTTTCATAGGATATTATGAGTATAGACTCAGTTGCTTCTAATCTTTTGTTATCTTACCTCTGACAGCCTAATAATCATTCTTTTCTTTCAATATCCACTTATTCCACTTATTCCACTTATTCCACTTGGCCATTAATAGCTGAATAGACAACTTTCAATATTCATTTATACATTTCATGACTTTTATTCAAGATTGCAAGACAGAAGAAAGATAAAAGTCTTACCTTTTTACAAATTATTTTACATATATTTTGATGTTATATGCAGGTGTGAGTATTTTATTATCCCTCAAAATACAAATAAACTTAAATACAACTGCTTACAAATACTGGTCTCTACCTATCATCAATATTACCTTGGAGAAAATGTATTATTTTGATTTTCAAAATGTTTGAAAAATGACAGTACAACATAAAATATATAATAGATGTTATGAATGTTCATATTTTTGTTTATCTGAATTTTCCATATGTAAAATAAGTGCTTATTATTATTGGACTAAATCAAGGGTTAGTGATTTCAGGTTTTTCTTCTAATGTTTTATCCACTTATAAGGGTGTTGTCTTTTGTGTGTCTATCGTAAGTTTAGTTGGTTTCAGTTCGTTGTTTATGATGATGATGCACACATCAATATCCATTATGGACCAATTCTACACTCAGCGACTTTGAGGTCAATCCCTGCTGTTCCTAGGTCATTTGACTTTCTGGGGTTACACTGAACAAGAAATTTACTTTGGTATTTCTTAGGGTGAACATAGTACATATTAGAGTTACCACAGATCCAACTCATTTTAGAGCAAAGAATCCTGATTGACATTAAATTCTTTTCAAGATCTCTTGTATTTTCTGGCATAATTCAAATACTACACACTTAGTGAAATTCCATGTCTCTCAGAAGACAAGAAAATGATGTAGCATTTCTAATATATTAATTTAAAGTAGTACATAAATCAATATATATACACACACACACACACACACACACACACAATATTAAAAAATTATAAATTGATCCACAAAAAGAGCTCAATGTATTTAATTACAAAGCACTATATATATATATATATATATATAATGTATGGCTGGGCACTTGTATTCAAGTATGCCTGTCTATTAGGGTGGTTAGCTAATTCTCTTTAGATGCCTGCTCAGGCACATTTTTTTGTTCAACACTGAGTCCACCTGTGGTTTATGATGTAACTATGACAAGCAGACCTTAGTTACAGTTTCTGTGAGAGAGCATGCTGTCTAGTGTGAATAAATCTGAACAAGACCGGGATGCCCAAACCCTCGGTCACAATGACTTGCAGCTTCATGCTAGCACAACCACTGATGGTTCTCAAAGGATACTGTCTTCCCAATTCCACTCACAGAAGTTGTGTCAACCTGTGGTGTGGTTTTCAGGCACTTTCCAAAGGTGTTGCATGCTTGGATTGCCTCCTCCAAATGAATAACATCAAGAAGTCCTCTTCCTGACAAATCAACCATCCATGGTGATATTCCAACCTGGGTTTCATGGTCAGAAAGTGATTGGTCTAACCACTTAGCCATGTGCTGAGATATATAGCATAGATTGAAACCCCTTTAGTTGAAAATGGTAGAGTTTACAGTTATTATATAAATTATTAAAGAAAAGGACATTAAATAAATCTTATAAAATGTTTCTTATTCTGGTTGCATAAAATCTATATTGAATATTGCTATCATTAAGAAATCAATGACTATAAACTTTTTCCCACTGTAGTCATTTAACTAAAACCATCAGAGAAATTGACTCTTAACATAAAGTAATATCTAGATCATCCAGTGGCATGAATAAGCACTAATCCCCAAAGAGGATTGACAGAAATTATACTGTTAATATATTTAATTTGATAAATATCTATCTTTTCATTTTAAAGCCTGTCAATCATCACAATTTCTTTGAGCAGAATTCAGGTTCACAAATATTTTTTTTCTCGGAATAGAATAGCATCTTGTGTCATTCTATTCATTCAAATAGATTCATAATAGAAGACAAAATCAGTAACTCCTGCACTGAACTTGACTTTTCAAATTGAAAGTCTGTTATGTTGGTAGGCGTTTTCTTCTGGTCTTATCAATCTCCCAATTATTTAGATTAACTCAAACAAGTCTGGAAGCATTGTCTATTAAATTGTCCTGTGTCAGGGAAAGCTAATAAAAGTCTACTTTCGTCTTCCTTAACAACAATCATTACAGATGCTTTCATGAAATAGCAGGCTGTAAAACAGAAATAAAACATTTTATAGTAAGATGGAGAGAGAGCAAATGAATCCTTGAAATCACTTTTCAGATTGAATATCCAGATAAACTATCAACTGATTGTAACTGCATATAGATTCTGAATGCTACTGTAGCCTCTTAAGTTTGAACCCAATTGTAGGAAATGGAATTGAACAGTGAGAAATTTCCTTCATTGTTGACACATTATCTAGAAGAAGCAAAAGTCATTATAATTGTAAGTTCAGTCCCTGGATCAGCTAGTGAAATAATTTCAAAAGACACAAACAAGAAGCATCTTTACAGGGATAAAATATCACAATAATCAACACATATAAGGAGATCTGTGGATTATCTTTGGTCATTTTTCTCAAAGATAATTTTTTAAAATATTTATAAATCTTGATCAGTATGCCAATTACTGCCTGTCTAAGTACTAATGTACATATGAGGTATCAATAAGTTCACACTTTAACACATCATTATTAGTTGAATTATCAGAAATTTTCAGTTCTGTATTATTAATATTCACTACTAAATTAAGTGCATTAACAAACAAGGAGATCATGTTTGAAAAAATGTAACTCCCTCTTTCTGTCTCTCTCTCTATATATATATCAATAAAAAGATACCCCCATACACACATGTATGAAACCTTTAGTCACAGTGGACCATTATACAACACCATGTTACTGAAGATATTTTCTTCTTCTTCTATGTGCCATGTCCCTTCAGGACCTAGGTGATCATGGCCTCCCACATCTCCCTATCCCTAGTAGCTCTTAACACAATTTCACCTGTTACCTCTGCTAAACCTACTCTGCCATCTATTTGTTTCCCCTGTCTCTTTTACCCTCTGTCTAACCAGTGAGTATCAGATTCTCCAAGCCCTCCTTCCTCATTACATGTCACAGGAACTTCAGGTGTCTTTTCCTGAAGCATTAGTTTCCTTTTTGTTTCCATCCTCTCCAGAACCTCCTTGTTGCTTACATCCTGCCATTTTAAATACGAATGCCACTATAGCACTTCTTTGTGAGTGATTCTATCTCTCTCTCTATATATATATGTATATATATATATATAAGTATACATATGATATAATATAGAACTTTATATATCATTAATTTTATATGTGTATTTTAATATTTATATATGATCTATATTACTTGATTATGATATAATAATAATTTTAATACATGGATATATAATATTTTAATACATATTATTTCATTGAAAGATTCTGTTAACAACTTTTTTCAAAATTTATTTATTTATTTATAAAAAAGTTTGCTTAATATTTGTATACATTATTTCGCTATAATTTTAAAGAGAAATATATTTTGTTTTATGATCTAGATTCATAAACGCACACATTCATACATGATTCTGTTATTTTATTTAAAAAAGAAAATCGTTCCATCGCTTGACACATGTATACATTATTTCGTTACAATTTTGAATGGACATGTTGTCATTTATATACATACCTATGTTACCAACATATAACCACTCTTAATTCATCTATAGCTTAAATACATGTGACACGCATTATTTTTGCATACATATACTTACATTCATAATAAACATCTAGACTTTTTTATTAAATGTGGTACACATACTTAAATAGACATAAATCTTTCCTCTAGATTTAAAATATTCATCCACTGCATGTCACACGTATCTGACCAATGAAATCAATTCTCAATCAGTGTACTGTCTCTGTGGATTTAAAAAGTTTTAAAAATGTTTTTTAAATCATTTGTCTTTAAACAATTTCTGAAGAAGCTTGTTAAAGTGAAAAATGTTAGAGTAAAGACACTTTTTCCTACCTGTTCTTTACTTATTCTATTCATCTTGTTAGATTTTGTTCTATATATTCAACTCACATATGTGTATACACACAGATATATAAATATTTATCTAATGTTAATAGAACAGTGTTCAATGTAATATAGCAGAGCTATAAAGTTGATTTTTAATTAATATATATTATCCTATGTTTAAGGCACAACTCGGTGTTTCATGCATTACACAATAATCGGGTGCATATTATAAAGTATAAACTGACTGTTTTACATTTGAATTTTTATTTTAGCTACAAGTGTTGCTGAAGGTCATTACAAATTATAAATCTGGGTTGCCATTTTTTCCATTAATGAAATCTATAATTTAATTAGGTTTATACAGGAACCCAAAAATAAAATAAGAAACTAAAATCATGGAACTTAAAAAAAAAAAGAAAAATATATTTGGAGGACTGATTTGCTTATTGTAGGTGAAAGGGGAGGTCACTTATATTTGTTTATATTTGTGATGAAGACATTGAAAATAATAATAACAATAGGAAGAAAAAATTATTATCAATATTCATATATACACACATATACACGCATACAAATATATATATATATATATATATATATATATATATATATATATATATATAGTACACACAAACGGTAAAAAAAATAGTGAAAATTGGTGAGTGCAAAACTGATGAATAAAAAATAAAAATTAAATAAAAAGGTAAAAAAAGTTGGGTCTATATAATTTAGTCAGTGTCTAAGTATTTAAACAGATATTTATTTCTATGTTTGCATGTGGTTATTAATTCCCTCCTATAATATATATAAATGTCTGAAGAAAGGCATTACATAGGATTTTTTCAATTATGTTATTCAATTAACAACACACACACACACACACACACACACACACACACACACATTTCTAAAGAAAACATGCATGAAAGAAGGATTTCTACCCAAATATACAATCTGTGTGTGTGTGTGTGTGTGTGTGTGTGTGTGTGTGATCCAGTTTTTTTTTAGCTGGAACAAAGTTATTTAACCTTTTAATTTCTATTTAGATTAAGCTAAAATATTTGTACCAGGTGCAAATGAATGTGAGCTTTATTGGACAATCTTTTTAATAAGCTAATGATCCAAATAGAGCATGAAGCAGATTTAGATATGAAAGCAGTAAGGCTTTGATATGATACTGATGATTAGAATGCTATTAGTGAGTGAAATACAAATGCCGAAGCATATGTATTGGGTTGTCCAAAAAGTTCATGCCAATTTTTAAGGGAAATTAAAACACAAAACAAAATTGTGCTATTAAATATTTATTCCACTAAATATGAATTATTTTGTTACATAACCTTTCTCCATTTTTCCTTCAATTTAAAGATTTCATCTCAGAATTTTGGTGGTTTCTCAGCAAAGAACTCATGAAGGTGTTTTTTTTTTCATCCAAAGAATTAAAATTTTTGCCATTAAGATTATTTTGCAAGGATCTGAATTCATGAAAATCTGAATAGGCAATATCTGATGAATATGGTGGGTTGGGTAACACATCACATCCAAGCTACAACAATTTTTGTTGGGTTACCAAAAAACGTGAGGTCTGACATTATCCTGATGAAAAACAATCCCTTTTCTGTTTGCCAATTCTGGATGCTTTTCTTGAATTGCTACTCTTAATTTGTCCAGTTGTGAGCAGTAAATTTCAGAATCAATTGAATGGTTACTTGGCAGAAGCATACAGTACAAGATTCCTTTCCCAAACCCTGATGCACAGCATGACTTCATTAGGATGAAGACCTGCTTTTGGGGTGGCTAGAGTTGGTTCATGTCATTTACCTCAGGATTTTTTCTCTGAACATTGTTGTTGTAAGCAATCCATTTCTTATCATCCATCACAATTTGCTTCAAAAAGTGTACATTTTTATTGAATTTTTACAGAAAATCATAGATAGAAATGCAATCACTAAAATTCTTTCACTAAGATCATGTAGTACCCAAACATCATAGTGATTTTAGTACCTAATCTTTACTAAATGCTCATGAATGGTGGGTTTTGATGAATTTAGTTTTTATGCCAATTCCCAATTTGTGTAATGCAGTTTATTCTCAATCAATGTCTTTATTTGGTTGGCATATGTTTGTGTCTACCTGAGCTTTCTTCGTCAATAAGGTTACAATCACCAACTCTAAACTTAGCAAACCATTTTGTACAATTCTGTCAGCTAAAGCACCTTCACAGTACACAGCATGTCTTTTTGTTGCTTGTCAGGCATTTTGGTCTTTACAGTGATAAAAATGTATTAACTATCTAAAATGCACCTTATAATCTATTTTCACGGGAATGCAAAATCTTGTTTCTCAAGAGATATTTTAAAGTTTGTTCTAATCAGAAATGTAAGCATATTATATCGCTTGATAAATTTCACATGAGTACAGATAGAAAGTGAATTGATTAGGTACACAAAAATGGAAAGGTGCGTTAGACAAGGATATGTCTTCTTTCTCTATGCTAAAGCTAACATAAGGGAAGTGAAGAACCTACCAGGATTTATTACTGATGGTCACAATCTTAGCAATACTAGATGACACGGTGTTGAAGGCAATCAAAGAAAGAAAATTAGAAAACCTTCTAGACAGGGTAGTAAAGGAAAGTAATAAAAAAGTATGAACCATCAACTGTGTGAAAACAGAATGTGTGGTTGTCAGTAAGAGAAAAAGACCAAGATGCAAATTAGGCATTAGTACAGAAATTTAACTCTCTGAGAAGTGTTTTAACAGAGAATACAATACCCAAATACAAATGTGCATTGGATTAATGAAAGATGCATTTCAGACACTAAACAAATTACTATAAAGCAGGAAAATTCTATTAGAAGCAAAAAAAAGAATACTGAACTGCTATGTGAAATCAATCCTCCTCACAGATGAAAATGGGATGCAGTAGAAATGTTGTTCTGCAGAAGGATTCTGAGAATTCTATAAATGGGATGATTAAACAACAAAGAATTCTTTTATGATTGAATGTTGACAAAAAAAGTACATACTCAGAATCAGAAAGAGACATTTGAAATTTCTTGAATGGAGTGTTTGGAGAATTTGACACTCAGAGAGCATATAAAGGGCAAGATAAATAGGGAAAGACAATGTGGGTCATTTATCTGACAAGTTTTTGTGAATAGATGTCAGAGGTGAAATGATTCAGTCAGTCATGATACATGCTTGGGCAATCCTGTCTCAAAAGAGTCATGATTGACTTGGCAGAAGTTTAACCCGCAGTAGGTTGCCATTACTTTCTGCAGTAGACTGGTTGCCAACGAAGGCTATAGAACCCAATCTGTTCTGTTATTTAACCCATAACTAGAGGGAAGAGGATGGATAATACCTTTCCCAAGGGTATTTGTGTGCAAGTGAATGCAAGGAATTTGAACTTGGCTCCCCAATTTCTTGTTCCAAGCCAATATCCACTGCACCACGACGTGCATCCAGTGAAATGATTATATAATAAAAAAATAGATGTGAATAGATGTCAGGGAGCAGGAAGTTTTGCAAAGGGATAAATACTGCTCTGGGTCACAAGGAAGCTGTGGAGAGCAATGGTTTTCCACATAATGAAAGAATACAGAATATAGAAGAAATGACAAAAACTAGGACATTTCTCTTGGTTATTTAATGTTTAACTGAATTGAGTTTAACTGTCTTAACTGATATTAAATAACTGAAAGAAATGTTGACTGATATATCTTAGAATATTATCATTGATTTTCTTTGATAAGTATAAAATACTAAACATTAAAATACATTGGTTACTTATTAAAGAGATTTCTATGAATTCCTCTTGTGTGCCATTTCCTTTTTAGAGATACTTTCTGTCATCAAATAACATATTCTAACTTTACCTCTCAAGGTTTATATTTGTATTTATTTAAATATGATTTCTCTAAATATACTGATATTTTTCCTATTTGTTAATTCAGACTTGATAAATTTTTCTCTTTAAAAATTCTTGGATTAATATTTATTCTCTGGCAACTCACTTTATATTTTAATAGTCATTCATTAAAATAAATTGACTCAATTTTATTTGTACATATGTGTCTATTTCAATGACTTTGTAATTAGCTGAATATGTTGTTCTCTAATGTATAATTTTCCATATGGAAATTTTGTAAAGTGCCAAACATTTTTTATGATGACAGGTTTTATTTCATAATGTTGATGACTATACTGAATAAAATTGTCTTCCATTTTTGCTTGCACTTTTAATAAGGCTACCACGCATGTTGCAAGTATTTAAATGGATTTAAAGAAATCAGTAATGACATTAAAATCAGGTTAGCAATGTGAAGAAATCTCCCCTCTATCTTCTGAAAGTACATTCTATTCCAAATTTGGACAATGAATTTCACATATTAAATATTTTATACACATTTTAACATACCATCTTCTGTGGTAACAGATATTTAATGTGGATTGTTTCTTTTGTATAATAATAGTTTTGATTATTTTGAGCCATCCCTTGTAATAAGTAAGAAACAGGGTGTAATTTGTAAATTGTTGCCATTTTATATTTTTAACTTTGCACATGCATGTTGTTTGTTTTTAATTTTGTTAACTGCCAACTATAGTAGGGCCAGTTGGGTATTGTCTGTAAGAAAAAGAGCACTATGACATAATTCACTCCACCAGAAATTTGAAACTGACATGCTGTACTGCTTATCATTTTTGCCAGAAGCTCTAATACCAATATTTTAGACTATTTTGGTGTCAATCTGAGGATAGTGCAGAGGATTTGGAAAGAGTTAGATGAGTCTAATGGTGATTACAAAAATGTTTAGAGTGATCACTAGTGATGGCAAAATTATGCCTTCATTTCATCTTCCCACAGGACATCAGATTCAACACAAGACGTAAATCAAATGTCTTAAGAAAGTAGTGCTACTCTGGGTCAAGAGGGTGGCTACTGAAAGAGCCCTATCTCTGGCAACAGGACTCTGTACCATGCCATACAAGCAAGAGAACTCAGTCATGGCTGTCAGACAATTTCTGCAACCATATCATGCCTTACATCTGGCCACTCAACTCTCCAGACTGCAACACCTGTTTATTATATGTGACTCCTTGTAACATCAAAGATAAGTTGAAAGCAAGGGTTATAGCAGCATTCACTAACGTAAACAAGGAGACCATACAGAAGAGATGCAGAAGATTCCAAAATCACCTTGTGGCCATGGTGGAAACCAATGGTACTTTTATTGAATCAATTTAGTTGTTAGTATTTCAAAATATTTTTGTATGATTTTGGTCAATGTATCTGTTATATCCCACTCTTTATAGCATTTTGGTATTATCTACCAATATCTATCTTATGCTGATAGTTGTATTTTGGGTATTTTTATGTTTAGTTTTGTTTATAATGTTATGATCAATGTGTGAAAACTAAGTTTTAACAAGTGATAAGTCAACCTATGAAAGAATATGGTCTATGTAAGGCCAATGTAAATATTTAATGTTGTTTGTTAATTACTGATAATGAAAATTCATTCTCTTAAAGTGCATAAACACTCTCAATTCATAAACAAACTTTTTTTTTATACATTCTTTTTTTTTTTTTTAATCATATCACCCCAAGCAAGGCGGTAACGCCACTGAAGCGCAGGGGGCTACGTAGGAATGAAAAGAGTGGAAAAGAGAAAGCCGGAGACCACATCCTAAACAATGAACAGGGGATGAGCCTCTTCACCTGTTCAATAGACGTGGGTGGAGTGTGAACCGGGCGATAGTTTAGTCTATCTAAGCAGGGAAATTTGAAACCAAATGTATTGGCGATAATTAGGTTAAATATTTTGAAATTTTTATACACATCTAAGCTAATTATTACTTCTCATTCAGGACCTCAGAAAAAACAATATATATATATATATATATATATATATATATATATATTATAAGTTATATTTTAGAACATGTACATAATCATTCTCTATATATCCGCTACAAAGGTATGATTGTTTCGACATTGAAACTTCAATGTCTCATCAGACGGTGTGTATAGTAATGAAAATCCTCTTTCCTTATATTTATTTAGTTTTGTTACAGGTGTTGGTGGGGGTTAGTGATAGGGGAATAAGTCTCTGACCCATTGGAATTTTTGGAGAGGGTGTTTTTTAAGTGGTTGATTAATGAGATTCTAGATAGTTGTAAGTTTTTATTATCTAGTGACTAAACTATATCCTTATGGATTTCTTAGAAGAGCTGGTAGTGGTTGGCACGGATATTTTTAATTTAGGCAGAGTCTTTATAATTAATGTAAGTTTGTATATTTAATCTTAACATTAGATTTAGGGAATATATTTTTTTCTATTAAAAGGAAATAGGGTTGTTACAACAAGAGAAATTTGTTACAACGTGAGAAATTTGTATATATATATATATATATATATATATATAGGAAAGAATTTTTTTGTTTCTGATGAAGGACCGAGGGTGGTCTGAAATATAAAATATAATAGTAGAAATAAACAAATACTGTAAAAAAAACACATTTTTAAACTCAAAACATTATAATATTCTTTCCTATACATATTAAGACAGTATATGTGGATCATCACTATGCTATATATATATATATATATATATATATAAATTTTTTTTTCTGTACTTTAATTGGAAAAAGTACAATTTTCCTTAATTTTACATTTATTACATATAAAATGAAATATTCAAAACATTTTGTTCTTTCCATTTTTATGATTACTGCTGCATTAGTTTTCTTCAATTTCTGTAGTTCACTATGTTTACATATCACTGGAAGGTAATCGTTTCTACAGTTAATACTCAGATATGTTTTGCCATATAAAACTGTATTCTTGAATGTCTTGTTGATAGTTATATAGTTGATTTGATCTTGGTTTCTCATTATAGGCTTCTCTATGTTCATATTCATGTTGAGAGTTCTTGAAAGCTATTATCTAGTCATTTGTCATGTTGGTATCATAAAACATTTCTATATTTCAAGACTATGTCTTCTTTATTTTATTTGTCTCTTTATTTTCATCTGCTGTAATAATAAAGCATGAGAACTAACAGAACAAAAGATATCTAGGATAGGATGCTGATATTGGAAGAAGAAAGAATACTTCAGAGATGGAATGATTATACTGGAGAACTTTTCCACAATGAAAGAGCACAACCAGCATTATACAGAAATATCAACAAACCAAAAATATTAAAACCTTAGATGGAATTTACTCTGACAAAATTGAACAAAAACAAAGTAGCAAGGCCAGGTGGAATTTTAATAGAAATGCTGCCAATCTTAGTTAATTTCAGCACAGACAAGAAAGCAGAAATAGTAAATGAAATCTACCACAGTGGCGATTTATCTGAAGACCTAAGTAGATCTATTTACATAGCACTGCCTAAGAATCAAGGTGCAAACAAATCTGATCTTCTTCGGAAAATCAGCCTAACGAGCCATATAATAAAACTCATCATCTGAATTTAAAAAAATAGAGTGCATAAAAGAATCAAACCAAAAACTGGAGAGGTACAATGTGTGTTTGTCAAGGACACTGGAACATAGAACACAAATTGTATACTCAGAATGTTATCAAAAATAGCCATAGAAATGTACTTGTGATTTATAGATTACGCAAAGATGCCGGAAAAATCTGTTGGAACTGCTCAGTAATCTTGACATATTTGGGATGAATATTAGAATAATCAAGAACTGATGCTGGCAGCAAATTGCCTGCATATGGATAGAAAATGAGTTCAGCAGATATAGAAAAATAGAAAGGCTGTAAGACAAGAATGTGTCTTCACACCAGACTTATTCAATCTATACAAGGTGATTCTGAGAGAATTAAAAGTCCCACCTGGATTCACTATTCATGACCACAATCTTAGCAGACATGGAAAGTAGCAAAGGAAAATGAAAAGAAAGCATTAAAAATCAACTGCAAGAAAACAGAAGACATGGCTGTTAGAAAAAGATTGGGTCTTATGTGAATTGCAAATCAGAGAAAGCAAAATCAAACAAGTGCAGAAATTTAAATATTTGAAAACTGTTTTAACAGAGCATGGAAAGTGTGACTCTGAAATATGAAGGTGCATTGGGATAGCCAATGATGCAATTCAAAAGTTAAGCAAAATATTAAGAAACAGAAAAACTTCACTAGAACCAAGTAAAAGAGTACTAAACTGTTATGTGCTATATGTCCTCTTGTATGGAAGTGAGTGCTGGACAATCTTTTCAAAGATGAAGAAGAGACTTGAGGCAACAGATATGTGGTTCTACTGAAGGATGCTGAGGATATCATGAACTGAAAAAGTAAGCAATGATGAAGTTTTAGAGGAAATGAAAACAAAAAGGAAATTTTTACTTAACATCAAGAAGAGAATTCTAGGGCACATAATATGGAAAGAGGGCTTGGAAAACTTGATACTCACAGGACAGATTGAAGGCAAAGGATAACATATTTAATGAGCTTGAGTAAATGAATAGCTGAACAGTTTTTAGGAGAAATAGCAAAAAGACAAAAATTGTTAAGAGCTACAAAGGACAGAAAGTTGTGGAGAATCATGATCTCTTACATCTTGAGAGGCACCCCACATAAAGCAGAAGAAGAATACAAAAAATAGATTTATAATAGACAACTTTGTTGAAGTGTTATGAGCCTAGTTTGCTTTGATAGAGGTCTTCTGCTTATCTATATTGTTGAATCTTGTGTCTCTCATAATATAATATTGTTGGGTCTTGTGTCTCTCAGATAATAACCAATAATATTCTCTATCAACAATGTACTTACTATACCACAATATTAGAATATTTCATAAGATCCATAAAAAATGCATTTATAATACAGGAATGTTGAATTTCTCAAAAGTATGTTCATTTATGCCCTCAGCACGTGCTTGGGTTTCCCTTTGCATGGATTATTGTAACAATACAGTATGGTATAAAGGTGATCAGCCTCTGGCACTGTTGAGGTGTTATGAAAGCTCAGGTCATTTTGATAATGACCTTCAGCTTATCTGTATTGTTGAGTCTGGTGTCTTTCATTTTTCTCTTGATAGATTCTCTATCAGGCCAGATAACTGACCAGAACTATAATAATACCATTGTAAGTAAACCAGTTACTAGTAGTTTTAGCATTACAGGCAAGTGCTAGGTTCTCTTCTAAAAGGAACTTAAAATCTCCATAATGTTTGTCAGCAGATAGAAGCATGAAATGCTCTAAAATTTCCAGGTGGATATCTCTGTTGACTCTGGATCAGCACGAACAGATAAAATGGCATCAGAAACTTACTTTTATCCGAAAAGAAGACTTTTGTGATCACTGAGCAATTTTTCTTTCTAGTTCATTTTCTTCTTGGCCCAGGTAAAATGCTTTTCTCTGGTTCAAGAGAGCCATGAAACTAGGAATTTCTTTGACTATTTTATGAATTGTTTAGTTTTGCAAAAGGACAATTTTTATCTTACATGTTTTTCCTGGCAGTCAGTTTTCTATAAATATGTTTTATTACAGCACTCTGAAAAAAGACAGCCTTCTCAGCAATGACTTTCTGTGGCTTAACCTTCACAACAACAGTGACAGTGAGTATCTTCTGGATAACTGTCAACTCATTAGTTTTTTTCCATAATTGCGGTTGCCTGTATTAAGACAGACTGAGAGAATCACTCTATTTATCCGATATAAACAATGATTTACTCAAAATCAAGATGGAGTATTCTAATTTTTTTATTTTAAGATAGGTTTTTGTACATAGTTCTTAAAAATTTGTTTGTAAAATAAGATAATAAATAAAATAACTATTGCTTGAAACATTTCAGTTTAGTCTACATGGAATGAGACTAGAATATATTTAATTTTTACTTTCATAAATAACTAAAAGTAAATATTAAACACTTCCATGGTGTTCTAATTTTTTTAGATACACTTTATCTTTCTCTCTCTCTCTCTCTCTATCATATATATAGAGAGAGACATAACTCAAAATCTCTGTATATCTGATTGAAACCTTAAGAATTAATTAAATATACAATGTGGTCTAAAAGTAGGTGGACAGCAAATGATAACATTTATTTTGAGATTAAATATACAATTATATCTACTAATACAATTATTACATTGACAATTAAATTTATTATGTACAATAATACAAAATCACTTAAATTTTATCAATGCAGCTGCTTAAATGGTTGCCCATCACAGCTTTGAAGTCATGCTGTGACAAACATTTTTTCACAAGTCTCTTTATGCATTAATTTTTTGAAATTGGAGAGCCAAGTTTGAATTTGTTTCATTCACTTATGAACAAATACCTTTGGGAAAGGTATTAATCATTCTCTTCTCCCTCCAGCTATGGGTTGTAATTTTTAGAATCACCAACACTTCTTAGTTTTCAACTATAAATTTTGTCCTTGAGTACTTTCCAAAAGAAGGAACCCATTGGGGTCAAGTCAGGTGAATATGGTGACCAATCAATTGCATCTCTTTGGCCAATTCATTTTTCATGAAGTATTTCTTCAAGATACTAACAAGCTAATCTTTAATAATGTGAAGGAGCCCCATCTTTTTAGAAATATAACCAATATACAAACCTATTCCACCTACTTTAAGACAACTCTGTATATAAATTTTGTTAGCGTTCTATGTGTGCGCAGATATTAAATAAAACTCTTATATTAAATTAATGACTTTTTATCATTTATATCTGCAAACATGTAACATATATTGACCAACTTGGCAACTAACGGTTAACAGAGATACCTAATTTGCATATTTAGTTTTTTTATATAAATAACTATATTTTGTTATTCATTTCCAATCTGGTCTTTTGTAGTTTTTTTAAATAAATGATTTTATAGCTTTTCTTAGGGAATTGTTAATTATTCAAAGTAGGTCAGAGTGTGATAACAACCTTAATTATCCAAAGTAGGTCAGAGTGTGATAACAACCTTAATTATTCAAAGTAGGTCAGAGTGTGATAACAACCTTAATTATTCAAAGTAGGTCAGAGTGTGATAACAACCTTAATTATTCAAAGTAGGTCAGAGTGTGATAACAACCTTAATTATTCAAAGTAGGTCAGAGTGTGATAACAACCTTAATTGTTCAAAGTAGGTCAGAGTGTGATAACAACCTTAATTATTCAAAGTAGGTCAGAGTGTGATAACAACCTTAATTATTCAAAGTAGGTCAGAGTGTGATAACAACCTTAATTATTCAAAGTAGGTCAGAGTGTGATAACAACCTTAATTATTCAAAGTAGGTCAGAGTGTGATAACAACCTTAATTATTCAAAGGTATTTGTTCATAAGTGAATAAAACAAATTCAAACTCGGCTCTCCAATTTTTAATTCTGAGCTGATATTCATTGCACCACAACAGACATGAAAAATGTTTCTTAATTTGTTTAATAATTGATTTTTTGTTTATTTTTATTGAGTTTATCTAAAGAAATGAGCAAACATTTTTTTGATTTTATTATTTTTAACTAAAAAAATTGAAATTTTTTTTGTTTATTTAATACTAGCAATTATACCTGGCACTCTGAGGGCCAAGCCTCATTGATTCATTATGCTATGTAGTTATTATTTTTTTTAGAGAGAGATTTGAGCATGGTTTTAAAAAATATTAGCAAAATTGCCATAATTAATGCAATTCAATAGGTTTCAAAATTTTAATACTGTGGTATAATTGTGAACATGGTATAACATAATAACCAAATGGTCATGTGTTCAAGTCCCAGTAGAGGATAACATAAATAGGACAGACATATTAGTACAACAGAGTAAAGGATCTAGCCCTAGAAAATATATATATATATATATATATATATATATATATATATATTTTTTTTTTTTTTTTCCCCATCACTGGGTGTGATGGAAAAATTGCCATCATTTTAAATTTTTCATTTTGTCCATGTTCATTGTTTATTTTAAATTTTGTTGACTGCACAGTACAGGTCAGTTGGGTACCACCTGTGAGAAAAGGAGAGCCATGATAAAATTCACTTGAAAAAGATATGCTGTATCACTTGGCATTCATGATGGAAGCTCTATCACAAACATTGCAGAGTGTCTGGGTGTTAATCTGAGTACAGTGTAGAAGATTCGGTAAGAGTTGGATGAGAGTCTGATGGTGGTTACAAAGTTTCAGCAGCTTCGAAAACTCACTCTGATTATTCTGATAAGAAAAGAACTCCTGAATTTATTGGTGAGATCCAGGTCATGATTGACAATGATCCCTCTAAGTCAATCAGATCCATAACCAGACATACAAGAGCATCTGGGTTTCTAAACAGAAGAAGGAGACTGCCCAGAAGAGATACAGGAGATTTTAAAGTCATCTAGGGTTTGAGTTTGAGTTTTGTTTAATGACATATCAACCTCTGTGGATTATTTAATGCAAAAGAGGTGGGATTTCAAGGTATTTTATTTAATGTTTAGGCTACAGTGTGAAGGTTGATTTCCTGTGTGTCTGGTTATTATTATCAGCAAAATATTTTTCATTCAAAACTAGAAGACATTTTCAGTTTTCTAAAATAAAAAAATTCATTAAAATCTGACTAAATAAACATGTGTTATGGTAATAATTTTGTCTTAAAAAATATATTGTTGGTAATATTTTTCCTTCAAAAATATATATTTTCTATAAAAATAAATTATTCTTTATATATTTCTATAAAAGTGTGTTTTTATACTTTCTTAGTGTTTTGACCCCAGTTTGGGGGTTAACTATTTGCCATTGCTGCAGCTCTAACCGGTGTTACCTCCCTAGGTCAGGGTGGACATGGGAACAACAGCAATTTAGAGGTGGTTCCATGCTCCTCACAACCTTCCAATCAGAGGCCTTGCTGACGGATGCTATTTACCATCATGCCCCGGACTTAAAGTCATCTAGGAGTTAATGTTGATTTTATTGAATAAATTTACTCTTTAGTTTTTCAAGATATTTTGTTCAATTTTAGTTAATATATTTGTTAAATTGAGATGTCAGTGTTTTTTTTTTTCATTTTTGCATGATTTAAATGACAATTTATCTGTGTACAAATATATATATATATATATATATATATATATATATATATATATATATACACTTTTGAACTGTTGATAAGAAATCAGCATGACCTGAATATTTTGGAAAGTTTCATTTTTTATTAATATTCAAGTTTTTATTTGTATGCCCTTAAAGAATCCGAATTCTGAACTTGACCACATCAAATGCAAGGATTTTATCTATTTATTTTTTATTTAACTTTTAATTTATTTTATTGCTTCATATCATCTGTTAACATTTTGGCAAACATAAAATCTTCTTGGAGATATAGATTGCAAAAAAAAATAAAAAACAAATAAAATGTCATAATCAAAGTGGAAAATATTGCCTGAAGTTATTCTGATCTGAAATGATTTTGCTCACCGATGAAAATACACCCTACCTTCCAGGTTCATCTTTTTTTATCCATCTGCATCTAATCCTAATCAAATAAGATTTTAAATTTCAGGTCACATTCATAAAACTTAACAAGAATTTATTTTTTGTCATATCTTTGACAAAATAAATAATATTACAGCCAGAATTTTAAAAACGCATTTCTCTATGCAACATATTGTATATATATATTCTTTGTTCAGTGTCTACATAGTTGGTTCCGCATGTGCATATAAAAGCATATACAAAAATGTATAATTTGGTTAGAACTACAATACAACTAGAAATTTTTTTATTGACTTTTATTTGCAGCTAGCTCTGAGAATCTCTACTATATTAATTAAATTTAACACTTTCCCCAACATATCAATTGTCAAATTACACATTAATAAAACTCAGGATATTAAGGCATCAAACACTAACCATTAACTCATTTTCTCCTTCTCTGTATATGTGTTAAAATTTGCTCAAAGCAATGATTCCTTTTCTCTTGTCATCTTCTAAGATCTAAGTGTCAGTCTCTTCTTAATCCAATTGACAACATCCCTTTGGCTATTTTTGATATTCCTCTTCTTTGGGATGATGAAATATTTATTTAACGCAATGACTTCTGAACTTGTTAGCCAGAGTTATTTTTGTTAAGTTTTAGATTAATTATTTTCACTCTTATTATTTTATTACTAGTTTTATTCCAAAACTTTCTTACCTGCCATCAATATAGATGAGGCTAGTC
The DNA here is from genome assembly GCA_037127315.1 of Ascarosepion bandense. Classification (NCBI taxonomy): domain Eukaryota; kingdom Metazoa; phylum Mollusca; class Cephalopoda; order Sepiida; family Sepiidae; genus Ascarosepion; species Ascarosepion bandense. The sequence goes on from JBBBDQ010001261.1 coordinate 2,472,203, forward strand.
TCCTAGAAAGCAACACACTGCATCTCCTTGGTCTCCTGATCTCAACCAACCTCAAGTGAAACAACTACATCAAATCTATAGTTGCATCTATCACTTGAAAGATTGGGTTAGTCTGTTGGCCAGAAGGTTTTTCTCACCAGAATCCATTTTGCACTTTCATAAATCTACCATTTGCTACAATGAGAAACAACACTAAAAAAATGGAGTAAAACCAGTAAAATAAAAATGTTAAATTCTTTCACATGTAAAATCAATCTGTGTGTTTTTGAAGCAAAAACAACTGACTACAAATTGAAAGGAATTTGGTATTTATCAGAATGGAACAAGGAAATACTTTCAGTTTTTCGGCACTGATTTAATTAACCATTCCATTGATAGCTATAAAAATATTCATTTTATTTACTCTATCAAAACTAGGGTTTAATATATTTTGAACTCTGCATATTTGGAGTGAAGAAGTTTTGCTTCTTTTGATGTAGAAATTTGCATTCAAATATTACAATGTCATGGTCAAATGCAATATACAATGAAATGTCAAAATTCAAAGTTAATTTTAATTATTATATGTAAAAAGAAATTTTTGATAACAGGTTATCTGTTTATATCTTTTATTTCCTTTTAATATTTTACTCTGCAGCATCACTCTCAAAACAACTGAAAATTTTATAGAAAATCATTACAATGACAAAACTGCTACTATAATTCATTTGAAAAAATTTAACAGTCAATAAAATGGAAGAATAAATATCCAAAAACAAATACATTTTAGACTAAAATGTAGATTATGGTGATTTTATATAAGAAAAAGTTTATTTAAAAAATAAAATAAATTATGATGAAAACAGTAACATACATATATATAAAGAAACTTGGCAGAGGAAAGAATGTTCACAGAGTAATCAAACACTGACATTTTTTCATAATTAAACAGTATATTTAAAAGTATTATTTTGGACTTTGTTTAACTGTAAGTCTCTCATGGTTGAGTGATCTAAGTTATGTCAAATTAATTGATGGTTTCCCCTATTGGATGAAGATTTGAATTCCACTGAAAGATGCATATTTTCTTAACAATATTTCTCAATTATTTTGTCCTATAAATTTAAATAAATATACTCTTAATTATAAACATACAGAGTATCTACTCAAAGACAAGTATCCATTAAGAATAATGTTTAAACGAATAAATAAAAAATATGTCAGAGTTAATCCATTTTGTAACAGATTTCATAAATATAAAGTGCGGATGACTATATATATATATATATATATATATATATATATATATATATAGTACTGTGCAAAAGTATTAGTACCAGAACTATTTTATCTTTTATGAGGCATAGTGACAGAAAATAAACAATTTAATTAAAGTAATTTTATTTGATTTACTCAACAAATGCTTTAACAAGAAAAAAATACTTGTTACAAAATAAATTTGATATTTAGTATAATAGCCTTTTGCATTGATCACAGCCTTTATTATGTCAGGCATTGACATCACAAGCTTCTTCAATGTATCTAATGGTATCTCCTGCCAAACAGCTTGTATTTGTTCCCAAAGTGTGTCTTGTGAAGTAACATTAGATTTATAAATTCGAGAGGGGGGAATAACAAAAAAGTCACTCATATTCAAGGATAATAGAATAATGAATAGTTTCAATATAACTTGTTTTATAGAAAATAGGAAAAATATATATATATAATATAAAAATATATATATATATATATATATAGTACTGTGCAAAAGTATTAGTACCAGAACTATTTTATCTTTTATGAGGCATAGTGACAGAAAATAAACAATTTAATTAAAGTAATTTTATTTGATTTACTCAACAAATGCTTTAACAAGAAAAAAATACTTGTTACAAAATAAATTTGATATTTAGTATAATAGCCTTTTGCATTGATCACAGCCTTTATTATGTCAGGCATTGACATCACAAGCTTCTTCAATGTATCTAATGGTATCTCCTGCCAAACAGCTTGTATTTGTTCCCAAAGTGTGTCTTGTGAAGTAACATTAGATTTATAAATTCGAGAGGGGGAATAACAAAAAAGTCACTCATATTCAAGGATAATAGAATAATGAATAGTTTCAAAATAACTTGTTTTATAGAAAATAGGAAAAATTAAATATAACTTCGTTTTAATACATTTCTTTTACACCTAGTTTTAAATAATCAGTATTTATTAGCAATTTGACTTTTCACCCTGTATTTGAATTTCAGTGAGGTTTTTAGGAAAATCCCTCGTGTCCTAATACTTTTGCACACTACTGGTAGAATGCAAAAGTGTTAGGACAGGAGTGACTCTAAACTTAAAATTTTAATTGCTCATAAAAGATAAAATAGTTCCTGTCTTAATACTTTTGCACAGTACTATATATATATATATATATGGTAAAATCCCAAAGGAAGTTCTCTTAATATTAATTGTTGAAAAATTAAATATTAAAACTGATTCAGCCAGAGAGCTCAATATATATATATATAAGATAAATTATTTAGAGAGCCAATATGTATATTTTTCAATATAAAAAAAATTTAGAAATGTGATTGAATGATCATTTCTGCTGACATAACCAGCTTTATAGGTGATCCTTTGATAAAACAAAAATCTTATTTTATATATATATATATATATATATATATATATATATATATATATATGTGTGTGTGTGTGTGTGTGTGTGTGTGTGTGTGTGTGTGTGTGATATCATCCTGGGTAGGTGATTTCAGTATGTGGCACCTTTGAGAAGTGCCTGCAAAGCTAAATATGGGTTGCTCCAAGACTTCTGATTGAAATTGGGTAGCCAGGATTGTTTGGGACCACTTGATGATTGTGCGTGCATGAAGTCATTACCAAGGGTTTGAGCACACCGCTGATGATACCAGATTATGCACTCTCTCCAAGAAACTAAGGTGAATTTAGTTGCAGCGTTTTGGGGTTTTTTAATCATTCCACTCCCAAACAAGGTAATAAAGTCACTAAGATGCAAGTGGATATTGAGTGTTAAAGAAGATGAGAAAAAGTACTATTAAGAAGAGAGAACAATAAAAGAAGATAAATTAAGAAGACAGAAGATAACAACTGACATTGCATTTAAATTTTTGAAGAACAAAGTTGACTGGAAATCAAGAAGCTGCCAGAGAGTTCTAAAAGTGAGAAATATGATAGAAGAAATTGTTAGCAAAAAACTTTTGTCTGTATCTAATGAGAAGAAAGAACAAAACCTTAATTGTAATAGATAGAATGCTTGGTTGTCAATAAAAAGGACTGCCCGATATGCAAATTACATATTAGAAATACCAGAATCAAATGAGTATAAAAATATAAACGTCTGGCAAAGTATTAAGAAAATTTCATTAGAAATAAAGAAAAGAATACTAAACAGTTACATAATATTCATCCTCATATATGGTGGTGAATGCTAAACAACCTCCACAGGGATGAAGAAGAGACTTGAAGCAACAGAAATGGGATTCTACAGAAGGATTCTGAGAAAACCAATGACTAAACATGTGAGCAATGACTACATTATTGAGACAGTGGAAAAAAGAAGACACATAGATATAACATCAGTAAGAGAGAGTGGAAATTCTTAAAATATATATAATGAGGAAAGAAGGCTTGGAGAATATGATATTCTCAGGACACATTGAAAGCAAGAGAAATAAAGAAAAACAATGCATAATTTATGTCAGTCAGTCAGTTAAGTGCCATACGTGATGCACGCTTGGGCGATCATGTCTTGAAAGAGACATGACTAACTGGGCAGAAGATTATCCCGCAGTAGGTTGCCATTGCTTTCTGCGGTAGACTGGTTGCCGACCAAGGCTATAGAACCCAATCTGTCCTGTTATTTAACCCATAACTGGAAGGAATAGACAGATTAATACCTTTCCCAAGGGTATTTGTGCATAAGTGAATGCAATGAATTCAGCTGGAATTCAAAATTTATGTAGTGGGCTTAAATAAATAGATGACAGAATTGGGTTTAGGAGAGATCCTGAAGGGATATGACACATAGTAAAAGAAATTGGGAATAATATGTTAACATGATTTTAAAATTCTTATAATGTGCCTTATTGTTGGAGGTTATTTTAAATTTGCAATTGTACCTTTGAATGAAAAGTGTTTGCTTTTTCACTATATTCCTCTCTTCCTTTTGTTACAATGCAAGAATAACAAAGATTATCCCAAACAATAAATTTGTGCTTATGGGAATGACAAAAATTAATTGCTTTAAAAATAAAAATTGATTAACCTTTGTTTTGATTTCATGGTAAATTCAAAATATGTTTTCTTTCGTGAAAAGATGATCCATTTTAGAATTGTCCTTAGATTGTTTTTTGCGCCCCCCCCCCTGCATATTATGCATGTGACTGATTTTAGAATATTTCATTTTGACAGTTACACTTTTTATATGTTCAAGTTTTTCATTGTTTTTAGCTGAGATCTAGATAATTTCAAAATAGAATGTAGGAGATCTGTTGTAAGCGAAGAATTACGACAAGACATTTGAATCACTGTACATATTGAAGTTGGAAACAAAAAACAACAACCAAAATTTAAAAACAAATAAAACAGAGTCCTTTGAAAATAAAATAAGAGAGAAATGTTAAAGAATTTTACCAAAGAATAGAAAAGTGTAAAGGAATGGAACTTAGAGCAAGTTCGATGCGATTCAAAATATTTTTTTAATGCTGTTGATGATATGCTTAGTTATAGTTCTTTCCAAATACTGACGACACATTAACAAATTGGCGTTGACATAACATGGGATTTTGAAGCATTTGTGTTAATATTATATGATAAAGAAATGAATGCATTCTTCTGTGAATGCACCAGGCAATATGTCAGTGATGTTCTGAAGTTGCTTTCCTGTAATATTAGTAAAAGCTAATTTACAGGTTGTCTACTGTTATTAATGTTTTAAATAACACTGAAGGAACTGGACCTGTTATAGAATTAATGGGTTGTAAATTTATACTTAGAATATGAGATTAAAGCTTACAAGTTCTCTGACTTTCTGTGAAATTTGAAATATGTAAGAAACTCTTAACTTTATAGTCATAACTTTCTAAATAGGAATTCGGCACTGGGAGAAATATTATAAAGCTTTCATTTATTGAAGTGAAAAATTATGTCAAAGAAATTCAAAATATTGGCAACTATGACTTTAAATAGGAATAAAAATACTCTTCACAAAGGAATTAATTTTTTGCTTATCCATGCACTGAGACATAACCTACTATAAGGGCACCACATGTACTGAAGCCAAAACAATAGTGGGTGTATCTGGGTAAGATAGCTTAATGAAACCCATCCCACTTCAGGCTGGTTTTGAATTCTGAATTTTCCTTTTCCTTTTTTGTTGCTACACAAGTTTAAAGAACCTAGTCTACTCTTTTATTCAACCCATAGCTGTGATAGATTTGTTATGATGGCCCCTGTTGGATTCCTGTTTTTGGTTAGTAAAATATACATATATGCATCATAACAATAACAACAAAGTGAAACATCTAAATCTAAACTTATTTATAAATGGAACTTTGTCTCTGTGTGTGTGTGACCCTGTTACCTATAGACTCTGAAACAGCTGAACCGATTTTCTTGAAAATTTACACAGTTGTACTATAAGCGTCTGCAAGTGTTCTTAGATAGGTTTTGTGTTGAGGTACCCCCGATAAATATCGAAAATTGATAATCAAAAAAATCGGGTTATAGAAGGAGTGGTCCGATTTTCATCAAATTTCAAACACTCATAGACAAAGACATAAGAAACAATATTCAGAAGTTTCAAGGTTGCAGTTCTTACAATAGTGCAGAAAATTTGATATCGATACCAGGAAATCAATATTTGACTTACATCCATTCATTTTTCTTTCAGTCTAACTTTAACTAGAAACAACTATTGCTTTTTAGTCTTTCGTGCCAATGTCCAAAGAGTCTGAGCTCCAGGACCATGGATTAGTTTTAAAGCTTTCATTACACCAAGCAACGCTGGGCTATACTGCTAGTTTATACATATATAGAAGGATTTATTATCAGAAGGATTTGGTTTTACTAGTTTGGTAGATATATGAAAGTTCTTGTAATGTGGTTGTTAGTAAATGTTTCTGATTTTCATGTTTGTAAGTGATTATTTTATCATTAGGTTAATATTAAACATGAGAAAGTGATATTTGTGTAAAGCTTATGTGTGGTCTTCATTCCTGGAGCAGCTCAAATCAACATGCTCTCTTCACTAGAGGTTGACAAAAAGAGAATGACTCTAAATTTCTCACCAGTAGAGTGGTTCATTTTTCCTAAGGAATCATGGAAAATTAATTTTTTATTTCTTATGATTACAATAGATTTATGTCTTTCCCAAGGGAATTATAGAAAAATTAAATGTAGCAAACATGACTGGTATTTGGACTCTCTTACCAACTTTCTGATTTGCTAATACCACACACCCATATGTTATAAATAAAGCTTTTAATAGAACACAATACCCAATTATAAACCTAGTAAACACCTTTTGCTTGAGCACATAAGTCCAGTTTTGGTACTTGTATGAAGTCAAATTATAGACACACTTTATCTTCAGTCAGTCAGTTAAGTGCCATATGTGATACACGCTTGGGCGGTCATGTCTCGAAAGACATCTTTATCTTCAGTCAGTCAGTTAAGTGCCATACGTGATACACGCTTGGGCAGTCATGTCTCAAAAGACATCTTTATCTTCAGTCAGTTAAGGGCCATACGTGATACACGCTTGGGCGGTCATGTCTCGAAAGACATCTTTATCTTCAGTTAACCTAAAATATGACAAATTATTCTTTTATATTGTGTTCCCTCAGGACATAGGCAATCATGGCCCTCAAAATTTTGCTGTTTCTTGTAACTCTAAATAAGTTTTGTCTTTTTGTTATTTCTTCCAAACCCTGTTTTATCATCCATTTACTCAAGCTTATCATATATATTATGCACTGCTTTCCTCGGTGTCTCTTTCCCTTAATTTGTCCCATGAGCATCAGTTTTTCCAAGCCTGCCTTCCACATTATATGCCCCAGAAATCTCAACTGCCTCTTCCTAATGTTAAGTATAGTTTTCTTTTTGTTTCCCTTCTCTCCAAAATCTCATTGTTGCTCACTTGTTCAGCTCATGTTATCCTCGGCATCTTTCTGTAGAACCAGATTTCTCTTGCTTCAAGTCTCTTTTTCATCATTAAGCAGATTGTCTAGCATTTACTGTCATATAGGAACCAATGTATGTCTAGAACTTTTTAGTTTAAGAAATCATTAAATATTAAGTAAGTATTTTGTTAACATCTTTCTTTTCTTAACCCAAAGCCATTGAGAATTCATTTCAAGCACACAATACGCATATAATACAATATGATAACCTCATCAAGAAGATTTTTTTTATATTTTCATGACTCATACATCTCAGAATTTTTTTTATTATTTATTGATTATCTGTAAAAATATAAGAATTAATTAAGCCTTTAACATGGTTTCAGTTCATGTGATGTTTTCGGATTTAATTGATATATCATGTTAACTGGTTGCTTAAATATCATATATGGTAGCCAATGGTCTCTCATAATAAAATCAACTCTTTTTTGAATACCATGTCAACATAATAGCAATATTTTTTAATTGATTTCCCATCAGGAACCTATATGGAATTCCACCAAGTTCAAAAAGAAAGGAAAGCTCTGAACATTTGTTGTTTGCCTTTTAATTCCTCTGAACTTTTACCAATCATCAACCTCAAATGCTATATTGTAATTGTATTCTTATACAATTGTTTTAGCGGAAGTTGGAGAGGACATTTTCAACATGCGTCTTTGAAATTAAGGTGAAATTCATCTTTTTCAGAAAGAAAATCAATTTCTACAGCCAATTCACATCTTTGAACTTTGCACATGCAACACCTTGATAATTCTTGAAAATTAGAAAATATTTATGTTCGTGCACAGCTTGCATGAAAACCTCAGAAAAATTCAATATGTTCATATGAACAAGTGTTGGTACTGTTAGGTTCTTTCGAGAATATTATACATGCTTATTTTGTAGCAAAACATCTAAAAGCAAAAAAAAAAAGAAGCTAAATTACTAATGGGACACTCTTTTTGTCATATGAAATAGACTTAATAAACTGTCCCACATATTTACACATTCGATGCATCCCTAAAACAAACACTGTTCATGTTTGCTTTGAAAATTTTAGTTAATTTACCTTATTAGTGCATTCATATTGAACATTAGCATCTCTATTAGGATTCTTCTTGTTTGTATATATGACCATTTATACTTTTTGTTTTAGATAAATATGCTGTAGCTACAATGATCCTCTATCATTCTGAGCTAGAATTAGTTATGCTTCCTGTTCAAGAAACCTACAAAATGATATGAAATGGGAAGGAATTGTGACAAAGAAGAGGAAAGTGAACAAGAATGAGGAAAGAAAGCTTGAGAAAATTGAAAAGAAAACCAGGTGAAAGTAAGAGATATGTAGATGTTATTTGCTGGGTAGTATTATCACTGAAGCACCAGTATCAATCAGGAATTTCAACATTGTTTTTCCAATCTGGGTTGCAACCTCAAAAAGCATCAAATCACTGGTTGAAATGACACTCTGACCTAAAAGTTTTCCAAACTCTTCATTTGGCATAGGTCCTCTGGCTGGTGACATTGATCTGGAATTTGACTATATATTATAGACTGATTCATTTGGCCACTTGGACTATGGATTGCATGACTTTGATTTTTGTTTTTTCAAAATAGAGGTGTCTACAGCATATCTGGGTCTCTGATTTTCATAAAATGAAAGTACTCCAGTTTGCATTTCATTGTCAAGTTTTTTGGAGTTTTTTTTAGTTTGCCTCCCCCCCCCCCACACACACAGGAGGTGGATAGATACAATGAAGATACAATTAATGAATGCTTGAAAGACAGGAATGAAAAAGTCTAAAACTGGTGATGCCTTAAAATTCTTTATGGAAAATAGAACAAAAAATAGAGAGGAAGCACAAAAAATATTTGTGTGTTTCTTGTTTCTTTTTTACAAAAAACATAAATTTCAAATGCAAATTGAAAAGGATGAGGGAAATAATGTGAAGATACAGATAAAGGATAATAGTAGAGTAGAGGAATATGACAATAAATAATTTTAGGCATCAGCATTTATGGAATTTTTATCTGTCCATTTAGTTGATATTAGTTTTTGCAATAGCAATGTGGAATCTAGAAAATGTTCCTATAAAAAGTGAAGGCCTTCAACATATAATAATCTTAATAATCAATGTCATGACTTTATCTTTCATGTATGCCTTTTTTCGGAATAGTTCTGATCAGCAAAACATTCACGTACAGAAAATAGTATTTCAGACCATAGATATTGAAATATTATTTACTTTCAAACTAGTGTCCTCATTTTTGTTATTATCACAACAATTTAGCCATTGTGCCTTTTGCCAGAGAATTTTGAATTCAACATTTTATTGAATTTAAAGAGGTAGAATGTTCATGTTCCACTGTCCATCAGTTTCTTATTTAGTACTGGTCAGTTATTGCTTACCCTGTTTCAAATGAGTCTAAATGTGTACTACCTGGCTTAGAAATTGAACTTTCAATGACTACCACCAGATTTGTAAAACCAATTCTTTAAGCCACTTCAACCATGAACGTTCTTCTATTCTGCCTGCTGATGATACTGCTGTTGTTATGCTAGACTACATTCACCACAGCTTTCATTTTCTTACTGCTGCTGCTACAGAAGTTTGCTGTCAGTTCTCTTTATTTACATACTAGCAGTATAACCCGGCATTGCTCGGGTGTAATGAAAGCTTTAAAACTAATCCATGGTCCTCGAGCTCAGACTCTTTGGACATTGGCACAAAAGACTAAAAAGCAATAGTTGTTTCCAGTAAAAGTGAAACTGTAGACTGAAAGAAAAATGAATGGATGTAAGTCAAATTTTCATTTCCTGGTATCAATATCAAATAAGTTTTTTTCATCGCAAACTGAATTTTGGAGGCTAAATAAGTCCTCTGAATAAATGGTATCATGGCTGAGACTAAGAACTACAATTATACCTACTTAGAGCCAAACCCAAAGCAAAAACTAAAATAAAAGGGCTGAAAAAATACAGATATACTGGCAGATAAACAGACACACACACAAACATCTTGCCTTTTATAAATATATAGATATTATTGATTTTCTGCACTATTGTAAGAACTGCAACCTTGAAACTTCTGAATATTGTTTCTTATGTCTTTGTTTATGAGTGTATCAATTTTTGTTTAAAATCAGACCACTCCTTCTATAACCCAATTTTTTTTTATTATCGATTTTCAATATTTATCGAGGATACCTCTTCACGATACCTAGCTAAGAACACTTGCAGACACTTTTAGTACAACTGTGTAGATTTTCAAGAAAATCGGTTCAGCCATTTTGGAGTCTATAGGTAACGGGAACACACATACACACACATACACAGACAAAGTTCCATTTATAAATAAGTTTAGATTTAGATTAATGGTTTCCATATGATATTTATTTCTATGCTAAGCTTACTGAGGAGAACTTTATAGCCAAGCATATGGCTTGATTCATTCAAAATCAGTGTTCCTCTTTGTGTAGTATTTTTCTTGGTTGCATGGAAATTGGTAATCATACTATACATTTAAACTTATTGTAACAATAATTTTATTAAAGTTTGTTTCAAACTTTCACACATTTCTTTTTTCATGGATTTTAATTGGTGAGCAGGAATTTTTAGCTGAAGACTATGTAAACTAAAGGCAGGTAAAACTCTGTATCATTTCACCACTTGATAATCCTCATAACATATCACAATTTGTTAAAGGTCTCTCATAACCATTTTCTAAGCATTTCATCTTTGCACAGCACGATATCATTCCTTGTTAATTAATAGATTACAAACTGAAATAACACAGACCTTGTGGGCAGTAGATGACAATAATAGTCCCAATTAAGCAAGCTCTTCATAATGTTTCAAACCCCCTTGCACTGTAATCAGTATAAATCCATTGAATATGAAAGCAAATAAGTCAACCTGAATGGATTAACATTCTGTTCATTTATTGCTTGGTTTCACATCAACATTATCAAATTTTTGGCCTAATGATGCATTATCTGCAGTGACTGCTAGAACTCATCCAAGTAAATCTGAACCACATGAATAAGCAACTAACAAGCCTATTCAATTGGACAGTGTTATCAAAGCAATTAAGTGTAAGATTTTTAATACCAATAGGTAAAGAAATCTAAGGAAAGATGCAATGTCAATAACTGGTAGAAAGAACATTTTCTGAGACAGCTTACTAAATAAATCTTTTACACCTTATTTTCATAGGAATATTTTAAAAGAAGTCTATGAATGGGTATCTGTTGTCTTCTTCTTCTTCTTCTTCTTCTTCTATGTGCCCTGTACTTTCAGGACTTAGGCGATCATGGCTTTTCATGTCTCCCTATCCCTGGTGGCCCTTAGCACACCTTCTCCTGTTGCACCATGCAACCCTCATTCTATCATCCACCTGATTAGGTCCTTCAAATATGTTATCCATCACTCTCTTTTTCTCTCTGTCTGGCCTGTTAGTGTCAGGTTCTCCAAGCCCTCCTTCCTCATTGCATGTCCCAGGAATTTCAGCTGTCTTTTCAGCTCAGTATTAATTTCCTTTTTGTTTTAATCATTTCCAAAACCTCATCATTGCTCACATTTTTTTAATTATTTCAAGGCAATAAAGTCCCTAACACAAAATGATGAGTATGAAAGAATATGATAAAAAGCACTATTAAGGAAAGAGAACAATAAAAGAAAAGAATTTATGAGAAAAAAAGATAATTGACACTACATTCAAATTTTTGAAGATCAAAATTGACTGGGAAGCAAGAAGCCAGAATAGAGTTTCACAAGTGAGAAGTGTGAGAAAAGAAATTGTTAGCATAGATCTTATGGTTAATTCTAGCTATTTCAACTGTAAAAAGATGAGATCTTGCTAGCAATCTAGTACTGTGCTTAAATTCATAAAGTATTGTCCTAATAAAACAAAACATTTCATCAATTTTTCTAGGTGTTGGGTCTTGATATCCTTTTGTAATTGCCTCAGCAAATTAGCATAATATTCTCCATTCATGGTGTAGTCCTTTTAAAGATACTCAATTAACATAATGGTTTTGTTTATCAAAAAAATGAAACTACCATCCGATGAAATGATCATGGCTTTTTTTTAAGCAGGTGAGGAGTGGTGTTTCCACTTCATGCATTGTCTCTGGCTCAAAAAGATGAACACAATGGACAAATGTTCAAAAAAACCATCTGGATCTACCTCAAATAATGTCAGATTTTTCCATGATGTGAACAGCCTGGTATGCTTTTGATCATGTGTCAGGAGACATGACACTCACCGAACAGAAGTCTTCATCATGCTAAGCTCATTGTGTAGAATATTCTCAACTACCTGGTATATACTAATAGGATTGGCTATATGATTTATCATCAATCACATGTTTTCATTGAAGGTTGCAGTTGCAGGATGTCCAGGCCTTGGGTGATATTCAATTCTCTTCCTTCACCTCTTAAATTCTGCTGCCCACTTTTGCACTGTTGATAAAACTGTAGCATCATCCTTTAATGTAGTGACCGTGTCAGCATGAATATCCTTGAGAGTTAAACCCTTTCTCTGCAGGTAAATTTTGTCCATTTTCAAGAGATGTCAGTAGTTACATTTTAAGTCTTCTTTGAACAGTCAGATATCAGTTTCTCTGAAAATAAGAAATGTAGTTATTAATAAAAGATAAAATTATTTATGCAAAATTTCACAACTCTAGCATCACTCCTTCATGGTTAGCCTATTAAATTTTCAGTCAACTCTTCAAAAGAAAAAGATTATATAATACTTCAGTGGATATTTTGGCAGAGTCGACTTTTTGATTTAGGATTTTAGTCTCTGTTTATTTCTTCATATCAATATTTTTGCAAAAAGAAGGATTTCCTGTATTCCTTGAAATTCCATGACCATTGACCAAACATCTGCCTCTCAGTAAATTTTCAGTTTCTGTTTGACATGATAAATAATGTCTTGTTTTAAACTGTTTTACCTTGTTTTTTAATTGTAATTGAGGTGTTTAGAATTAGCAGATACTTTTCACCACAAAATAAACAATGAGAAAATTGTGTCTAAAATTTGTCAACTTTTCAAATGCCATAACTTTGATCTATATCTGATAAACTACTCCATTTTATTTGGAGGAAGTTAAACGCGTCTACTCTAAAATACAAACACTTAGAACGCAAAAGCTATGTGGTATTTTTAAGCAAAAAACTTTATACACATATCACACAAACCGAGACTCACAATAGCACAACTTTTGCTCAACAAAATAGTGACATTATGCTCTCTCAAACCAGATAAAAGGTTTAAAATATGTCTAATAGCAAACATAAGCTTGTACATAAAAACCCTAATTAATTTTTATGTAAACAAAATGTTCTGAATTGAACAAAATGAATAATCTGACATGTTATCATAAAGGTAATCATTATAAACTGTTATTAATGAGTAGACAAAAATATTAAGAGTATAAAAAAAATGCTACTGGGATGTGGCAGAAGGTACCTTCTACACCAACACTCGGCATAAACCTGCATAGTCAGACAGAAGCATATTTGACATCATTGTGAACCATAGTAATTTAGGCGTTGGAGTGAGTACCAGATGATATAGTCGAAAGTATAGTAGAAAGAGGAAGATTTAGGGAATACAGTATTACGCTTAATTGATTTTCACATACAAGTCCCCCTTCTTGTACTGAGGGCCTCAATTTAATTTCATAGCTTAATATTTTACAAAGTTATCAACAATCCTTTCTAATGAAAGTTGATAAAAAAGCTAGCCACTTAAGAAGAATTACATCAGCTGTTTCTTTTGAGAGTTTCTTTCAATATATCTTGTTTATTTCAAGTTATATTTTGATACTGTACCTTTAAGTACAGTTTATATATATATATATATCTTCATTTATGTTGCCCATGAGTTCATTTCCTGACCTTCTTCAAGGGAATTTTGTTTGGTTCAGAGTTTATTTTTTGGTCTACTTCTACATAGAAGTGATTCTCTGGGTCACCACTTATTGTTATTTTGTTTATTCTTCTTTCATTCAATTTAGTTATTATGGCAGCTTCACTACTTTGTTGATTCTAGTTCTTATTTTCTGTATTTTTTTATCTGATTTGTAAGCTTATTCTGGAAGTGTGGCATTACTCTTTATGTTCACTTATATGTGGGTGTTATTATGTTTTCTGTCAGTTTTCCATTAACTACATTTCTTTTGGTATATTACAAGCAGTTTTTATAATAAAAGAATTTTCCCCATTTATGTGTTTTTCTATAAAAAAAGCACAGCTTTTATAATAATTAATATTATTACTGGTTTTCAGATAATAAGTGATTGATACAGAATATTAAAACAGTATATAAGATGGAATATGTGAAAACTAGTTGGATAACAATAAAATGAAGAAATGAAATCAAATTTAAATATATGTTCTATCTAATATGGCCATCATATGTATTAATCTTCTACTAATGGGAATATTTGGTCATAATTTTTGCTTTATATTAATGATCTGCCTAATAACATTTACAAATTAATAAAATATATATACATGCAGATGATGCAATTGTTTATAGAAGCATCAGCAAAAATCTTCCCTCTGATCTTGCTCACACAACTCAATGCGGAAGGAACTGGCCTATTATATTAAACACCTCCAAAACCAAAATGGTAAGGTTTCATCAACACACAGCAGACCCAGATCAGTCATGAATATTTGATCTCTGAATGAGACACCATGCCTGAAATGCCTATTAAAAACCCAAGCTCACAGCAGACATTAAGTGGAACTCATATATAAATCCATAACAAAAGATTTTACAAAAGCAATCAGCTTCTTTATCACTCCAGAAAATACCTGACTTCTGCCATGGTCTATTTACAAGAAACAGCTCTGACCAAAAATATTGTATTGCTGTTACACCTGTGCTGGAGATGTCCAAACCTTACTTTCTAGCTGTTATCACTTTAAAAAATTATGCAATACTCTAACTTCACAAGAGTCAGAACTGACCAAAAATGGTGTATTGCTGCCATATCTGGGCTGGAGCTGTCCAATCCTCACTTTCCAGCTTGGTTCACTTTAAAAAGTACTTGACTTCCATGGCCGTATCTGACTACCAGGCACACCAAGCATGGATCCGGGCCAATCCGGGCAAGGAAAAATGTCTTCGTCAGAAATCAAACTAAACAATTCATGAAGAAAGAAAGAAAGAAAGAAAGAAAAACAAAGAAAACATCTGAATGAACGCAGTAAACATCTGTTTATTTATTAATTTTGGGAGAAAAGACTGGTTATACTTAGAAAGTCCGAACCCAATTTCCTGCTTTCATTCAGGTTCTGTGCCTAATTTCCATTGGAATAGCCAAAAAAATAAAAAATAAATTCGGGCAATTTTCTCTGTGCCCGGTGTTTTTTAGCATCAGCTACAGCCCTGCTGACTCCTTATGCCCTGTTCTATCTTTACAAGAGTCAGATCAGACCAAAAATGCTGTATTGCTGCCATATCTGGGCTGGAGCTGCCTAATCATCACTTTCCACCTTTTTTTTTTTTTCTTTTTAATCATTTCACCCCAAGCAAGGCAGAAATGCTCAGAAAGGAGCAATAGAAAGCTGAGAATGCAGGTGCAATGACAGATACATAGGTGGAGAGAAAGGGAAGGTTATACGGGTGTGGGGAGAAAGCTAGAGTCCAGTGGTTAGTAGATGAGTATTGACTTTGCATTGAAATTTCTGGAGGTTGTAGCCGTCAGGAAAGCAAGAATATGGGAACGAGTTCCACAGGCGGGAAATGCGAGAGAAGAAGCTGCAGAAGTAGAATTGTCGTCTGCATTTGGCTAACCTGACTGTGAATGGGTGGGACCCAGTTGCCAGTCTGGTTGTACGAGTAAACACCTGTTGAGGAGGCACCAGTGACTTAAGTTCGTCCGAGCAGAAGCCATGAAAGTATTTATAGAACAGACAAAGGGAGGCCACATTTCGACGGTGGGGAAGTGGCTGCAGTCGAGCCACCAGATCAGTACCTATCACATTACAGACTGTCCTTTGGAGCTTGTCAAGAACACTGAGGAGAACGGCAGGGGCACCTGACTATAAATGGCAGCAGTACTCCATGCACGGACAGATGGTTGACTTGTATATTGTATCACTTTCAAAAGTACCTGACTCCTTATGCCCTGTTCTATCTTTACAAGAGTCAGATCAGACCAAAAATAGTGTATTGCTGCCATATCTGGGATGGAGCTACAAAATTCGCACTTTCCAGCCTGAACCAAGTTCAGAAACATTTGTACAACCTTGAGAATTTTTTTCTACCTTTCAACCTCTTTTCCACAGACAAAGCGGGACTAGCCTCTTATCACTCTACTGCTTTGATATAGTCTACATGAGAATAAAACCCATCGGCTAATATAAGTTTTTCTTTTGTCTTTATATATATATATATATATATATATATAAGTTAAAAATGTTGGATACACATGATACATGTTTGACCAATGAAAATCAAACAACACAAAAGGAAAAATACCAGAATTTCTTCTTTTTTTCTATATCTCAGTCTCTGGAGAAGCTTTAATAAAAGTAAAACATGTTAGTTTGATAAATGTCTCTTATTTGTTCTTTGTCTTATTATTCTGTCAGATTCCAGTTCATATTTGATGTATATTTAATCACAAACTCATATAATATAATATAATATATAAAATTATATATAATATAATTTCTGCTCAAAATATATACAAGGAAAAAACAATTTTTTTTTAGTAGAATGCAATGTGACTGAACAGAAAGCAAAATTTACTTATCATTTTGGTGAAGATACAGGAGTAAACATTCTGAAAGACAGAAAATGAATCTCTCACTTTTCTTTTTTTTCCTTTTGACATGGATAGTTTATATATATATTTCATTTGGATGTAATTGTAAAGATATAAGTTTTAAATGATGTGCAAATTTTATCTTTTTAAGGAAATTATAAACTGATTAAATTTTTCTTTTTTACATTTTAAATTTGATAAAACAATTAAAATTTATATTCTTAAATTATAATTGGTGCATCATTCAAACTTATTTTAGAAGGTAATCAATTTAAAATGAAATAAAATTTATTTTTATTAAATATTATTCATGAAACATGATATTCTAACTATGAAGAAATGAATTTAAAGTGTAATTTACTCAGTTGATAATTTGCAGAAAAGGATAAAATGTAAACATCATTTAAAATTTACCTTATTATATTGGAAAGTTTCATCTTTCATCTTTCATATTTCTTAATAATAACTAAGTTATTTAAGTTTTAATACCTTTTACTTGACACAATTAGAAACTAAAATTGATTTTATGTGTCAAGTCAGATGTATAAAGCTGTGTATGAGCAAAAGATATATAAAAGTTCTAAAAATATATAACAAATCTACATCAAAGAAAAAGAAAGATGAAGAAGAAAAATATCTTTTGGCACTCCTTTGCATCCATACAAATCAACCTGTTGTATTATTAGTTATTCATCCAACCAAATGCCCATAGCCCAGGAGTAGAGTCGCCGACTGACGCCATTTAGGTCGGGTTTCAATCCTGGGTAAAAAAGCAATTGGAGTCTAACCGTACTGATGAGCTGTGATACGGTGAAACAGATCTGTCTGCGGATGACAATATATATATATATATATATATATATATATATATATATAAAGTAGATGTAGATGACTACATGGAAATAGTCATGTAATAGGGATTCACACAAACAATCATGGTATGTCCTCATATGTCCAGACATACCTATATATATATATATATATATATATATATATATATATAAATTAATTATACTATTATATTTGCATTATGAGAGGGTATGTTACAAGTAGAGTTTGATTGGTCTGTATGTGTATTTAAATGAGATCTAATTGAGCTATGGTCAGAGAGACGTAACGTTAGCTGTCTTGTTAAATGTGTCATAGTATATCCAATACAAGTATTTACAATAATGGATTAATCAACAACACATTTTTTTTACAGGACATGTAAACTTGTAAATAATATTGGTTCTCTGTAGTTTGTTACATCTCTCTGACCATAGCTCAATTCGATCTCATTTAAATACACATGGAGACCTATTAAACTAACATTCTTGTTCATAATACAAATATAATAGCATCATCAGTCAGTTAAGTGCCATGCGTGATACACACTTGGGCGATCATGTCTCGAAAGAGACATGACTGACTGGGCAGAAGATTATCCCGCAGTAGGTTGCCATTGCTTTCTGCGGTAGACTGGTTGCCGACCAAGGCTATAGAACCCAATCTGTCCTATTATTTAACCCATAACTGGAGGGAAGAGATGGATTAATACCTTTCCCAAGGGTATTTGCGCGTAAGTGAATGCAAGGAATTCGACTGGAATTCGAACTTGGTTCCCCGATTTCTCGTTCCGAGCTGATATCCACTGCGCCACAACGCGAAGCATCATACACATGTAAAAAAAATTAAAATTAATGGAAGCATTATTAATAAAAAAGAAAAATTCAACAACATTTAATAATATTTATATATATATATATATATATGAAAAAACAGAATGAAAACAGAAGATTTTGGTAAAACTTCTGCTGAAAATTTTTTGTTATAGAACCTCATTGTTAATTCTTCCCTTCTCAATAAATTTGTGGACGTTTAAACAAGTTCACGTCAATATTAAATCCTCCAATAACACATTCTAGTGTCTGTTGACATAATTTTGTATTTCATCATTGAATTTCAGGTTTTGTTTTAGTCAGGGTAATATTTTCTCTTTGTATGTTTTTCATCCAAGAATGAAGATATGAAAGCAGACATTACTTCTGAGTCCATAAGGAATAAATTACAAAAAATGAAAAAGTTGTTTGTGCCAGTGGAAGATAAAACTTATCAAAATCCCCAGTAAAAATGTCAGTGCAAGCTAAAATATAATTTTTGCAGGTAAAATCAAAATTAGAAAAGAATTTATATAAAGTAAGCTTTTGATAAAATTCATTATAGTAATGCAATAGTTAATGAGAAACCGAGTTAGCGCTAGATATTTTTTAAAATAAAAATGATACAATCCAATTTTATTTCCAATTTTTAAAAATTATTGAAAGAAATAAAAAAATAAAGTTATTTTTTTCATAAAAAGCTAAAAAATAAGTTGGACAGTTATATTGCTGTAAAAGCATTTCTGCACATCTTCAATCTTCAGCAATAAAAGTATTTAGGTTATCAGAAACACTTTTTCGTTTTTACTTTAATATTGAAGATTTTCAGACACTCATTAAAATATTTCAGCAAATTTAATGCTCACATTCACTCCCTATAATAACTGATATGAGGCATCTAAAACATAGAACTATATTTCATCTCTCTCTCTCTCTCTCTCTCTCTCTCTCTCTCTCTCTCATATATATATATATATATGTGTGCATATATATATATATAGAGAGAGAGAGAGAGAGAGAGAAAAAGAGAGAGAGAGAGGGGGGAGATATATTATTACCCATTAACAGCCTTTTTGATACTGTGTAATTCTCAAAATAGGCATTTGTTCCAATTTGTAGAATTCTTTTTCATGTTTTTCAAAAGGAATGTGTCAGTGTGATAACAATTCAAAATGATTTCCTTCCTTCTATTTATTAATCCATTCTCATTTTTTAATTTTATGATTTTCAGTTTCTTCTCTATAAACAGATTGCAATTTTTTTTCAGGTGTTTATTATATTTATATCTCATCAGTAGGAAAACACCTTTTCATTTTAAAGGTATTTAAGCTGTGTTTTGAATATTCCTTTTCTTATGTGTATATCTGTGTGTGCATATATTACTAAATTAGAAATAGTAACATTCAACACTTACTGAAGTTCTGCTTAGAATTTCGTAATTTTTCAATTTTATTTTTATTAAATGATTTTTTTATAGTTTACAGTCTGTTTATTTTAATACATATTTAAAAAAATACCTTTAATCCCTAATCACTTTAAATATATAATACATATTTCATCTGTTTTATATCTACTCAGCAACTAAAGATTGCATTGTGCATGAAACGCTGAGTATTTATAAGAAAGCTCACCACTGAACCAGATATGACACAAGGCTGATTATTTAATGTGGGAACTCTGAGCCTGTAAGCTTGGGCAAAAATTCCCCATAGATTCTGCATAAAGCAGGGTTGGCTACCTGTCTGTACTTGTGCATGAAATTCTGAGCCATGAATAACAATGAGGGATAAATTATATACATCTATTAATTTTACTTAATAGCTCTTTCATGTTACATCAAGCATGTTTTGTTTTCCTGAGTGCTTTTGGGTATGCTTTTAGCCATTATAAAGGGTGAATTTTATATATAAGCCTATTGACAAAAGAAAAAATACTTTTAACTTAATTTGCTTCCTTGTCACTTAAAGTGAAAATTATACATCAAAATTCAGTTAATAATTATCTATCAAGTTGCACACTTCTTTAACCATTTATATTATTTACATGAGGACTTTTGTCTTCATCTTTGTTGTTATATATTTATATATACATGAAATGAGTTTTAGGCTAAGCATACATCTTTCTTTTAGTGTTCTCCTAGAAATAGAAATGGCCTACATTCAATTTTGGAGTGAGTGTTTCGATGCTGTTAGGTTTTAATAAGAAAAATAAAGCATATATAACAATAAGAAAAAAAGAATGAAATAAAGAGAAGATAGAGGAAGTGATAATGTTCTCATACTGTTAACATCTGCTTCAGTGAAATGCAGAACCTTGTCAATTTGAATTTTTTCATTTGTACTGTTTTACTTCTTTAAATAATGACCTAAATTCATTTTAATTGTTATTACACTATTTTGTTAAATTTAAGATCAAATATTTAACAATGCAACAGAGGACTTTATATATTAGTATTTTATAGTCCTGGAACTTATAAGGAGTTTATTCAATTATTAACATAAGAATTATGATTCATCAGAAAATTAAAATAGAAAAAACTATGGACATAGCTAGTTTTATTCATTATACATAAGTGTCTTTGTGATGCAAATATTTTCTGACCATTTCTGAATAGCTATAATGCAAGAATCTTAACAAACATAGCAACTACTCACTTCCACCTTTAGTGTCCCAGGTATCTTTGTGCTGTTGGCAGTAATCAGTGTAGATCTTATCCAAGAAATCACTTTTCTATCAGTTGACCATAAGCCAGGATTGGCTGTAAGCGGCTATTGCCACTTTGGACTTAAGCCAGACATGGATGGGGGAAAATGTTGCTAGTTATAATACTCTTGTCAATTACCTTGCAGCAACTTCCTTTCTCTCTTTCCTTGCTATTGAAATTTGTTTCCCATCTAAACAAATTTTCCTTATCTTCCAAATATGACTTTGCTGGAAATTGCTCACTAAGCCAATAAATAGTCCACTGCCTATAACGCTGACTCACTTACTAGACAGTGTGAATGGATCTCATCTGTTTCAGGCAATTGATGAATGATTTTAGTTGACCATTTATATACTGATATATTTAGCTAGTTTATTTATATAGATAAAATACACTTTCCTTTGCTAATATTGCCTTATTCTTGTTTTTATTTGGAAAATACATTTGTTAAGACATTCTTCTTCTTTGACAGCCATGTTTATTCAGGACATTGGCAATCATGGTTCTTCACAATTTGCTGTCCTTTGTAGGTAGATCTTAATAAGTTTTGTCTTTTTGTTACTTTGTTTAAACCTTACTTCATCATCCATCTTAAGCTCACTGTCTAGGTTATGTGTTGCTTCCCTCTATTGCTTTTGCCTTGAATATGTCCTGTATGCATCAAAATATCAAAGCCTTTTTCTTCATTCTGTGCCCCAGAAATTTCAGCCATCTCTTCCTGGTGTTAAGATTCCATTTTCCCTAAAACTTTATTGTTGCTCATAAATTCAGTCTATGATATTCTCAGCATCCTTTTCTAGAACCACATTTCTGATGCTTCTGGCTCTAAAAATAGATATGTTTTAATCACAGTAATTGCATGATTATCTTTAAAAACAGGTATGTTCTTTTTTTAGCCTTCTTTAAGAGTCTGTGACATTTATTAAGCCAATATATTTTTTTCTGCTTTTTTAAAAAAGATTTCCAATTTTTCAGTAGAAACATTTCACAGATCTAAATATCAAAATAATGTCTTCGTATCAGAAATTCTTAAACAAGGAAGAAAAGAAACAATCACCAGATATACAGAAAAAAATGTCATTAGTCCTGACCTGGTGTTAGAAAGAATATGGATGTCATGGTCATGTATTGATTAACTGCTCAGAAATTACCAAGCTAAGTTCAAATTCCATTCAAGTTTGTTACATTCACTTTTCCACAAATACGCTTTTCTTCTTCCCCTGTCCCAGATATTCATTAAATAGTAAGGCAAACTGTCTTCTTTAGCTTTGGTTGGCAAAACATCTTGGAGGAGGAC
Source organism: Ascarosepion bandense (assembly GCA_037127315.1). NCBI lineage: Eukaryota > Metazoa > Mollusca > Cephalopoda > Sepiida > Sepiidae > Ascarosepion > Ascarosepion bandense. Next base: position 2,494,808 of record JBBBDQ010001261.1, read on the forward strand.
AAATCTTCATTCAAAACCAGTTGGCTAGCTTCTCCATCTTGTGAAAAATCTGCTTAATTTTCTCTCTATTAATTTAAACTCATATATATATATATATATATATATATATATATATATGTCCAAATGAATAAGAATGAAGAAAATAATTGCAATGCTCAAAACATTAATTTAAAACAGTACTCAATATAAAAATAGAGCAATGAATATTAATTATTAATTATTACATTAGAACATGCGCAAACTATAAACTACAACCTAGGTAGTAGACGGTAGTTTGCATATGTTATAATAATTAATAATATATATATATATATATATATATATATATATATATATATCAAGAAAAGTCTTGGAGAAAAGATGTATGACAAAGTGGAAGAAAGTTTTGGAGTGACACGTTTCATCCCTTATAACTTCATCAGATGAGGTTCATTTATGTTGATGTTACTACAAATGTGCCAGAGACACTAGGAATGTTAAACATTAGAAATTTTTTTAATGTGTTTTGGGTACATAATGTATCCAATTTTATTTAGATTTTTTCTTTTTGCCTCTATCATCTTTGTTTGTTTTAAATAACCCCCCACCATGATAACAGAAGATCTACCAGGAATGGTGAAATGTTATAAGAGCCTGAACACAAATTTACTGTGGATGGACTAGCAATTAAAAAACTTTCTAAACATTTCTATCTAAGAGGATTATTTTCTCGTTGAATTAGATTGGCATTTTTAGTGGCAAAACTATGTTCACTATCAATATGGAAAGCAATTTATGTGTTGAATGTGTAGTTTTTATACAAATATATTTTGTGTTCATATAATCTTTTATTTAAACTTCTTGAAGTTGCAACAACAAATCATTTCTGGTAATCCTTGCTGGTGATAGTGTAAATTCCCTAGTCATAATGGATAAGAGCAGTGATACAAAAACTTTATATATATATATATATATATATATATATATATATAATATGTATTATCATTGAGTTTTTATATAATTTTTCATGCATTCTTATGATTTTTTTCCTTTCAAAACTCAAATTATATAAGAATTGTCCAAAGGTTTTGTACTTTTGATCACTTTTGGCTATGCTTTTAGCCATTATCAATAATTAGTTTTGTTTTACTTGGAAATAATCATGTGTAAAATTTATACATATAGTGTCTTGTGTATGTTAAGTTCCAAACATAGTAAGCACATTGTTACCATGTTCCTAATTTATGTTATTAAGTGTAGGATTTCTCTTTTTTATTGGTAATACTTCCATTATCTTTCATTTTCTTTTGTATGTGGATGTTGCTATTATGTATGTATTATCAACATGCATATCACGGATAGGTCCTAGAAGATCTTGATGTGTGTTTAAATGAGATCAGATGGAACTGTTGTGGGAAAGATGCAAAGTTAATCTTCTTAACAATTATATATATATATAGTAAAGTTTTGTAATTTGCTTGAAGCATTGCAAAAAATAGTTGTATGTGTTATGTCTTGAATGCTGTTACAATGCGTTGAATAAAATAAAGGAAGGTTGGGAGGTGTTTGTATGACCTGTTTATTTTATATTTCAAGACTATGGGGTGCTCAATCGTGAAATTAATTTTACTGTCCATTCATTTCACGACCGAGCACCCCGATGCCAGTGTATGCCTATCACTGCTGGACTTCAAGCTTAAAATATCAGTTAGAGGTGAAGTCCACACCAATTTCTACAAAAAGCCTGCCAGCAGGGATTTGTTTGTCCACTACCAATCAGCCCTCCCTCTCAGCGCTAAGACCGGCTACATCAATAATGAACTCGCGTGTATCCAAAAGAAATGCAGCAAAGGCGAACACATTAACACCCACACTGCATTCTTCAAGAAAACACTGGTGACTAACGGTTACCCACAATACTTTGTGGATCGCCTAGAACAGAAGGGTAGTAGGGACCTAAGGCGCCACACCCTATCTAACACCTGCTTCCTGAGGTTACCACACTTCAGCGATTATATAACATCTAATATACGTCGAGCTATCCGCAGAGAGGGATTAGACCTACAGCTGGCACACTACAGACCCACTCTTCGAAGGCACCTCAACCCCAACCACAGAACAAACAACACCACCACATGCACATTAACCAACTGCCTTATTGCAGGTACCGGTATATACCACCAGGTATATGTTGTATACCGCTTACAATGTGCCAAATGCAATGCATTCTATGACGGCAGCACTACAAGACATCTACACATTAGAATAAAAGAACATCTACACACACAAACGTCGTCATTCCAAAAACACTTAAAAAAATGCAAAAAATAAGGACAAAACCATAACCGTTAATATCTTTGCTAAGGAACGCAACATAGGTAACCTACACATTAAAGAGTCCCTAATAATATCTAAATTACATCTGGCAATTAACAGTCGCCAAGAATTAAACCTAGATTATGTAACAGTATAGACAACACCAAGATGCACACAACATGCACTTAACATGACAACAAAGGTTACAAACACACGCAATCAGAAACAATGACCACACACACACTTCTTCCTCCCTTATAACAAACTGTTAACCAGGCTAAAGCACACACGCACACACACACACACACACACAGATAAATAAGTTATGTAGATTTAATTACAATACTACACATAGCCTTTACACACAAAAAATAGTTTCAATAACCACGCTAACACATTTTCTCCCCCCCCCAGGCTGTAGTAGCAGAGGTGCCCATAACAAAGCAAGTACCAGGACAGAACACACACACATGCATGCACACACACCCACACATAAAAGCAGATTCAATTACAGCACACACAATGAGCAAACACCACCAGATATATCAAACAGATAAGACAACAGCCATGTAACTGATATCCTTTGACCTTGTAAAAGTCACATCAACTCCTAGATCCTATAAACTGATTCCATCAGACTAATAAAAACCCCAGCTTGAATACACACACATACACAATCACTCACACACACACACACACGCTCTCACACACACACACACCATTAGACCATATAAAAAAAACAACTAGAACACACATAGATACACACTCACACACACGCACACATGCACACGTAGACACACGCACACACGTACAGCAGCAGTGGATAAAGCCAGCCATCCATAGATGGACAGCTAAAAGCATGGACAGTTTGAGGTTTTCTCTGCCATTCTGATGATGAGATTATAGTCTCGAAATATAAAATAAACAGGTCATACAAACACCTCCCGACCTTCCTTTATTTCATTCAACACATTGTGACAGCCTTCAAGACATAACACATATATATATATATATGTGTGTGTGTGTGTGTGTGTATATATATATATAAATATGCATACATATATATATATGTGCATACTTCTATACATATATATGTGTGTATATATAAGTGTGTGTGTGTGAACATATATATGTGTGTATATATATATGTATTTCTGTGTATATATATGTGTGTGTGTGTGTATGTACGTATATATGTCTATATATATGTGTGTGTGCTTGTATATATATATATATATATACATATGTGTGTGTGTGTATATATATATATATATATATATATATATATATATATATACACATGTGTGTATATATACATGTATATATGCAGAGTGTGATGGATGGATTGTCATTTAAAAAATGAAAAAATGAAAATAACATTGACATTGCATTTTAACAGCTATAAATACCAAAATTACACAAAAATATCTTGAAATTCTAAAGAGTAAACCTATTTGGTAAAATAGCCATCAGCTTCAACCATGACCTACAGGCAACTTTGTAATACCCTGCATCTCTTCTGGAAACTTTTCTAATTCAAGTTGTTAAATGCTGCCATAATCCTTGCCTTTAGTGTTAAAAATATTTTTGTTTGCATCTCACTCAACCACACCCCACACATAATAATCAAGTGGCTTGCAGTCTGGGGGGTTAAGATGTAAAGGGTGATATTGTCACAGAAATTGTCTGAAAGCCATGACTGGGTTCTTCTGCTTGTGTGGTGTGGCACTTTCAGCAGCCACCCTTTTGACCCAGGGCAGCACTACCTCCTCAAGGCATTTAATGAGACCCTCACCAACAATTTTGGAAGTTGTTTTATATCAGAATGACCTGAGTGAGTTTTCCAAACTGTCATACTTTTGTAGTCCCCTATTAGATTCATCTAACACTTTTTGAATCCTCTGCAGTGTCCTCAGATTGACATCCAAGCACTTTAAAATGCTTGTGTTGGAGCTTCTGGCATGAATGTCAAGAACTACAGCATTGCATTTCCAAATTTTTGGTAGAGTGAATTGCGTCATGGTGCTTTCTTTTCTCTCAGTCAATGCAGTCAGTAAATTTGAAACAAATAATGTACATGTGCAAAATGTAAAATATAAAATGACGACAATACAATTTACTTATCGCATCCTGTATATTTATATGTATATATATGTATATGAGTGTTTTTGAGTGAGTTTGTGTGTGTTTATATTTATATATATCCACAATTTTATGTGTGTGTGTGTGTATGGAAATGCATACAAGAATGGTATCTATGAGTATTGTAAGGGTGAAGGAATCAAAAGAGAAATTTGATGTTTAAATACATCTCTTCTATCTCCAGCTATGGCTCAAATAGCAGAGTGAACAAATCTCTTTCTCTCTCTCTCTCTCTCTCTCTCAAATAGCAACTAATGAAGGAAAAGAAAAACTCTGAATTTAAAATGAGTTTGAAAAGCAATAGGTTCTGTTAGGATTTTATGGTGCACTACATGCGTTTTCCCTATATATGGATATATATATATATCCCTTTATGGGATACAGGACAGTATGTGTTGAAAAATAATAGTCAATCAAAAAGATATCTGGCAAGTCTTGGTAGTCAAAACATTAGAACATTTAATAAATTCAATGGCTGAATGATTCATGAAGGTTATAGAATATCAAGGAGTTCATATTAACAGACAGAATAATTACATTGGATACATATTTTTCTACAGTCAATATATATTATTGCAAAAGAAATTATTACCAATATTGTATTTTCTTGAAGGATTCAAATTTGAGTCCAGAAGTTATTTATTTGTTAATATCAGTTTCTTAGTAAAATCATAATAAAATCTAACATATTGTATATAAATTTGGCAGTTTTGATGGTGAACAACTTAATGGAAGTTAGAAAACCATGTTAGTTACCTCTGACAATATATTTCTTCTTTCTTAAGTTGAACCATCCTACATGAAAAAAAATGAGTTCATGGGAAATTTAGATTTGACTCTCCTTCATAAAAAGTATTAAAAAGAAAAAAGATTATCTCACATGATACATTGTTTTTAAAATCATATTCATAGAAGTTAAATAAAAAATGGTGCTCACTTGATACTTTGTAATCTGATAGTTGGAAATTTGCCAGAATTTATAATTGTTGCTTTGCAAGGAATTTCTTGCCATCAGTGAAATTTGAAAAAAAAAATTTATGTTTCTTGTTTTTGCTGACAGTACAAGTTTTACATCTCTTTAGTTATTTGAAGGGAGGCTTCAGTTAATATCTTGCATGCAATCTTCAAAATGATTAGTCAAAAACAAAAAAAAAACAAAAAATTTTTAAATATTAAGAAACATCAATAAATTAACTTGAAATTTTATTTAGATATTTTGTGTTCATAATTATTTATTTTATTCTGGCATGAAGATAAAATGCTCTATGAGAATTTTTAGCAGAGACTTTTGAATCTAGTTTGCTGTTTACATTCTGATTGGTGCTCAGAGAATTTCTTGTCACAAAGAAAATGACTTGATAATTTTTAAAAATTATTTCATCCCAAGCAAGTCAATAAAGTTACTAAGACACAAGGGGGTGATTGAAGGTGAAATAATAAGAAAAACAAAACTATTATTAAGAGGGAGAACAATTTAAGAAGGAGAATCAAGAAGGTTGATGATAATGATTGACATTGAATTTAAATTTTAAGATAATCAAAGTTGGCTGGAAAGCATAGAGCAGGAAGAGAGTTGTACTGCTGAGAAGTTCAAGAAAAGTACTTATGGATACATTGAGCCAGTTTAGCAGAAAAAAATGAGATCTTGTCAAAGATCTAGGACTGCACTTAAATTCTTAAAGTCTGGGTACCATAGAACAAGGTTTATCAGAACAAATACCATAATAGTATTTATAGAAAAGGTACAGGGAAAAGAATGCTGTGAATATCATGGATCGAGCATGTGAGCAATGATGAGGTCCTAGAAATAATAGAAACAAAAAGGAAACAGCTGAAGTTCCTAGGACATGCAATGAGGAAGGAGGGCTTGGAGAACCTAATACTAACAGGCCAGATACAGGGAAAAAGAGACGAGGAAAGCAATGGATAACATATTTGAAGGACCTAATCAGGTAGATGATGGAACAAGGGTTGCATGGTGTAACAGAAGGTGTTCTAAGAGCCACCAGGGATAGGGAGACATGGAAAGCCATGATTGCCTACATCCTGAAGGAACAGGGCACATAGAAGAAGAACAGGGAAGCTACATTAAAATGGTGGGGGAGCCATAATGCTAGGTCAGAGCCAATAGCATTGCAGATTCTTCTTTGGATTTTACAAGAATCTTTAAATATATAGCAGGAGCACCAAACCAGAGGGGCAGTAATATTCTAAACAAGGAACAGTGGTAGACATGTGTATTTAAAATAGTCTACAAAGAAAATTTATCTAACATGACACAGTGTAACAAACCTAGCAATTGATTCAATTGCCTAAATTTGGGTTATTAGTTAACAATGAGATAAAAAAAAATTAAAATGTTAAATGTGTAAGCTTTTGATTTGGTTTTTAAGTAATTTATGACAATGAGATTAATACCAGAAATATATCAGCTTTTTATTTTTGTCTGGAGTATACTTGTATTGATTAATATTACCCTAAGTCATGTGAATGTTGCAAAATTGAGCTTGAATATGTTGTGTAATTCTCCCCGATAATGTTGTTGTTTACTTTCTTGTCAGAGATAAAATCTTTCAAAGAACATTTAAAGTGATAGAAAATGTTGATCTTTTGTAAAACATTAGTTGATGTCAAAGAGTTACTGTGGATCATAAGTCAGTTGTATGTTTGTAGTTAGTGTATTTGATTGTGGTATCGTAGGCTGATATGTTTAGAGTTATTTGAGGAATTATTATGGTCTTTTTAATTTACATTAATATTTCTAACATCTTGTCTAATTTGTTCATCAACATAGTAATTAGGAAAGTCATTATTAATGAGAGTTTGTTTAAGGTTTTTTTTAAATTTAGTACAGAATTTTTTTATGGAAGTATTTACTGTAGCACATTTTATTAAATTTTGTATTATTGCTATTTTGTCATAGTTAAGACTTTTACTATTATTAAGTTCATATGTGAACTTAAGAACAGAGTTTTTATGGAAGTTTTTTGTAGTTCATGTATTGCATCTATGTCTTTGGTTAAGGTGAGAATTTACAGATATAAATTAAGTTACCACCCTTATATAACAGTAATTTTTTAATTAACAGACCACGTTTTATGCACAGAAAAAATTCACAGCTATCAACTACATTTCTTTTTGATCTTAGCAATTCATCCCTGAAGATGATCTTGGATGATATTGAAAGTACTTGTAAAAATAAAAGGAATGAGAAAACTACAATGCCTTCCTTAATGAATTTTCTTACAACATTCAGAAATTAATCTGTGAATTCAAGATGATTTAAATAAAAATAAACAGACATAATATGTCTAGATTATTCAACCATATATATATATGTATATCTAGGCAGCATATTTTCATTAAAACATTAATATCTTCATTGAATAATCCTCTCTATTAAGTCAGTTATAGATATATATATATATATATATATATATATATATATATATATATATATATATATTATTACATTCATGGGAAGAGCGACAAAAACAAGGAAGCATCAGAACAGTTCATTCAAGAGACAACAACAAAGAAGTGTCAGCTCAGTTCATTTTTTACTACCAGTTATAAATTCTCTTGCCATGTGTTTGTTCTTTAACAGTGCCTTATTATTTTATTTTTGGCAATAATTACGTCATCGCACAATGAAGAATATATATCCTCTTTTTTATAAGATGTACAACATTTTACCAAAAAACTGCAATACTCTATGTCATATGACTTCTGAGCAATAAATAGTTGCAATGGTACTGGGACTTTATGGAAACCCTGTATATATAACCAATTATGCTGATCTTCCTAATTTTGATATTAAAAATCTCTGCATCTCAAATTTTTATTTTTTCTTTAAATGTATATTGAGCACTTTACAATACAACTGTTTACTGGTCTAATTTGACTCTGACCAGTAACTGTTGATAATTAAAATTATATATATATATATATATATATATATATATATATATATAACTAATAGCTCTGTTATACTACATTAAGCACTGTCTTATTAGGACCTTGAATAAGTTCTCACTGTTTTCCAACAAATGGCATTCCAGGACTGCATGTGTGTAGTTCAGATGGTAATACATCTATAAGTAAGTACTATAAGCAAGCTTGAAATTCAGTGTATCTCATTTTTCCAAAGTGTAAACAACTTTGTTTTTCATAGTGTTAAACATGTTAGAATTCATGCTAAAGAAAGTGTATTGACAGAGAATTTTACTGCGCTACTTTATTGAAAAGAAATCTGCAGTTGAAGCACACAGTATTCTTACTGAGACTTTCTGCAACCATGCTTTATCAGAAGCAACATGCAGAGATTGGCTTAACAATTTAAAAAAAAATGATTCTGATATTGAAAATAAAAAACACACTGCATACTGAAAACAATGCGAAGATGAAGAATTGGAGGCATTACACCATGAAGACTCATGTCAGGTGCAAGCTGAACTTGCAGAATCCTTAAGAGTTTATCACATAACAGCTTCAAAACGTTTGAAAGCATAAGGAATGATTAAAAAACAAGGACATTCAGTGCTGTATAAGTTAAAGCCAAGAGAAGTTGAATTACGTCATGTCCTGCATGAACAGCTACTTCAATGACAGAAAAGGAAAGCTTTTTGCATCATATTCTGACTGGCAATGAATAGTGGATACACTACAATAACCATAAGTATACAAAATCATCAGGGTAAGGCCATGTATGCATATAAAATGGCAGCAAAGCTGAATATCCATGTTTCAAAACTTCTGCTCTGCATTTAATATGATAAGCTGGGTATAGTTTATTATGCACTGCTCAAACTGACTAAAACAATCATGAGAGATCCCTATTGAGTAAAATTGATGTTTGAGCCAAGCATTGAAGAAAAAACAGCCCCTATATGAACAGAGACACAACGAAGTGATTTTGCAACATGATATCGCTAGACCACATGTTGTAAAATGGGTGAAAACCTACTTGAAAATGCTTAAATGGGAAGTCCTACCTTACCTGCCATATTCAACGGACATTGCCTGATTATCCTTTGTTCCAATCGATGGTACATGGCCTGGCTGAGCAACACTTTCATTCTCTTGGAGATGCCAAAAAATATGCCAAATCTTAGTTAGCCTCAAAAGAGGAATTGATTTTTCAATGTGGAATTCAAATACTGCCAGAAAGTTGGTAAAAAGTAGTGGTTAGCAATGGTCAATATTTTTAGTAAAATGTTTCTTTAGTAAATAAAACATTACTTTTCAAGAAAATGTAGAACAACTCTGTTGTTAATCTAAGCACTCTTTATTTATTGTAAAAAGTTACAATTATGACACAAGGACGATTTAGAGGTGGGGGAACTCAGGCTGGTCTTTCATACCTATCCTATACCTAACTAATCCGATTCATGACCCAAACATACTTTATAATTTTCTCATCCACCACAAGAACTTGTCCATCAGCATTCAATCCTTCATATACCAAAATATCTCAAACATACCAGGGACCTAAAAACATCCCAAATGAGCATAAAAATTTTATTATGAGCAATACAAAAATATCTTTAAAAATATATCTTGAAATGATATGTGGGGGTGGGGCATGACATAAATCCCAAATCAAAAAATTTTAAACAAAAGATACAAACAGAAACATGATATTAGTTGGACCCAACCAAACCACAAAACAAATAGGCTGCTGCATTCTGCCCAAAGAACAAAATCAAGAGGCACACTTTCAACAGGGAGTAGAGAGGAGAAAATAAACTGGATGGTGAGAATATAATCCTGACACAGACAAGATAAAACAGGAATAAAAACTGGGTAAAATGGGAATCTCGACCTGGATCATAACAAAAGACAATGCGGGGACAGGCTAGGAATCATATTCATTCCTATTAACTAGGTACACAAAAATTCCTTTAACCAGGGGAGGGTTCCAAAGGAATCCACCCCAATGTAACCAGAAAGAGAAAATCAAGGCTAGCCCCATTCACACAAACCATGCTCGCCACATTTAATACCTTTTGCTAAAGCTTGTCGAGGTTAACTGTTTCCAATCAGATCTAATCCTAATTTTGATCTGGTGCTCAAAATATAGAATCAGACTTCTTCCAGTTGTGTCATCCATATCATCATTCAAGCCATGGTCAGCAGTGACAGAAACACCATTAGCTTCACTCCCAAAATTGGGGGCAACACATTGTCACAGGCGTATGCACGATCAATGCGCATGAACTCACGCGGCGCGACATGAGCAGTCAACTCACTGACATGGTCCTATAGAGGGCAAACCTGAGAACAATGGTAGAAGGCATGCACAGATGTCTCCTTTAAACCAAGGTCACAGCATTCACAATCTGACAAATCTGCCAGGCCCCATATGAAGGCCATGTCATTGAGAGACAACCAATTCCAAGCCAATCGTCAGGTAAGCAAAAACTCAGAGTAGCTGAGATAATCAGCACCTGGTGCCCAAGACCAAAAAGAGCAATACCCACCCCTCGACATGCTGAGCACTTTGTGTAGTGGATACTTCGTGATTCCCGCCACTAATCCCTGATAGAAGACTTTCCTAGGCTGAGAAAGGTCACTGGATCAAGGAATGGCCCTCAAGGCTGCCAGACATTTGAGGAGAAAACTCAATCACCCCCCAGGCTTATGGCACCGCCTTGAGACCGGGGAAGAAATAGTAAGGCTAGGGAATGCATCCCTCACTATCCCTGTTAGTAACGAGTCTTCCAATAATGCATGTCTGAGAAAAACCACCTTTGAAGCGAGCTTGTGACTCACCAAGTGCAGCATTCCCAGACCCCCATGACACAGACTTTGGTAACAGACACATTTGTTGATGTGATGTTTGCGTCCTCTCCACAGAAGGGAGAATAGCAAATGCTCGATCACCTTCACACGCTGTTCACAAAGTGGAAGTACAGACAGCCGGTAAAGAATCATGGGAAAGACATATGTAACACACACCTCAGCCAAACCCTTTAAGGAAAAATTCCTTCAATGCCAAATCTCGACTGACGCACTGACCTTTGCCTGTAATTCAGACCAATTTTTCTCCAACTGGAGGTCAGGCCCAAACCACACTTTAAGAATGCAGACAGTGCCGTCCGTCCAGTCGAAGAGCCCCAGGAGGATAGCACCCTTCCAGGCACCTAATCGCAAGCTGAAAGACTTGTCATGATTAATCTTGGCCCCTGTCACCTGTTCATACCATTCAAGCGCCTTCTGTACCACCTCAATGTCATGAAAGTAGGCACATCATCAGCATAAACGGAAACCCTGGCTCATGCTCTACCAGGGACAGCGATTCCACGTAGGACCATACTGCACATCCTGTCCCTCAGCCGGCAAAGGAGGGGTTCCAACACCAAAGAATAAAATAAGGACAACAGTGAACAGCTCTGTCAGACCTACCTAGACAGCGCAAAAGCACTTGACAACTTTCCGTTCACCTGTACCACAGCCATGGGAGATTGATACAGGAGACTAATCCAGTGGCAGAAGTCGGGTGCTAATCTGGCAGCCTGCAGGACAGCTGCCAGGTAGCCATGGTCAACCCTATTAAATGCCTCGGACTGATCTAAATTGATCAGCACGGCTTCATCATAGTCTTTTACACCCTCTAAGATCATGTGGATCAAGTGCAGGTTGCTCTGAATTGTTCATCCCCTCACAGCACAAGTCTTCAGGTCCCAACAGAGACTCAGCAACTAGCTACAAACAATTCGGCAGGATCTTGGCCAAAACCTTTAACTCTGTGTTTAGCAGAGTTATGGGCCTGTATCCATCTAGTTCCCTCCCAACATTTTTGCCTTTTCTCGACAGCATGACTGCACCCCTGGTGAACCAGTTGGGAACAGACACCTGCCAGAACCAGTTGCTGAACATGACAGTCAAAATCAGGAGAAATATGTGCGACAGCCTCAAATACAATTCATAGGGTAAACCATCCAACTTGCCACTGCCGACCTTCTTCAAAGCCGTGTAGACTTCGTCCTCTGTAATCTCTCCCTCGCAGCTAGCTGCATCAGCCGGTAAAAGCCAGGGGAAGTCAACCAAATAGCTGCAAAACTCATCACAAAAACCAGGCTCCTTGGTAAACTGGTTCTGGAAATGCCACAGAAACGCCTCGCACATGTTGTCAGTTGACCGAAGAGTATGTTTCTCTGGGTCACACACATCACGAATGTACCGGTCGCTGCCTCAACGAATCTCTTCTTTTCGCAATTCTGCACCCATGTTCACAGCTTCAGAAGACATCTTGCTTAACCTATGTCTAATTACCTGACCCATGTAACGCTCGCTAGTCAAATGCTCCAGGGCCTCCTTAGCTAAAGCTATCTCTAGGGGATCCCAACCAGCCTCCGCCCTGAAGATTAGCTTTAAGCATCTTCACTTTGTTAGCCTTATCTAGTTTGGGCCATTGGCTATATTCAGTGGTGAAAGACCTAATCCTATTCTTAAGATTCTCCCAGCATTTATTCCCAATGACTCCCCCCAGTTAACGTCCGCTGCACTACATTAATTAGCTGGCACCGAAAATCCCGCCTGTCCAGTAAGGACTGATTGAACTTCCAATAACCAGCCATTCTAGGCTTAAAGTCTAACACTACATGGGCACAAATATGTTTGTGGTCCGAGTAGCCTAACCAGTGGAACGTTGGACAATCTAGGAAATCTATGTCGGCTTCTCTCACTAACATTCTATCCAGGTAACTAGATGCCTAGGTAGAAGGCCAACTATGAATCATTGTATCCACATTTTCTCACCTGGATGATCAACCTGATATCTATCAACGAGACCAAATTTGTCAATGAGAACAACCAGGCTACGATCACCACACCACCTGCTAGTGCCCCTCCCTCTATCCAACTTGAGATTCAGGATGGCATTCCAGTCCCCCATTAGTCTTGAAGACTCAACCAGGAAGGGCTTCAACAGCCGAAAAAACGAGACTTGCTCATCCTGATTATTGGGCGCATAAACCGCAATCAGACAAAACGAGTTGCTTTTTACTGCAATATCGGCCACGATCAATTGGCCCTCGACACCGACATGAACAAGGTCCACCTTTGCATCCAGGGTACGCTTGACTAGCAAAGAAACTCCTCTAGCCAATTGGTTTCCATATGCTGAATAGACGACAATGTCATTAGACAGCACACAGGCATTGATGTCGCAAACAAAGTGAGTCTCTTGGATTGCGGCCAAATCCACGCCAAAAGACAAGAGATCACGAAGCAGCTGAGCTGCCTTACTCCGTTCCCTCAAGTCCTTCGCATTCAAACACATTAACTTAATTGACATCCATTAGACCTGAAAGTAGAAAAAAGAGAAAATGACTTCTAATCATATACCAGGTAGAAATCTTCGGGGGCAAGGACCCTGATGGACTCTCCTAGGGAACCAGTTCCTACATTAGACGTAATCCCTCCATCTAAGATAACACCACCAACATCCGTAGGGTAAGTTAGTTTGACTACCCTATATAAGCAGGGATGGAGAAGAACCAGGACCCTTCCTGAGCAAAGCTTTTCCATCTTTTTTAATTCAGGTGTGCCACTTTGGCACATGACAATTTGAGGATATAATTTCTCCACTTCAGTTATATGGTCCCAGACCCACAGGTTACCCCCTGTACTGCAAACAAGGATAAGTACTCCTGGGGCCTGGGGAAAGTTTGTAGGGTCTTCTATCGACATATTGTCTACAGAAGATAGTTTCAGCAGGGGTTTTAACAAGCTGCGTCTCTGCACAGTCCAGTCTTTTGTTATTTCCTTTTTCTCAATCTTCATGAACCCTTCTTCCTTGGGAAGGGATTTCTTTTTCTTGGTACGTGTCTGAGTGGGAGTGGCAGTAGGAGAAGGGATAGGAGAAAGCAGAATCAATTTGAAGGTTGGGGACTGGAGTGGTTTTTGTGGGGAAGAAGGAAGGCTTCTTATCTTTTCGGCATATGACATTATCTGTCTCTCAGGAGACACTGGAAATGATGAACATTTTTGTTTCACCTTCTCGGTGCTTTTGCTCTTTCAAAGCACTTTGGAGTTTTCTGCAGACTCCTCTTTCTTCCTGCTTTACTTCAGTGAAGTCGATCTTGGGTCTCCATCTCCTCCACTGTTTCTGCAGGTTTCACTGCCACTGCTTTCTCCACTCCAAGTTTCTCTGTTGCAGGTTTAGCCTTTTGTAGGAATTTTTTGCCTTTCCCCTGTGGGACATCCTGCTTGGGAGGTGACTTTGGTGGGAGAGGTGACTTCTCTGGTGGTGGAGGCATTTTGGCTCTTTTCCTGGCAGCTGTTTGCCATTCCCCATCCTTTGAAGTTGCTGCTACCTCTTTTGGTGCTTCCTTTGCTGCTACTGGTTGCTGAGCTGGCTCAGACTTCAGGGCTGGATCTTTGGTTGGACACGCCTTGGTGACATGATCCGTGCCCCCACAAATCCAACAACATGGCCTTCTGCCCTCCACCACCACAAAGATTGAGTGACCTCTGCAGGTGAGGATATTGGGGATGTCGGTGAATTGTTTGTGTGTCACCATCACTTGCAGGGTAATGTTGCCAGTCGCAAATCCTGCTTTTGAAAAGACCAAGTTCATCTCTGCCACTCTCCCGTACTTTGCAAAAAGGCTCCCACACGGTCTTCACTGATATCCATGGGAACCCTGTGCAGCATCACACATGTTTTAGGGGTTCCCATGTATTATGTCTGCAGTTTTAGAGACTTTGTTGCTAGCGATGTTCCAGCCAGCTGCTTCGCCTCCTCCATTGTTCCAAGCAGGACATCTCACATGGCATGGCTTCTTCTAGCAATGGCCTTTGCTTTAATGTTAAGTGCCTCGATAGCATCCTCGATCGTCTCCCTGCTGACTCCCACAAATTTTTGGGTTTTAGGGTCTTTTGTCAGCAGGGAGATAATCCTTGGTTCAATGAACTGCAAAGTTTCTGCTACTGATAGGAGTTCTGTTCCAGAAATGTATTCTGTATATTTTTCTTGTAATCCATTGTAGTACTACTTGTCCTTTCTCACGTTCCCACCTTTCCACCCAGAAGTAGAAGGGACAGGCGATTCCGGCGTTTTTGCGGCCTGCGAAATGGCATTTTCAGAATTCCTCGCTGAGCTGGCTGGAATAGGCAATGTCTGGTTTTCCACACTTTGTACATGCCACTCTCCCTCATTCCCATTCCAGGCTGAAGTGGAGGGAACCGATGACTGAGGCCTTACCGCAGCCTCCATTCTGCCCTCCTGTCAAAGTAGGTTCTCCGCAATGGTATTTCTTATGCCTGGAAATACTGACAAACACAAACCGAACCGATTTTCGACATAATGTATTGTACCTGATATACAAGTGAACCTGAGAGCTTCAAAAGAACTTCTCAGGTTAAGCTAAGCACTCAATTGTGGAACAATCTGAGGCCATAATAAATCCATCTTGAGAAAGAGAGCTATTTATGGTGTTCTAGAGCATCTCATTGTTCTCAAGTGGGATAGTCCACTGCTTGGGCTGTGATTGGCTGCTGGTAAATGAGTGGAAGCATTTCTGTATAAATACTAGCTTGATTCCAGTCATGGTTTGCAGGGTTTGCATTGGAGCAGTCGTCTTCGGATGACTGCTCTGTAACCCTATAACACTGTCAGCTCTCTGCTTCCGAGCAGAGAGCACAAACCCAGTCGTGGTTCCGCCGAAGGGTAGAACCACGACTCGGTAAAAATAGACAGACATATTTTTGGCCCGGCTATATGGCCGGGAATTCCCACATTAAAATGACCATGTGTCACATCCGGGCTTGCGTGGGAAGCCTAGTAAATACAGCAGGGTTTGTATTGGAGCAGTCGTCTTCGGATGACTGCTCTGTAACCCTATAACACTGTCAGCTCTCTGCTTCCGAGCAGAGAGCACAAACCCAGTCGTGGTTCCGCCGAAGGGTAGAACCACGACTCTGTAAAAATAGACAGACATATTTTTGACCCGGCTATATGGCCGGGAATTCCCACATTAAAATGACCATGTGTCACATCCGGGCTTGCGTGGGAAGCCTAGTAAATACAGCTGGGTTTGTATTGAGTTACAACCTGCTTTATTTTTGTCTGCCAGCTGGACGTTAGCTGGGACCCTTACGCCAGTAAGTGTTGTTATTCTATTATTATTCTACAAAAAAATCATCAAGAAGTTTTTCAAGTTCTTAATATATATATTTGTAAATACATCAAGATATTCAGTTGAAGTTTCTAGGGCACATAATGAGGAAAGGGGCTTGGAAAATCTGATACTCACAAGACAGTTTGAGAGAAAGAAGGACAGAGAAAGGCAGCATGTAACATATTGATAGACTTGAGTAAATGGATGGTAGAACAGGATTTGGGAAAAATAATAAAAAGACAAAACTTATTAAGAGCTACAAGGGACAAGAAGATATGGAGGGCTATGATCGCCTAAGTCTTAAAGAGACATGGCATATAAAAGAAAGAAGAAGTGGAATAGTATCTCATTGTCTTCTCGATAATTCGGAATTCCTAGCTTTCTTTTTCTTACATGGTATAGGATTTGTCCCAGATGACACCAAAATAGACTTTGTACTCAACATCACACAAGACCCTCAAAGTAGCCTGGTGCCGGGTTGACCTGAGGGATAATCTCATAGTTGAGTATGGAGATCTGTGCTTCATCAGATGTCAGTGGCAGCCTCGACATGTGAGCATGTAATTGACCCCCAATTACACTTGGGATGTCTAAATATACATATATAAAAAAAAAACATCCCACAGAGTGAAAATTGGATACTTCCATTCAAAAATGTAGAATTCGTATTCAATGCCATACACATAATGGCTGATGGTAAAATGAGTTGAATAAAATATAATATTACTTATGAAAGATTCAGTCTTGTGTTTTTATTAGACGACAAGTCTACTCCTGCAGCTTCTTCTCTCGCACTTCCCGCCTGTGGAACTCGCTCCCGTATTCTTGCTTTCCTGACGGCTACAACCTCCAGAAATTTAAATGCAAAGTCAATACTCATCTACTAACCACTGGACTCTAGCTCTCTCCCCACCCCTGTATAACCCTCCCTTTCTCTCCACCTATGTATCTGTCATCGCACCTGCTTTCTCAGCTTTCTATTGTTCCTTTCTAACTAGTTTGTACTCCTCACTCTTTTCTAATTAATCTTTTTACATTTAAGTAACCCCCTGCACATCAGTGGCGTTTCCGCCTTGCTCAGGGTGAAATGATTAAAAAAAAAAAAACATATGATGATAGTATTACATTTAAGATGGTTGCCCAACAAGGCAAAAGTGCACAGTTTACCTTATTATTTTATCCATAACTGGGAAGAAGAATTTGATTCAAAGTGCATTAATTAAGTGAACACGTGGTAAGTATGAAATAATAACTCTCTTTCCCTATTCCCTTCAAATTCAGGTGATGATGAAATCTTAAAAGCATTGGATCTGAATTAAACTCTTTTATCTTTTGACCAATGAAAACTTTGACTTTCCAGATTTTTACTTGTGAGCTTAAGAAAAAAATAAAAGAAATTTTCAAGATTTTGAGAAGTTTTTTTTTGATCAATGAAAACTTTATCTTCACAAGAATTAGCAGTTGAGCCTAGGAAGAGCAAGAAAAGAAAATAGTGGTGTGGCTTCCCTCTGTCTTTCCTACAAATACTTTCACATCTTCTGCTTCAACAGGCTTAGCTCCCTTGGGCCCTCTCTGCACAAATTTCCTCACGCTACTAGACTTGCAACTAGGTATCACCCTTTTACAATGAAAACAATAAAATATAACTACAATTTTTACTCTAGCAGTTTCATTTCCTGCACTTCCCACCTGTGGAACTTTTTTCTGGATACTTGCTTCCCAGATAACTACAATCTCCAAGAATTTAAATGCAATGTCATTTGTCATCTCTCATCTCTCATCTCTTTGACTGCCATCCTTTCCCTGACACCCCCTGTATTTTGTTTTTCTCTTTTTCCACTCTACTCTCACACAGCTCTCTTCACACCAATGTTCTCATCCTTCTCCTACCCTTTCTCCAAAACCCCCAGTTTAATCTCCTCTTATGCAATCCCCTGCAAACTGCCTTGCTTGGAGTGAAATGATTGTAAAAAAAATAAAATAAAATAAAGAAGAAAAACTAAATCAACATGAGAAGAGCACCCAAAGACACTTGAAAAATTTAATTTCTGTTCAGATGTCCAGCATTTTGATTTTTACCAGTGTCAAATTACTCACTAATTATATTATTGGCCTTAAGTATTCTGTATTTACAAGAAACTTGTTTCAACAATCCATGCATGATAAGTATTTCAAACTATCTCTCTTCATTTACTTTTGAATGTATGAAACCATGAATCTCTTCGGTAAGCAACAAACTCTCTTAACTTTGTCTTAAACACTTTTAATATTATTTTGTATCAGATCATTTAATCTATTGTATGAACCTTTCCTCTTCATGATAATTGGTTGGAACTACAGAATTTAAAAATTTGTGGTTTATTTTCCAAGCTAGTGACACGTATTCAATCATGTAAATTTGTAAATAAATTCCTTATCTTGTTTTGTTAAAAATAACCCGTGTTCCCTCATCATTATCATTCATCATTAACTTTTTGGTGTGAGTAAATCAACTGTTCATTTTATTTTTAACCCCAAAGACTAATGCCACTATAAACGTAACAGACTTGTTTAAGATATGAACTCAATTGGCTGATTTCAAAGTCTATGGTAATTCCTATTATACCACTTGAGCATCCTAAAGACAGAATATTTTTTTATTTTCTTTGATATTTTTTTAAAATAAAAGCACTGGAAACTTTTCTACCTTCCTAATAAGAGATAAGTGAAATGTTAGCAGGAAAGGAATATAAGATACAAGTTGAATATTGATAAGAATATAAGTATTTTTTAGAAATAGACTCCATTTCTAAAATACATCTCAGAAAGAGAAAGTCAATTAACATTCTGAAAAACAGAGGTTAGAAATAAAAACAACTAAAATAAAAAATGACAAATAGTAAAAAATGAAAGAAACTGTGAGAGGGAAGCAGACAAATATCATGTCTAGCAGCAGAAATATAAAAATAAGTAGACAGAATGAGTGAAATCAAAACAAGAAAAGAAATAATGGAAAAAATAAGGAGGGAAGTAAGAGATAACAAAGGGGAAGGAAAAGGAAGAAAGAAAGAAAAAAACAGTAATAGATAAGAGAAAGCAAAAAAGAGATCGAGAGAAAAAAAAGCATAAAAAGTGTGAGAGAAGTTGTAAAAAAGATGAAAATGAATGGATGTTTAACAGTATTAGTGTTATTTCCCCAACAACATTATTGAGCCATATGAAATGTTTGTGCCATTAGAAGCATTTCCTTTGATGTTGGGTGCAGGTCAGTGCACATTGCTGAAGCAGAGAGATACAAGAATTAGCCCTTTATAGTTTGCCATTTTTTCTCAACAAGAAATAAAAAGAAAGCAACAGATAAAATATTTTTGTTTACTTAATAGTAGCAATATAAAACAAAAATGCTAGAAAAGCATAATTTTACACATTTTAAAGATGGCTGCTAAGATATCGTTTCTGTTGCTATCATTAAAGTTAGCCTTCTCTGCTCTTTGGACAAAATATGACCATTCAACATGGACTGTAGGCATATATTCCCATTTTAGATGCATTTTTGTATGCATTACAGCACTTAGCTTAACCTTAATCAAAAGCTTTATTTTAATATCATTGGGCAAAGTATTCATTTCTGTCTTTGCAAAGGTTTTTCCTCTGCTTTATTTTATAATGTTGCAATTACATTCAGTAGAAATGTGTTTGGGCAGAGGTCATTTTGGGACTAGCTAATAACCAGTTACATACTAAGAAGAAATAAAAATAGAGTCATCCTCCTTGCTTTTATAAAATCCAATATTTTGTAGTTTTTTAGATGTAGAAATCATGTGGATTCACAGCATTTTTCTGTACTTTTTTTATAGTAAAGTTCACCCTGTACAGGGCCCAGGGGCTATTTGAAGTACAGGGATAGTTTATATAGATAGGAAGGGAAGATAATGATTAAATCAAGACTGAAACAGGTCAAGATTGTAGTGATCAGGAAATATGCTCTTAGGAGACTGTTCCACAGAGCAGTAGTTTGCAGGAAAAAACTGTTCAAGTGAAATGCTTATCAATGAAATATGTAGGGAATTTAGGCAGTTTTGTTTACAATGTAATTGGTATAGTGGGTCCTAATGATGAAGGTTAGACCTTGAAGAACTAAGGAATGTAGTTCATTTGAGCACATTCCATGAAAGTAGCAACAGAGCACGGAGAAGCTCACCACATTCCACCTGTTCAAGAGTGGTTGGAAGGTGGAAAACATTTCCTTTCTAACAAGGACTTGGATACACTTTTAAACTCTTTCAAGACTGAAAAATGAGGGCTGGGTAGCTCAAACACAAATATTACAACAGTACTCCTTTTTCACCCTAGATCTTATAAAAGTAAGGGATAGCAGAGAAGTCATATACTTACTGGAGCAGTACAGGGACCTGATCATTTAGTGATGGATCATATACTAGAGTTCCACTTGAGGTTGGGTGAGTTTGAGGCCAAATATTTTCACAAGGCACTGTGCCTCCTTGAGCATTCACCTGTTCATCATGACTGGCAATATAACACAAGCCCTGGGTGCATCCAGTCAACCTCCCTGACCGTTTGATGATTCCATCCATGTTGCGTTGTTGATCTCAGATTAAACAAACAGGAAAGCTTATTTATTAACACTTGATGGTCTAGACATGCGAGGTATTGGTATATGCTGAAAAACAGATTTAAGACCATAACGACATGTGTAGATTTATATATATTTATATATATCGAATAATTACAAGATTACAAGCAAGTCAAAATAAATGATAGTAAAGAAAATCAGTTGTCTTGTATTTCAGTAGCACAATAATATTTGTGGTGTACTATTTCCTTGGGAAAATTGGTTATTCAGCTTCCAGCTGGTTGAATTTACAATATCCTCTCCTGTTTACCTCTTTGTTTTCTAGCAGCAAGCAAGTTTTCAGGCCAACTGTATTTCAAATCTCTTTCCAACCTCTTCTTCCAAGAAACAAGAGCCAACTGACTAATCTCGTCTTGCATTCTGATTTTGTTAAACAAGCATCCCAACTGGGGTGGGAAAGAGGGGTATAAGGTTTTCATTTCCCTCACTCTTACCAGCTTGAAATGAAAACAATTGCATTTAACCATTTTGACTTCCAATAGAAGGGGAGAAAACACATTCTCTCTATTTGTCTGCCTGCTCTTATCAACTGTCCTGGTAACCCAGTACACAGGAAAGTGTCAAGGCCACATTTATACCTAGGGTCACACATTGTCAAAACCCACCGATAACTGGAATAACTTTGATAAATTCACTTAAAAATAATTTTGTACTCAGTATACTTTGCATCTGGGTTTTTTTCCACTTGTTAGCATTGTGGCTAATTTTTCTGACAAAAATAATTAAGTTTTTCAATTTTAGATAAATCTCTTCTCATCTTGAAAATCACTTAAAATTAATACCAGTCATCTGAAAATAGTTTTACTTTGGTAGTTCAGAGTATGATCCTGTCTTTGCATTTATTTTGCTTTGTGATTCATGAACTATAGATTTTTATTGGAATTATTAAAATATCATTCTTATTTTATGTGCCAGTCTCTTCAGTACATTGGCAATTATGGCTCTCCACAATTTCCTATCCTTTGTAGCTTTTAATATTTTTTTTTCTATTTGTTGTCTCTCCAAAACCTTGCTGCACTATCCATTTACTCAAGCTTTCCAGGTAGGTTTACCTGTTTGGAAAGGTATATTTCTTGCCTTAAAAATGTCTTGTGTGCATTAAATTTTCAAAGCAGTCTTTCCTCATTATATGCTCAAGAAATTTCAACTATGTCCTCCTGAAGCTAAGTATAAATGTTTTTTGGTTTCCATTTTATATAAAACTTCATCCTTGCTAGCATGTTCAATCCATGATATTTGCAGAATCCTTTACCAGAAACTACATTTCTGGTGCTTCAAGTCTCTTCTTCATCTTTGAGGAGATTTTCTACCATTCTCTGTCATGTAGAATGACTAATATTACTAATATTATGTAACAGTTCAGTACTCTTTTCTTTGTTTCTAATGAAATTCTTCTATTTCTTAATACTTTCATTATGCTAGTGTGCCTTCGGATTTCAGTGTCATGTGTCCTTTTCTCTATTAAAACATTTCCTAAATATTTAAATTGTCGTACTTGTTTGATTTTGGTATCTTCTTTGTAATTTGCATGTTCCAGTGTCTCTTTTGCTGTTAATCATGCATTCTGTCTACTTGTAATTAATGTTTAGTTTTTTCTTCCTGCTTTTCTTCATTACCTCCTGTAAAAGATTTCATAATTTTCTTTCTGAATCTTCTATTTTACACTTTCTATAATTTTACTACACTTTCTATGAATGACGTGATATAATTTTGAGAGAAAATAGGTAGATATTTTGTTTGGATGAATAATGTTTCTACGCATGTGCTGTTTTCATAAAATAGTTTCATTATTTCTTGAAGGAAAGATTTATTCACTAAGAGACATGCTTTCCAATTAGCAACTTTAAAGAGAGCATGAGTGATATCGGAAATCATTTAGAGAGAGAAAAATTAAAAATATGCATTATTGGAAAGAAATTCAAATACAGGGTGTATCAAAAAAATCTACACACATTTTGAAGCTTTCATTAGAAATAATTCAAGTAACAAGAACCAACCATATCTAATTTTAATAAAGCATATGAAGTCAGTATTTTTTTTATAAAAGCATGCTATTAAGATTTTGCCATCACATGTTTTCAAACTGATATTCTTTATGATTCAAACATTGTTGACAACTCGACATAATGGAATCTTAAGTATCAATCAATATTTCAATAAGTTTCTTGGAATTCTGTGAAAATTTTCCATCACTCTTTCTTGCTTCACAGGGTGTGGTTGATATCTCTGGTCTTCTAGAATGGTTCTTGTGCACTCTGTGTACACTATCATCAGTCTCAAACAGATCTCTAATTCATCAGATTGTAAGCCACATAGTTGGATCTGAATTAAGCTCTCTTTGATACTGCCTTTGAACTTCAACTGCATTTTCATACTTCCAGTTGTTTTTCAGGATGAACTTCCTTTGTTCAAACTCAAGCCTGGAAGACATTAGTCATACTAATTTGTAAATTTCAAAAGAAAACAACTTGACTTGAGCTATGCACTGTAAAATTGTGTATACACTTTTTGGTGACATGCTATATAATAAAGAGAATGGGTAGTTATTTTATATGTAAATATTGTTATGCTAGTTTAATATGAAGCATTCTTTCCTCATATGTTTGAAATGGTTTTTGTTTTTCCTCATGAAAACTTTTTATTCTAAAATATTAATTTTAAATAGAATAACTAATGTATAATTCGACTTTCTACTTTTAACATCTTCACCTGAACTCAGATTTTATTTATAATTTATTTTTCTTCTTAGTAAGAGTAGATTAGTTTGCCTAACACCCAGTTCATGCTCCTTCTTGGTTTTTAAACAAGAGTGGAAGGTTTTCCCTTGTACCTTGTTTAGGATTGGGTTTCTGGTTTCTTCTAAAGTCATTTCATTCTCTTTCATCTCAGTTGCCCTTGCATCTTTGTAACATTATTGCCTTACTTGGGATAAATTGATTTTTTTTCAAAATCTATATCTGTATGTATAATGTATAATGTCATATTGTGTTTCTGTAACAGATAATAAAATTAAATAAGGAATTAGTCTGTAACAAGCAAAAAGAAACAGTTATTTTCTCAATAAATATCTCTATGGATGTTTTAAAATTTTAAAAATGTTTTAATTTAATTGTATAAGTGTCAGTGTAACAAGTACAGATATTTAATTATCTCAGAAGTGTTATAACAGTTGACAGAAAAGGTGAAACAGAAATCCGAAGGTGCATGGGAATAGTGAAAGATGCCTTTCAAAAGCTCAACAAAATATGAAAAAAAAATTGTTAGATCCAAACAAAAGAGGACTGAATTGTTATATGTAATATTAATATTCCTGTAAGGCAGTGATTGCTGAACAAGTTTCTCACAGATGAAGCAAAGACTTAAGGCAAAAGAGTTGTTCTGTATAACATTGGTGCTCAAACCTTTTTTGCCTTAAGTCAGAATGCCATCCCCCCACCCACTTTCCAAGATTGTTTGACTCAAAAGGTTCATTCCAGATAATTTGCATATATTATCAAAAATCTTTATTCTTTTCCATATTAATTTACATGGATAATTTTTATAGAGGAGTTTTACAAATTTTGTAGCAATAGAAAATGTTTATGAATTTTTAAACTGGAATACATGGATACTAATTTGTCTAAATCTATAAGTAATTATTAACTAAATAATCTGAAGTATACTTCAATAAACAAAAAATTTGATAGAAAGCCATGATATTGTAACTCAATAAACAAAAAATTCAATAAAAGGTCAGGGTATTTAAATCAATTTTTTTTCTGATTACAGTCAATGATAAATTCATAAAATAGTTGAGAATTTCTGCAAGGATGTTGAAAATAGCACAGATAGAACATTTGAGCAACAAAGAAATTTTAAAGAAAAATGAAAACAAAAATGATGCTTATAATTAGGATCAGAAAGATACATTTTAAATTTCTGGAACACATATTAGGGAAAGAGGGCTTAGAGAATTTGAGACTCACAAGACATATTGAAGGCAAGAGGAACAGAGGGAAACAGTAAGTGACATGTCTAACAAGCTTGTGTAATATGTAGCAGAGCAAGAAACAAACCTTGCTTACAGCTACAAAAATAGGAAATGGAGAAGAGGTATAGTCACTTAAATCTTGAAGGGGCATGATGCATAATAGAAGATCATTATTTACATTGTTTAGATTGTTGTCCTTATATTTATTGTTGCAGTGGATAAAAGTGTTGGTTGGATCCAGTGACTTGGTCCAAAGAGTTCTGGGGTTCAATACCTGGTTACTGTAGTGGCAAACAAAAACTTAGAGAGTTGAGTTAAATAGAGATTATAACTAAGACATCCAGATGTAGCATGACATATGGAATGAGAACAATCTATTCCAGAGATCCAAATAGAGGGTTTGGTTCAAGATTCTTATCAACTGAAGAAGGTCAGAGTGTACATGACCAAACATTATAAATATAACAATAAAGATGAGGACAACAGTCTGAACAATTTCAATAATGTAAATACTTCATCTCAGAAATATAGACAAAAAGAAGACCAGTTCAAACTTCTTTTCTACTTGGCTGAAATTTTATTTTGCATAACAAGACTGCAAGCCGGAAGTTTCAACTGATATAATGATTCTGACTTCTGTTTATGTCTGAGCCAAACCATTTCATTGTCAAATATAAAAACTGTCATCACCAATTGTATGCACTTCATAATTAAAAATATTATATTTTTGAAAAAATTTAAGATTTGCTAGAACACCCAGTGATGTCCATATTAATCGATCATTTTGGCAGTTTAGTAATCTGGACTCAAAATTTTTCAATGAAAAATCAGGACAAGCAGTGCTCTGAAGTAAACAACATTTAATTTTCTACACGGTAGGCATTCTTCATTCAATACTAATAGATTTCTTTATTTTTAATATTCTTTATTATTTTTTTTACATTTTTAATAACATTGAGTAACTACTGAATATAAATTGAAATAATAATAATTACAATACATGACCTGATGCTACATTGGGCATAGCTTTTTTGGCTTCTGATCTGAATTGCAACAGTAAAGATCCCATTCAGTAGTACAGATTTGCATGTCAGTTGTCTGACCTTAGCCATTAGATTTTAGTGGGAGTAAGTAAAAGGCATGGAGAAATAATGGATAGCGGCTTGGATTGAGGAATTGGAGAGTTGAGTTTGAATTCCAGTCAAATTGATTACATTCACTTACATGCTAATACTCTTGGGAACAATATAAATCCATCTCTTCTCCCATTAGCTATGGGTAAATAGCAGGGCAGACTTTGTTCTATAGCCTTGGTGGCAACCAGTCTATCACACTAAGAACTTGCAGCCTAATGCAGGAAAATCTTCACACCATGTGTGGTTGGGGGTTGCTTGTAGTGCCAAAAAGTCCCATAAAATTTCTCTTAAGGAAGAAGCAAGCTCAACCCACCTGCAAGTACAAGTAAGTAGTACTTTAAACATGTTCATTAAGGTCTGATGCATTAGGTATCTCTTATCATGAATGAAAGTAGTGAGAGAACATGATGGTGAGCTGTCAAAAAGGCTTGTGAGTCACATCTCGATACTGGGGAACATCCTCAATAAGTGACTTAATTTAAGGATGGGAAGTGTGTCACTGAGATTAGAAGACACATTGGAATTCCAAAGATGCATCCCAAAAACTAAGCAAAATGTTAAGAGTCTGAAAACTTTGTTAGTAACAAAGAAAAGACTATTGAACTATGATGTGATATGTTTTCTTATATGGCAGTGTATGCTGGGTAATTTACTCAAAGATGAAGAAAACACTTGAAGCAATAGAAATTTGGTTTTACAGAAATATGTTGAGGATATCATGGACTGAAGATGTGAGCAATAACACAATTTCATAGAAATGAAAAAAAAGAATCTCATACTTAACATAAGGAAGAGGCAGTTGAAATTTCTTGGACACATAACGAGGAAGGAAGGCTTGTAAAATCTGATACTCACAGGAGAATTTGAGGGAAAGATGGACAGAGGAAAACAACACATCACATACTTAAGACTTAAGTAAATGGACAGTAGAACAGGGTTTGGGAAAAATAACAAAAAGACAAATTTTATAAAGAGCTACAAGGAACAGGAAGATGTGGATGGCCATGATGGGCTACAATCCTGAAGGGATATGGCACATAAACAAGTTGAGAAGACTACATTATGTAAACTGAAGTTTTTTCTAACTGGGTCTCACCTGAATGGCTAAGCACTTTTTAAATCTAAACCTGCCACCATATCACACATTGGCTATGATGCAAGTTCCTGATATACCATTATCAAACTGGGTGCCGTGATAAATGTATTGGGATTTTGTGCATTTGTATTACAGCATCACTTTGTTGATGTGCTGCTTTCTCGATTAATATTAATAATGATAGCAGTAACAAGAGCAGTCAAAGACTGCAAACCTCCACCAAGGCAATACCGACATCATCTTAATGATTAGCAAAAGATGATGCTATAATAATAACACAAAACAGATATGAGAGAAAAAAATGTAAGTATATTGAACAAGATATATACAACCTGTAAATGGTGAGTAGAATTCAGGAATACTAGGGATACTTGTTAGTAGGAGTCAAATATATACAATCTTGTAGATAAGAAGTTTTCTGTAGGCAGGATCATTTGTATACTTCATACGAGTCCAGTTATATATCTAAAAAGGGGTGACTCTCCAACACCCCCACTCCCTAGCTTTTTTTTGGGAGGAGCTAGCATTTTTCCGGTTTCCAAAATATTTCTTTTTTTCATCGTTCCAATCTTTTTTGAAAATGACGAGCTTGTCTCTTTTATCTTTCTTTGGTTTATGTTTGTCACTTGTTCACCTGATTTGCCAGTTTTTCTTATAACTATCAGTGTAATAAATACAGGTTTCTTTTGCGCAATTTCTGTGATGAATTTTTTGTTGCTTAAAAATAGCTCTTTTTTACACTTTTTAGTTTTCGCAACAAGCATTAATGGGTAAATCCTATATATTAAATTTCTGCAACCAATCTGTTCTTACCAGGTTGTGTGTGTTTTTCATCATGTACATTTTTAGTTTTTTGGTTTTCCTTTAAATTTTACATTTACAATAATTTCACCTTCAAATTTTATCCTTTTTCCTATTATTGATTTTGCAATTTTTTAAGTCAGCTTGTTCAACTTTCACCATCTTTTTAAATTTTTTATTGTAATGTCTGACCCTGAATCCAGTTGCAATTTGATCTTCTTGTCCAAAATTTCCATTTCAATGTATTTTCTGCTGTTTTCATTATTATTTTCCACTCTAGCAGATCTTACTCTACTAGGTTGGTTTTTGTTTCTGCATACTGTAGCTTTGTGGCCCATCTTACCACATTCACAGCAATTTTTATACTTGAAAAAACAATCTTTACGCCAATACCATCCACCACATCTGTAACATGCGTTTTCTCATTTCGCTGTCTTTAGCAGCAAATCGTCCTTGGACAAATATGAGACACTTAAAATTGTCTGGGGTAAGCTCCGACAATTTAAAATCGTCACAGTATTTGTTGACAGTAGCTGCGACTATAGAATAGTCCTCCTTTTCATCTTTTCTGAGATTGAGGTATTTTCACCTTTTATGGAACAACGAGAGTTTTGGGCTAAATAGCTCTCTGAGGCCTGTCACTGCCTCATCGAATGTTAGATCATTCATCTTTTTAGGGAGAATAGTCTATAAACTTAGTGTGTTCATCTGTGCATAATTTCCTGAGTAGAAGTCTTAATTTTTTCTTTTCATTCCAATGTTGACAGTCGATATTAAAAATATCCTCATATCACCTGTAATACTCTCCAAAATTTTTATCTTCCTCAACTGAGTATTTAAAAATTTTTCTAGCGTTCCACACCGCATATTGTGAAAATGTCTCCTCCTTTTCCGTGTTCCTATCTAGGGCTGTACTTGTTAATTTCAATAACAGTTCTTGCAATTGTGTTTGTCTTTCCTTATTTGCCTTTTGTATTTCTATTTGTTTTGCTTCATTTTCCTTTTGCATTTCCATTTGTCTCTTTTGCATTTTTATTTGTTTTTCTTTGTTAGCCTTTTGCATTTCCATTTGTCTTATTTCATTAGCCTTTTGCATTTCTATTTGTCTTACTTCTAATCTATATTGTTTTTCTTCAATTCTCTTAATGATTTCCAGTATTCTCTTCTGAAAATCCTCCATGATTTTGTTGTTTTTGATTCCGTGAGGTGTATGATTTTTAGCAACTGCTTTCTAGCAGTTAATTTCAACAGTTGTTTTTTGTTTTTTCTCTATTTCTTGGTGTTAGTGTTGACAACTTGTTTGTGGTCAACTTGTTTGAATCAATTTGTAACATACTTTGTTAAAGTGATTCGGGGAAAAAAATTTGTCACAATTTTGTTGTGCGACTTGTGCACGAATCTGTTTTGTCAATTTGATGTTTTCAACTCCTCTTATGTGATTTTCGAGGTCCTCAGTGCTAATTTGTTGTTTCTTGGTTTATGCATGAGATTATTTATAGAATAATTAGAATAATAGTATTAAAACTATTTTATTCCATTTTTTTATTTGTTTTTAATATTCGCTTTTCAGAATAATTCAATTTTTTATGTTTTTTTACTCTTTTTGTTGTTCTCAAGTTTATAAATATGCATAATTTAAAATTGATTTTTGTAATATGAAATGTTTAATAGCATTATACTTCATTTCTCTGTCCCCACCTCCTTTAGATCACGTGCTATTGCAAAATATGCATTGGCCGAAATTATCCAAATGAAACAGGTTTCTTTGAGAAAGGACGAAATTTCAAAGAAAATATCTTGTTTACTGGATATGAGATGCATTTGTTTTTTTGCTAGTTAGGAGTAACTAGGGAATTTACTTTTTTTTTTACATGACTATTTGTTTGAACTTATACTAAGTATAATAAGTATATGTTCTTTCTTATACTAAGTATAATAAGTATATGTTCTTTCTTATACTAAGTATAATAAGTATATGTTCTTTCTTATACTAAGTATAATAAGTATATGTTCTTTCTTATACTAAGTATAATAAGTATATGTTCTTTCTTATACTAAGTATAATAAGTATATGTTCTTTCTTATACTAAGTATAATAAGTATATGTTCTTTCTTATACTAAGTATAATAAGTATATGTTCTTTCTTATACTAAGTATAATAAGTATATGTTCTTTCTTATACTAAGTATAATAAGTATATGTTCTTTCTTATACTAAGTATAATAAGTATATGTTCTTTCTTATACTAAGTATAATAAGTATATGTTCTTTCTTATACTAAGTATAATAAGTATATGTTCTTTCTTATACTAAGTATAATAAGTATATGTTCTTTCTTATACTAAGTATAATAAGTATATGTTCTTTCTTATACTAAGTATAATAAGTATATGTTCTTTCTTATACTAAGTATAATAAGTATATGTTCTTTCTTATACTAAGTATAATAAGTATATGTTCTTTCTTATACTAAGTATAATAAGTATATGTTCTTTCTTATACTAAGTATAATAAGTATATGTTCTTTCTTATACTAAGTATAATAAGTATATGTTCTTTCTTATACTAAGTATAATAAGTATATGTTCTTTCTTATACTAAGTATAATAAGTATATGTTCTTTCTTATACTAAGTATAATAAGTATATGTTCTTTCTTATACTAAGTATAATAAGTATATGTTCTTTCTTCCACCCCACTTTTTTTTATGGGATGTTAGCAACCTGGTAGGATAAAAAAAAATTCAACCTACAAAGAGCGGAGGAACTCTTGATGAGTCAACGGCCACCTAACTAGAGGTGGTGTCTCAATAAATCACCATGGAGAAAGCAACAGGATACCACTCCACTATCTATCTATCCTGCATACAATCATGGCTATACAATGAATATATATTAAACCTAATGGCGTGAAGAAGGTTGCTTCTAAAGAGAGCAATTCCTCAACTGGTAAGGACTGACATGGGCAGCAGGTGTCACCTGACTGTCATCTGGTGACTGTTAGCAACAACAGCGTAAAGGAGAAAGTTTTCCCCAAAATTTGTCCCTCACCCGGGAAGGAACGACATGAGCAACAGGTGTCTCTGGACTGTTACCCTGCAACTGTGTGCAACAAAGAAATGTTTACCCTGGGGACATGGAACGTCAAGATGTTAAACAACTGCAGACAACTAGAGAATGTCAAAAAGGAAATGAACAAACTAAAAATCAATATTCTGGGAATATGCAAAACCAGATGGTCAAATAATGGAGACTTCAGCAGCGACAACCATAGTATAATATATGCAAGAGGCAAAAATAATGAAAAAGGAGTCGGCTTAATACTGGACAAAGAAATGAAGAAATGTGTTTTAGGATACTGCCAGTTCTCCAAAAGAGTTCTCCTGGTCAAACCGAAAGAGAGACTGTTCAACATAGCAATTGTAGTCATCTATTCACCAACAACACAAAGCACTGAGGAAGAAATAGAATCTTTTTACTCCACTCTTGACAATGCCAAAGCTCAATGTAAAAGCCAAGAAATCAGAATCATCAGGGGAGATTTGAATGCCAAAGTAGGAAAGAAGAGGGAAGGTATTACAACTGGCAACTTTGGTTTAGGAATCCACAATGAACGAGGAGAGAAATGGGTCCAGTGGTACATAGTAAATGACCAGATATTAACTAACACCTGGTTTCAAGAACACCCACGATGTCTATGGATATGGAGAAGACCAGGAGGTGACACAAAAAAACCAGATAGACTATATAACCATAAACAGCAGATTCAGAAATGCAGTGGTTCAAAGCAAGGCCTATCCAGGTGCTGACTGTGGAAGCGACCACGTCCCAGTCATCTTCAAACTAACGGTGAAACTTCGGAGATTGAAGACACTTAGTGCAGCACCAAAATTGAAATACAACACACTTGTGAATGACCTCAACCTACAGAAAGATACACTAACAGTGTGAAAATCAAATATGAAGAACAAATTAGAAAAGGACACTCAAAATGGGACTTGCTAAAGGAAGCAATACTGACATCAGCAAAAACATTGTCCTAAAGGAAACCAGGCACAGAAAAAAATGAGTGGATGACTGAAGAGATTCTGGAAATGATGCAAAGGAGGCAGAAAATGATATCAAGACATGGACTGGAGTATAGGGAACTACATAAGGAAATAAGAAAAAAATGTTGACAGGCTAAAGAGGAATGGCTCAATGACAAATGTGCAGAAGTAGAGAGATTGAGCAGGACTAATAAAGCAGACATGCATAAAGAAATAAAAGAACTGACAGGACAAAAAACCTGCTCTTCAACAGGATGTATAAAATCCAAGGATGGAACAATCATATTGGAAAAAGAGGAAATAGTGCAACGATGGGAAGAATATATAAAAGATCTTTCCACGACAAGAGAGAGCAACCAGTAATACGCAAAGATGAGGATGGACTGGAAATATTAAAGTGTGAAGTGGAATCTGCAATAGCCAACAAAAGCAACCACCAGATAGCATAGTCATAGAGCTGTTGATAGCCTTGGAAGAATTTGATATAGAGAAAATTACAGAAATAATAAATGAAATTTATAATAGTGGTGAAATACCAGATGATCTCAGCAAGTCAATCTTCATAGCACTACCTAAGAAGCCAGGAGCAAATGAGTGCAAACTCTACAGAATCATCAGTTTAATGAACCATATAACAAAACTGATCGTCCGAATCCTGATGAATAGAGCAAAAAGCAGAATTAGGCCAGAGATAGGATGATGTGGTTTTTTTAAAGACACGGGCTCAAAGAATGCCATATTTATGATTAGGATGCTCTCTGAAAGGGCAATACAAATGAAGAAGGACTTATATCTGTGCTTTATTGATTATGCGAAGATGTTTGACAAAATACACCAAAGAGAATTGATGGAGATGCTTGGCAGCCTTGACATATTTGGGAAAGACTTAAGAGTAATCAGGAATCTATAATGGCAGCAAAGTTCTTGTGTATGGACAGATAATGAATTGAGTAGATATACAAAGATAGAAAGGGGTGTAAGACAAGGATGTGTCTTTTCACCAGATCTGTTCAACTTGTACAGTGAGAATATTTTGAGGACCCTAGAAGTTATGCATGGATTTGTCATCAGAGGCCACAATTTAAACAATGTAAGGTACACAGATGATACAGTGCTGATAGCAGACATGGAAAGGAAACTACAAGACCTCCTACAGAAGGTAGCTGAAGAGAGTGATAAGGAAGGTCTACAAATAAACTGCAAGAAAACCGAATGCATGGTCATCAGTAAAAAGGGCTGCCAAATATGCCAAATACAGGTCGTTGATACTAGAATCAAGCAGGTACAAAAATTTGAATACCTGGGAAGTATTATAACAGAAGATGGAAAGTGTGACACAGAGATCCGAAGGCGAATTGGCATGGTGAAGGAAGCATTCCAGAAGTTGAGTAAAGTATTAAGAAACAGGACAATTTCACTAAAAACAAAGAGGAGAATACTGGATTGCTATGTGTTGTCAGTTCTTCAATATGGCAGTGAATGCTGGACAATATCGTCAAAGACGAAGGAAAAACTGGAAGCAACTGAAATGTGGTTCTACAAAAGGATGCTGTGAATATCATGGATCGAGCATGTGAGCAATTATGAGGTCCTAGAAATGATGGAAACGAAAAGGAAATTAATACTGAGCATCAGGAAGAGACAGCTGATGTTCCTGGGAAATGCAATGAGGAAGAAGGGCTTGGAGAACCTGATACTAACAGGCCAAATACAGGGAAAAAGAGACAAAGGAAAGTAATGGATATCATATTTGAAGGACCTAATCAGGTAGATGATGGAATGAGGGTTGCATGATGTAACAGGAGAAGGTGTGCTAAGAGCCACTAGGGATAGGAAAATGTGGTAAGCCATGATTGCCTACGTTCTGAAGGGACAGGGCATATAGAAGAAGAATGTTAAAGCAAGAGGTTTGTCTGTATGTACTATGCACATGATATTTTGTAACTGCTACACTGAAAGATCATTTAGTCAGGTAAAGAATCAAGATCATTTGGTCAGGTAAAGGATCAAGATTTTAAGATGATTATACATTAGACTGTAAGCAAAACTCATTTTAGCCACAAATCTTTCATTATCAAATGATCAGTCATTTCTATTTCTTCTGAGTATACACTGTCAGATTTTATTATGCAAGTCAATATTTTCACAATAAAACTGATACTAAACAAATGATAGTAACATTTTAATGATAGTAACACTTATATTTACCATATGTGAATTTCAACTTATGATTTATATCTATTTTATTAGAAATATTTCCAGTAACTTATTTGGCAATGGGAGATTTCATTATTCAATTCAAAGTTTTTTCATCATATCTAAATCTAAACTTATTTATAAATGGAGCTTTGTCTGTGTGTGTGTGTGAGTCTGTATGTCCCCGTTACCTCTAGAATCTGAAACGGCTGAATCAATTTTCTTGAGAATTTACACAGTTGTATTATAAGCATCTGTGAGTGTTCTTAGCTAGGTTTTGTGTTGAGGTATCCTCAATAAATATTGAAAATTGATAATAAAAAAAAATTGGGTTATAGAAGGAGTGGTTCAATTTTAATCAAATTTGATACACTCATAGACAAAGACATAAGAAATGATATTCAGAAGTTTCAAGGTTGCAGTTCTTACAATAGTGCAGAAAATCGATAAAATATATATATATAAAAGGCAAGATGTTTGTGTGTGTGTTTGTTTATCTGCCTGTATGTCTGTATTTTTTTCAGCCCTTTCATTTTAGTTTTTGCTTCGGGTTTGGCTCTAAGTAGGTATAATTGTAGTTCTTAGTTTCAACCATGATACCATTTACTCAGAGGACTTATTTAGCCTTCAAAATTCAGTTTACGATGAAAAAACCTTATTTGATATTGATACCAGGAAATCAAAATTTTACTTACATCCATTCATTTTTCTTTCAATCTATGGTTTTGCTTTAACTGGAAACAACTATTGCTTTTTAGTCTTTCATGCCAATGTCCAAAGAGTCTGAGCTCCAGGACCATGGATTAGTTTTAAAGCTTTCATTACACCCGAGCAACACTGGGCTATACTGCTAGTTGGAAATAAACATATCTTATAATATAGTTATTGATATTTATTTTTTTAATTTTAGAAAGATTGTTCTGTGTCATTAAAAAGATATAGCTTCAAATGAGAAACAAGATTTTGTAAATTAATTGTGTGATGGGAATACATTGTGGAAAAAACATTATTTAATCATTTCATCCTAAGCAAGGTGATAAAGTCACTAAGATACAAGAGGCTAATGAGAGTGAAAGAAACAGAAAAATATTGAAGAGAGAGAAGAAATTAAAAGACCAAGATTCAAAGAAACAGGTGACAATTGATGTTGCATTTAATTTTTTAAAGATTATAGATGTCAGGAAAACAAGAAGCTTTATGAGAGTTCCACAAACAAGAAGTGTGAGAGAACAAACTATTAGAAAAAGACTTACACTTTGCAATTTTAACAATAAAATAATGATAATTATCAGACAAGTTAGAACTGTGCTTAGATTTGTGATATTGAGATACGAAATAGGAAAGTGTATCACAACAATTACCATGAAAATATTTATAGAAATGACACAGGGAAACTATATATTAGCAGTGAGAAAATGGCTGATGTCAAGGCATCATGTCCAGATCAATGACATTGTAGATTCTTCTTGCAAACAAGTTGAATAGAGATCATAGAACAATCAAAATTGAAATTGAAAACATTAGCAAGATAATAATAAAACAGAATGAGGAATGTAATAAAAAGAGATTTGAAAAGAATTAAAAAATTAACAAACAAGAAATTTGGATTAACCAGCAAGAAAATATTTGAAGAATTCGGTGCTGCAAATGTAGGCAGAGAGAAAAATGCAGAATATTAAGAACATTACCTGAAAACATGAAAGCTAACAGATTACTGCTTTTAAAGAAACATCACAAACAGAAACATGTAAGTTTGGCAGAGAAGTACATGAAAACTGATTTTTAACACTAAGAGGGATGAATATAGAGGTATATTGGGTTGACCTAATGTCAGGACTAGAGGTTGGATTCTTCATGAAAACAGTCATCAAATACAACTTAAATGACAACAGTGGAGATTTGAATAATTACAGGTCTTCCCAAAGATGATAATGGTTTCAAAATATTACAAAGAATTTCTGAATACGATATATTTGAGTAGCATAGGTAACAAGTAAGAAACTTTTAGCTAAAGAATATATTAATACAAGACAATGCCCTTTTGTTTTCTTCAGAACTGATTATTATCAATTATGCTATAAAATAATTCAAAAACACTAACTAATGGAAAAGAGTTTTTGCAGATATTAATTCAATAGAAACATCATTAAGGAAGGTGTACATGGAAATGAAAAATGATATTCAAGCAAAGATGATCTCTGAGAAGTTAAAGCAATAAAAAGTTAAGAAAATCAATGGTTGAATACATAATGAATATGCTGATAAAAGCGGCTGAAGTGGAATGTCAAGGACCAGTCTCCAGATCCGGTGTAAGGCAACCACCAATTCGCGTGTATATAGCTGACATGACCATAACCAGCACGTCCACCATTGGGGCAAGGCGGTTGCTGAAGGGCATCAAAAAACTCATCGACTGGGCGAGAATGAGTTTTAACGCTTCTAAATCAGGTTCCCTAGTAATGAAGAAAGGTAAGGTAAGCTTTCGAAAAACGAAAGATGTAAGCTCTTTGGAGATGACATACCTACAATACATCAAAAGCCAGTAAAGAGCATGAGGAAGCAGTTCGATGAAACCCTAAAAGATTCAAGATCCGTAATATTAACAAAGGAGAATCTAGAAGGGTGGTTAATCAGGGTTGATAAGTCTGGCTTACCTGGCAGATATAAAGCTTGGATTTATCAACACGTCATTCTTCCAAAAATACTCTGGCCTGTAACTATCTATGATTTCACTTCCTCCACGGTAGAACTAATGGAACGAAGCATAACATCACGACTACGTAAGTGGTTAGGTTTGCCAAGATCTCTATGCAGCGCAGCATTATACAGGAAAACAAACACACTGAAACTCCCATTTAAAAGCCTATACGAAGAGTTTAAAGTAGCTAAAGTGAGAGCCACAATCCAGTATGAGTGCTCAAAAGATTCCAAAGTAGCCAGTGCAGGAATATCAGTATATACAAGTAGAAAATGGAATGCCTTGAAAGAACTGAATACAGCAAAAGAAAGAATCCGAGAAAAGGCAATACTAGGGACTAGAAAAGGCAATACTACTGGATGCGCAGGCCTTGGGTTTTTCCCTCAGAAAAATATGACAAACTGCAAGGAAAAAAGAAAAGTCATCTTTTGCAGGAAGAAATCAGAAATGGCGAAGAAGAGAAACGAATAGCAATCCAAGTCAGGATGAGACAGCAAGGGGCATGAACCAAATGGAGCTCTATGTTGAAACACCAAATCAAATGGTCCGAAATATGGCACGGTGACTCCAGATTAAAATTTCTGATTCGGGCAGTATACGACACCCTGCCAAGCCCCACAAACTTACAATTATGGTATAAATCCCAGTCACCAAACTGTCATCTTTGTGGGTGCAAAGGTATCTTAAAACATATCCTGAGTAGCTGTAAATCTGTACTAGCTGATGGGCGTTACAGGTGGCGCCATGACAAAATTCTAAAAGAGATTGTGAAAATAGTACAAAATGCTATCAAAGAGAATGTTTACAACCCAAACACAAGGCAGATAAAATTTATTAAAGTGGGTGCGAAAATCCCATGAAATAGAAAGGTAAATCCAAACCTGCTATCT
This sequence comes from Ascarosepion bandense, assembly GCA_037127315.1. Taxonomy (NCBI): domain Eukaryota; kingdom Metazoa; phylum Mollusca; class Cephalopoda; order Sepiida; family Sepiidae; genus Ascarosepion; species Ascarosepion bandense. The sequence continues at coordinate 2,532,842 of JBBBDQ010001261.1, forward strand.
CCTGCAACAGACTGGGAACTAAGGGCCAATAAAGGCTCAAGATTGAAATTCCCAGAGCAAATTGCCATCACAAAACTTTGCCAAGATATAGTTTTCTTCTCACATAAATTGAAGAAGATAGTCTTGTGGGAACTGACGGTCCCCTGGGAAGAAAACGCAGAGGAAGCTCATGAAAGGAAGAAGTTAAAATATGACGAACTGCTGGAGAGTTGCAGGGTTAAAGGCTGGAGGGCTAGCTGCACTCCTATAAAAGTGGGGACTAGAGGATTTGCAACAAGGTCCTTATGCAAAGCCTTAACAGATATTGGGATAGTGGGAGTAAAAAAAGGAAAACACTCAAATCCATAACCGAAATAGTGGAAAGAACTGCTAATTGGTTATAGATCAAAAGAGAGAGTGCCTGGATTCCAAAACAAATTGTTACCTAAAATTCCCCGAAATTCTGCGTATAAATTAATGTTTCGGACAAGCTCATGTACGGTTCACCTCTAAATGGAAAGTGGCTGTGACTGTCGCCAATCAGAAGCATTTGTAAGGTTTCGTACCGGGCCTAAACATAATTTTCCAGTGTCTGAAAGTGCTTATCGAAGGTGGGCCAGAAACTGATCATCTCTGGTCGGGTCGGTGCGGTGAAGGGGATATGATGTTGAAAGACCCGAAACCTCCTAGTGATTCTCGCAATGACATCACTGATGACACCCTCTAGCACCCCCATTATGGTGCGTATATTTGGAAATGGTTATAGAATGTCAAGAAGTATTTATAAATATGAAAAACAATAAAGTAATAATTTATTCAGGTGTATTTGACATTATTGTAAATTATTATCAATATTTATCATAAGTGTAGGAGGGAATTATATTTATGAGTCGATTTGGCATAACTTGGTTCATGAAATAAAGCCAGAAATAAAGTAAAATAAACGGCATTATTTTTTCACAAAAATGTAGTTGTCTGTAAAGCTGTAAAAAGGAAGACAGAAACTGGGAATGTGAGAGGGAAAGGAAGGATGATATGTTGTGAGCGAAATGAGAGAAAGAGAGGGTGAAAGAATGTTCACTGATACCTGATACTGCCTGTTGTGTGAACTGCTGAATTCTGTGTGTGTGTGTGTGTGCTCCAAGCTGTCCCTGTGCTCCTCTGTGCTTTGAACTGGCTGATCTTCCATCTGGCATTGTAAGTTTCTGCTTCCCTTTTATCTTGATGGTGAAGCTCAGGGGAGATCAAAAAGTGTGTTTCTTATGTCGAGCCCTGATTGGTCGAAAATTCATATTTTTGACCACGTGGTGTACTTTCCACTATGTCCGAGCTTTTGGATGCACCATCCTTGTTTTTGACCCCACAGGGTATCGAAAGGGGTGAATACCCGTGCAATTGTATTTTTTTGAGATACATGTGGTGTGAATTAATTTTTATTGTGTATGTGTGTGGAGTTTGGAAAATAAAATAAGAAACAGCACATAAGAAGAGATTTATAAGCAGATAGTCACTTGAGATATGGCTCTCATCTAAGTATATCCTGAAAAAGTCAGTTGGTTAAAACCAGTTTTGCTGTGAAAACATTGTTTGACATTTTGTTATCCTGTATTCTTGCAGCAAGAAAAGTTGAAACATAAATGGGAGATTTTTCTTAAATTTAACATCATGACAAACTGAAATATCAATTTGTTGTACATTTAAAACTATTCAAATTGTTTTGTCTCTATGTAAGATGTATTGAAATAAAAAATGAAGAATTCAAAAAAGACACATTGAATTATAATTTAATGATGAGTAATAATTTCTAATTGTGCTAGGCTTGGTTTATTTTATACAAGTAGTATTAAAATGCATAATTGTTAGGAGGAAGTGCTTAAAAAACACGACATGAGAATTCTGTAGCTAAGTTCAAGGAATAATATGAAATTGTTTTACTAGTTACTGATTTTTCTTTGTCATGTTTAATCCTAAAGAAAGAGAATTAAGATTATTTCTAATTCATGATATTTTTGACTTTGATCTGAGGAAATGTTGTTCAAAATCGCACCTTGCATATAGTCAAAAAGTAAACTACAAAAATAAAGTTAAATGTTTATTTTTCAGAATGCATTTACAATCAGAATAAAGTTCTTTTGTTTGTTTCATTGATAACAATCATGTTCCTTTTTTTTCCTTTATTTTTCTCAAATTGTCAAGCTGAAACACATATAAGTTTATTTATATATTTTATGAATGTTATGCAGGTGGAGAGATTGTTTCAGATTAAAACCTTTAACCTGCAGCTAAGGAAATGATTACTAAATGACTTAAATAATCTGAAAGTGTTACTGTATTTGAGCTTGTACAGTAACATCTGTCTCTTTTAATTATTGACAATATATCATTCACTCCAAAACTCTCTGTTGTCTCCCTTTTTCAATTTTCTTTTTTCACCAAACCCTCTTTTGTTCAGAGACAAACAAAAAGAAGATTTCTTCTATTTTGGTCCGCTTCTGTGAAAACTAATTTTTTTCTTGTCGACTTATGTTTATTATTTTTTCCTTCAGAGATACTTTATTGCTTTTGACTTATTATTTGTAACTTTTCTGTTTGTCTTATTCTAACTCATATGGGAAGAAATTTTAATCTTTATCAGGAATTCAATTCTATTTTGTCATCTGTGAACATTAAAAAATTCACACATTTGCATGATACACCTTGTAAACAAATTTGCTGACTTTTCACACATTGGTAAATTTGTAAACATAAATCAAAAGTTTTTATTTTTCATCATATTTATTTCTCTGTTAATGCTTTATAACTACAATCATCAGAGAAATATAACATTTCAAAACTTTTTGGGGCCTGTAATGAATGAATGAATAGTCAATGCTTTTATCTTTATTTCATTTTTATTACATGTAATCTTGTCAGTTCTTAATGACTGACCATTTGATAGTGAAAGATATGTGTCTTTTAATTTTGACACATATTTATGAGCATTAGTAAAAAGTTAATGCATGTTTTTTTTTACACAGAGATCTAATAATAGAACACAATGCATATGAAAATGAACACAAATGTCTGTATTCCAAATCTAGATTTCAACATGGACTTCTTCCTTCTCAATCATGATCACTTTGTTGGTTACAAAGTTATACCAATTTTTTTTTAATTACAACAGATTTAACAGAAGAACCACACAAAGACTTGTGATTTGAGGTTTCATGATTTCTAGTCTGCAGCATAGTCTCCCTCTCAATTGTACCAGAATTGACCTAAAATTAAAGCCTGTTATTCTTTAATTACAGCAGATTTAATAGTCAAAACATGCAAGCATACCAAAATGAACACAAAAATATATTACACTGTTCCCTTTATATAAGACAAACTGTACAAAAAGCTAAAATAAATGTTAGCTTACATTCCAAAGAGCCATGGTGTTAAAAAATAAATGAGTTAGACCATTGATATAGTAACAATTTCCCTTTCAGTAAAAGAACTAGCCACTTACATAAGGAGGACTGAGTGAAATTATTTTGCACAGTATTGACAAAGCTCGTATGTTATTTTCAATTATATATATATTTATGACCACCAATGATGAATTCTGGCAGTATTTCAAGTTCTCTCAGAATTCCCTTAGTGTAGAGGGTTAATAAATCTAGTTGGAAGATACATACTTGACATCTTTCTATTTTTGTATATCAGCAGACCTGATTTTCTGTCCACATGTAGGTGGTTTGCTGACAGTATAGATTCTTGATTATTCTAATGTATTTCCAAATATATCAAGGTTACTGAGCAGCTCTAAGAAAATTTCATGTCATACTTTGTTGAATCTCTTTGCATAGTCTATAAAACACAGGTACACATCCTTCTACATTTGTATTGCTATTTCTGATAACATCCTGAACATAAATATCATTTTCCTTGTTCCGGTGTCTTTGACGAACATGTACTGCTTGTTCTATTTCTGGCCTGATTCTGCTGTTCATCAGAATTCTGATGATGAGTTTTGTTATGTGGCTCATTGAGCTGATTGTTTGGTGGAGTTCCCATTCACTTGCACCTAGTTTCTTAGGCAGTCCTATAAAAATAGATCTGCTTAGGTCTTTTGTTATATCACTACTGTTGTAGATCTCATTTATTATTTCTATAATCTTCTCTATACCAAAATCATCTGAGGTGGTCATAATCTTTATTATGATTCTGTCTAGTCTTGATGCTTTGGTTCTTTTCAATTTTGTCAGTTTAACTTTCACTTTGGTTTTAATATTTCTTGACTCAATCAGTATTTCTGTATTGGTGTGTATTGTATTTTTTACTTTTGTAGTGAAAGAGATCTTTGATATATTTTGTTCCACTGAAGTATTTTTTTCTTTCTCTAATATGAGCATTCCATCCTTGGATTTTATGCATCATGTCTTTTTCCTTTTAGTTCTCTAATTTTTTTTATGTATATCTCATTTATTTGTCAAACTGAATCTCTCTATTTCTGTACATTTGTTGTTGAGCCTTTCTTCCTTAGTCTGTTTGTATTTATTCTTTATTTCCTTGTGTAGTTTTTTTGTATTCCGTTCCATGCCTTGGTATTGTTTTTTGTCTCCTTCACATCATATTGAGAATCTCATTTGTTATCCACTTGTTTTTCTTTCTACACCCATTTTCCTTTGGTGTCAGAAAAGCTTCTATTAGTTTTGCCCCATTTCAAGTTTTTATATCCATTTTATCCCTCAAATCATTCTTTTCTTTTTCTGTCCACATATTTTCCTTTATGTTCAGGTTGTTCAAGATTCTGCTGTATTGCAATTTAGGTGCTGTGTTAGTCTTCTTCAGTTTCCGTACTTTCTTTCTTAATTAACGTATAACAGGGAGATAGTTGTTTCTGCAGTTGGTACTTGGATAGGTTTTGCAGTGAACAACTGAGTTGATAGTTATGTAGTCAATTTGGTTTTTAGTTTCTCTTCCTGGGGATTTTCATGTCTATAATCATCTTGGATGTTTTTGGAACTAGGTGTTGGCTATTACCTGATCATTTGCTGTATACCACTGGACCTATTTTTCTCCATATTTGTTACGGGTTACTAGTCCAAACTTGCCAGCTCTTTCTCCTACCCTCTCTTTGCCTGATTTGCCGTTCAGGTCTCTCATAATAATTATAATTTCTTGTAATTTACACCTTGCCTTGGTATTGTTTAGCATAGAGTAGAAAGATCTGGTTTCTTATTCTGTACTTTGTGTTGCTGGTACATGCACAACTATAACAGATATGCTGAAGGGGTTTGCTTTCAGTTTAACTACAAGGATACTTTCAGATAACTGGCAGTACATATTCCTTCATGTCTTGACCAGTCAGTCAGTTAAAGTGCCATACGTAATACACGCTTGGGCGATCATGTCTCAAAAGAGACATGACTGACTGGGCAGAAGATTATCCCGCAGTAGGTTGCCATTGCTTTCTGCGGTAGACTGGTTGCCGACCAAGGCTATAGAACCCAATCTGTCCTGCTATTTAACCCGTAACTGGAAGGAATAGATGGATTAATACCTTTCCCAAGCGTATTTGCGCGTAAGTGAATACAATGGATTCAACTGGAATTCGAACTCGGCTCCCCGGATTCTTGTTCCGAGCCGATATCCACTGTACCACAACGCACATCCTCTTGACCAGTATCAATCCAATTCCTTTTCATTTTTCTCTCTGTCTACTTATCTAATCCTATGGTTGTCACTAACAAAAACTTCGTTGTTACTGGCCACAAACTTTCACATACACATGAAATTCTGATTTTTCCATTGTTTTGAAAATTTTCAACAGTACCTTCACTTAAATAACTGTAATTTGTAAATTAATAGTCTGACTGGACCCAAATTTTGTCATGCCTTTTGAAGGTTAGTTCTTCATAAAATTCGTATGAGTTTTTTATTAGTGGCACCATCTATATGTCAGGCCTGGGATTTATTGAGTGATGTGTTACATCTCTTTATCTACAAATAGAGTGGTTAAGATGACCTGTCCAGAGTTTCTTAAACTTTTTCTTTTACACTTAAAAGAAATAAAATGATATTTTATCATTATATATAAAAAGAAAAAGAAAATCAGTCAATTACAAATAAGATCTCTCCCATCAAATCACACCAAGCTCTATGTAAATAAAAAAAACAGGGTGCAACAGTAAAGAACGCAGTCCCAATGAGTGAAGACATCATAACAGTGTCTTCATGAAACTTCAAAGTTGTCATGAACCTGCTTACTTAAAATGACAAATTCTTTGCATTAAACCTAAGCCTATATATAATTAGACAGCATATATTAAACCAAACATGTTTCAATGAATAATATAGACATATTATTAACTTATTTTTATAGTGATACTTTTCAGTTGCCTAATCATTTTCTTGATGTTAAGATTAAATTCATCAAGGAAGACGTCATAATTTTTTTAACCCAAGCACTTATGATCATTTACATGGTCATCATCAGAGATAAATTACAAAGATAAACTTTCACAGTTTCAATAAATTTATTTTTGTGTTTTCTCCCTCTAAACTTTACTGAACTACAAAGGACAGGAAATTGTGGAGAGCCATGATAGCCAACACCATGAAGAGATCAGTCAGTCAGTTAAGTGCCATACGTGATACACGCTTGGGCGATCATGTCTCGAAAGAGACATGACTGACTGGGCAGAAGATTATCCCGCAGTAGGTTGCCATTGCTTTCTGCTGTAGACTGGTTGCCAACCAAGGCTATAGAACCCACTCTGTCATGTTATTTAACCCAGAACTGGAAGGAATAGATGGATTAATATCTTTCCCAAGGGTATTTGCACATAAGTGAAGGCAATGAATTCAGCTGGAATTTGAACTCGGCTTTCCGATTTCTCGTTCCGAGCCAACATCCAATGCACATCCATGAAGAGATACAGCACATAAAAAAATAATTTCTTTTAAACTTAAAAAGGAACATGAACATTAGTTTACTGATTTTATAAGATTATTTCTTTACTCTTAGTAGTACAAAGTGTAAGTCAAAGACATACATTGAAAATTCTTTTTAAAAACCTAAGCAACTATAATGAGTTATCTAAAAGTTTATTTAATATCAAATTGTAGAGTAATATATAAAATATTACTTGTTTACTCTTGTACAAACTGAAAAGTGCAGTAAGTTTGTTTAAAACAAGACCAAATAATTTCTAAGAGACCATCACATGTTACCTTCTAACATAATTGTATTGCTGATGATTGACAATAAACCCAAGATTGAAAAGCAAGGAAATAACGGAGAAAAACATTTTAAAGATGTTGCATGCAATGTAGCATTTTTTTTACCTTTTTTTTAAACCAGCACTTCAGCTAAAACGAGATTCTCTTTTCCTGAAGTGAAATTTCCTGAATAAACACAACCATGCTGAGAAAGAAATGATTTTTTTTTACGTTTTAGAAAGTTGGCAATCAAATTGTTTTTGGCATTACTTATAGGTCAAATTTCAAAAGTTCTGCATCCTTTTCTTGTAGAGTCAAGAAACACCAACTCTAGGTGTATCAGTTTATATGTATGTAGGTATGTCAATATAGATACTTTTGTGCATATGTGACTACTTTGAATGATTGACTGTACATATCTATATGTATAAATGGATGCATGTCTACCTATTTGAGTTCTTGCATTGGTCATGTTTATTACTCACTAATGCATAGTCACATCTAAGAAAATCTAATTGTAATGTTTCTCTTTCTGGTGTTAACAATTTGTGTGTGTTTGTATGTTTAGCATGGTGTAAGCTAGAATTGGGGTATATATTTATGTAGATATGACTTGTCTAAATGTAAATTTATGTATAATACTAAGGTATATATGTTTTTTCTGAATGTGTTTGACCATTATATATTATTATATATTATATATTATTGATAATATATCTACTTGTTGATATATTTGCCCGTGCACTCATGTATGTTTGTTATCATGTATAATATGCAGATATAAAGATGAATGTTGAAAAATCTATGTTGAAAAATATTTGCTTTGCAAAATCAATGTTTACTTCATCATTAGATAACAGGTTATTGATTTACTTTATATATATATATATATTTATATATATAAGTAATTAACTAGTTATTGGTTAAAGTAAAATTATAACAGTAAGCAGTTGTATCAAAAAGTACTTAAGAATTTAAAAAATAATGTGCTGCAAAATATTGTTGATGAAAAATGTAACCACAGAAATAAAAGTAATTCTTTTTCATCGTGTACCATGTCCCTTCAGGACGTAGGCAGTCATGGACTTCCACTCTTTCTCTTACTGCTCTAAATTTTTTCTCTAGGTATCTCTTTCAGATCCCATTCTGCCATCCATTTGCTCAGACCTATCAAGTAGGTCTCGCACAGCTTATGCCTAAACATGTTATATGCCTATTCACTTTAGTTGTTCCACAAATCTAGTCTTTATCAAACAGCGACAAGAAAAAAGTCATTTTCAAAAGTAAGCTTTAAGAAGCCCACTTTGCAGTTTGCCACAGGCCATGTGGGAGACACAGTAAACATGTGGAAGTTGCTCTGAACTTTTCGGCCTTTATGCAAAATGCTATGTGGGAAAAAATCTAACATTGCATATCACTCAGAGCACCCACCATGAAACACAGTGGTAAGGGCATATGGTGGAGATATATTTATTTAGTAGAAACTGGGAAGTTTTTCAGAGTTGATGGCTGTCCCTGAAGAATACCTGTTATAGTATGCAAAAGAGTTGAAACTGGGACTGAGATTTAACTTTCAACAGTACATTAACCCTAAAAAATGCAGATCAAATCATATTAATGCATTAGAATGAGCCAGACCTAAATCCACTTGAGAATCTGTGACAAGACTTGAGCATTGGTGTTCTTAGATCAGATAGTCACTAACTAATCTGACTGAGCTCCTGCTACTTTTCAAAGAATACTAGGCAAACATTTCAGTTTCTAAGTGTGCAATGCTTTTAGAGACATACCCAAATAGACTTGCAATCATAACTGCAACAAAATGTTGTTTGACAAAGTATAGATTCAGGTGAATACTTATGCACCCAAGAGATGACTACTATGCTGTTTTAATTATTGTTTGTATCACAATAAAATGTATTTTGAACCTGCAAATCATTGTGCATTTTGTATTGATCAAATGGTGAAAAGACTATTTAAGTATTTAATTCCAGATGGTAATACTACAAAATATGAAAAGGCTCAAGGGGGTTGAACATTCATGCAAGGCTCTTTATGTTATTTACTGTTTAGCTTCAGTATGGCCTGTGGGCCAAATTCTAATTCTCCAAGCCTTCTTTCCTCATAATGTAACCCAGAAATTTCCCTTTCCCTTTATGATTCTATGCATAATTGTCTTTTTCATTTTTATTTTCTTTAAAATTTGTGCACTGCTCAAATTCTCCATCTTTGGTATTCTCAATTTAATTCTGTAAAACCATGTCTTTTTTTGCTTCAAATTTCCTCTTTATCTGTTGAGAAAATGTCCAGTATTCATTGCCAGATAAGAGAATTGATGTTGTAATGCAGTTCAACACTCCCCTTTTCTGTGCTTCTTATGAAATTATCCTTCTCAATAATCTGTTTAGCATTTGGAAATAATCTTTAACTTTTCCAATTTGTCTCTGGATTTCTTTATCAAGTTTTTCAGTCCTCCATAGAAACATTTCCCAGATAGTTAAATTTCTGTATTTTCGTAATTTTCTCATATCTAATTTGTAACTTGCATCTTGGGGTTACCTTTACTAATGATCATGCTTTCTTTCATATATACATATATAAAAGTTGTTTAAACTAATTGATATATGTTTCACAGTTTAATATATACTTTTTATAAAACGTTCTCAATACAGAAGTAAAGCATTTAAAGATATAGTTATTATAATTGTTATAATAATAGCATACTGCAACTTAAAAGCTATCAAGTTTCAGGGCTCAATGTGCTATCATCAGGTAGTGAAATGTGGTTCAGTTATGAGGTCATATATATATATTGATAAGGAAATTTAAAATAAAAAATCAAATAAAAATCAAATAAAAAATACCACTGTATTAGTTGAATGTATTGGAGTGGGAGGTTATTATATTATTCTTTTAAGCTATAATAACCTCCCACTCCCATTCAGTAAATATGATAGTATTTTTTAATTTTATTTTTAAATTTTATTTTTTTTTAAATTTTCTTATCAATATATATATGACCTCGTAATTGAACCAGATTTTATGGAAACTTGATAGCTTTTAAGTTGCAGTATGCGGTTATTATAACAATAATAATATCTATCTATCTATCTATCTATCTATCTATCTATCTATCTATATACAAATATATTTTTCACTTTGGGGCTCAAATGAATCTGTTAAATCTACATACAAACCTGATATTTTGCATATATGTATAACTTTAATGAAGTACAAAGATAGGAAAAGTATTTTGTATGTGGAAGAAATGTAAGCATTAAGTGATAGTCAAAGAATATAAGTAAATATGTGTGTAAAACTGTTTAAATGCAAATACTTGCAAATGTACATAGATATGAATAAATGAAAGTATGAATTAAAAATTTGTGTCTTAAGATATTTGTCAGATTATGGTCAATTGATAAAATCTTGTAAATTGTGCATGTACATTAGCTATATAAATATAAATGTACATATATTCTGTTAATTTCAGAAATAATTATTATGTATTAATCTATTCAGGTTAATGTATTCATTTTTATTTGGAAAAGACAAAAATTAGGTTTAAGGCTGCAAATTTCTGTTACAACTGATTGTCTTCTAGGATAAAAGCATTGATTAAATTCACCCAGCTGTGGCTTAGAGTTCAGTCTCAGGCACTGATAGTCAGATGATCTGCTTTGGAGGAAATAGCAGAAGTAGCAACATAAAAATGAATTAACTGTGAGTAATCAACCAATGCAAGATATTCTTTCTCATGGAACAACAATCTACTCTGGCAGATTGAAATAAGGCTTCACTGTGAAATCCTCAGCAAGTTACCAAGTATAATAGACATATGATAGATAAGCAAAATAATGGGAATGTATATAACATTCAAAATGCTCTGAGTACAACAACCAAGATTACATTGCTCTGAACATAATAAAGTCTGGTAATGTGAATGAAAAAAATAATATATACAGAGAAATATGCTAAGCTGCATGTAAAAGTGACTTTATAAGTATACCTATTTACATATATGGTGCTTCTCAAGTGGCTAGAACATTTACATTCTGATCATCTCACCAGGGTTGATTTGTCAAGGAGTTGAGTTCTTGATAAAATCTGTCTTGAAAAACAATTCCATACATGCAATTATTAGTTGATAACACAACATTACTCACACATACACACAGTAAAAAGAACCTTCAGATATTAGAAGCCATCTACATTAAAACAAAGCAAGCCATACTCAATAGGCTTACATGCCAGACTAGTCACAACACATTACATTGCATCTAGATATATGGTTCTGTTGTTAATATTTTGGTCTCTCACATGATAGGACATCATAGAACCACATCACAAATTTATGACCTGCGTCTGCCATTCCATGACCATTATTGTTGCATAGCAATCTTCTATGTCAACATAACAAAATATCATCTTTAATGGTGAATATCTTTTTGTTTATGTCTATTCAATCATGCTGAAGATCATCATGTGAACTGAAAGCTTAGATCAAGGACCACCATAATAAAAAATATCCAAATACTGCAGAATTTTTGTCTTTATCTCCATCAGAAATTAAAACTAAAACATGATGTTTAGAACAGCTCATGATTAAACGTAATAGACATTCATTGTTTGTTATATTTAGCATTATATGTTTATTTATATATATATATATATATATATATATATATATATATATATATATTTCATTTGGAAACGAGTTATTTCTGCAACATAGGTTTCAATCTTTTTGAATCTTCAGGCGATATATAATAACTGATTTTCCAATGTTTTCAAACGTAGAACGAGGGTTTTATGAACACCTGAATGGAATTTTTAAACAACTAAAAATTTCAAAGTTAGAGAGGAGTTATTTAATGATCTTAAACACTTCCATCTATGTTTGTATGATCCTGGTATGTATTTTTGGGTGTGATTACATCTGGACATTATTTCTGAACTTTCATTTAGTAATGTTTGTTTTTGTACTGGAAACAATTTTATGGCTAACTTTTCTTTTTGGTACAATCTGCAGACATCACCACTGTTGTAAGGTCTGGCTTTTTTTTTTATACTCCATGTTATATCAGGTTTTTTTCCATTTCTTTGTTTAATTTGCATATGTGATTCGCTAGCTAACCACATGTGAAAATTAAAATTAGTTATTACAAATTGTCTGAAGATAACAAAAGGTTGAAACCTAAGTCACAGAAATAACTCATTTCCCAATAAAAATATTCAAAAGCTCTACAATATATATGTATTGAGCACTTTTTAATAAACATGTGTACTGGTCTAACTTAGTTATGACCAAAACACTGATTAACAGTTATTACATATATGTGTGTGTGTGTGTGTGTGTGTGTGTGTGTGTGTGTGTACACTATTTACATTATTCGGACTATGGTCCTCATCTTTGTTGCAATTTGTAAAATGTTTTGACCATTGTACACTCCGGCTTTCTTCAGGTGCTAGAAATTTTGAACTGAACCTTTACTATTGAACTTACAATACTTTGGGTCAAGTCACAGGAACTAATCAACATCTATATCCACTGGGCCATGTGTCATTAAGTTCAATACCAGGCAATAGCTGTATTGAACAAGTAACTTACAGGGTTAGAGGGAGATAACTCATGACATCCAAAAGTGGCATTACTACTCAAGGAATGGAGTTCATATACCCCAGTGATTGTAATAAAGTGTTTCGAGTGTATACATTGTACAAATGGCAACAAAGATGAGGACAATAGTCTGAATAATGAAAATACTGTAAATACTAACTCATCTCAGAAATATAGACAAATGTGTGTGTATGTGTGTGTGTGTGTGTATATATATATAGTGTATCGAGGCAGCAAATAATTTTCTAAACATATACTGTTAAATATAAGAGACAATTAATGTCTAATATGTTTAATCATGAGCCATTCTAAACATCGTATTTTGGCTTTTAATTTGAAATAAAGACAAAAATTTTCCAACATTTGGATAATTTTTTATTAAGTTGGTTCTAAGCTTTCGGCTCACATGAGCCATCTTCAGAGAGGTTATAAGGACAGTAACACAAAAACATCCACCATCAACTTAAAAAAATTATCCAAATGTTGGAGAATTTTTGTCTTTATTTTCAACTGAAATTAAAGTCAAAATACAATGTTTAGAACGGCTCATGATTGAACATATTAGACATTCATTCTCTCTTATATTTAACAGTATATATTTAGAAAATTATAAGATCGCATGAAAAATTGCATAAAAAAACATACCTTGTCTGTGAGTTTTAATGAAACCTGCATATATATATATATATATATATATATATTTATGTGCATATATATATATATATATATATATATATATGCAGGTTTCATTAAACTCACAAACAAGGTAGGATGAATGTAAGTATGTATTTATGTGTGTGTATATATATATATTTATGTGTGTATATATATATATATATATATATATATGTATATATTTTTATGTGCATATATATATATATGTATATATATTTATGTGTGTATATATGTGTATATATGTATATATATTTATGTGTGTATATATGTGTACATATATATATTTATATGTGTGTATATATATGTGTATATATATATTTATATGTCTGTATATATATGTGTGTGTACATATATATATATATTTATATGTGTGTATATATATGTGTACATATGTACATATATATATATATATATATATATATATATATATAAATATATATATACATCTAAACTTATTTATAAATGGAACTTTGTGTGTCTGTGTGTGTACATTACCTATAGACTCGGAAATGGCTGAACTGATTTTCTTGAAAATTTACACAGTTGTACTATTAGCATCTGTGAGTGTTCTTAGCTAGGTTTTGTGTTGAGGTACCCCCGATAAATATTAAAAATTGATAATCGAAAAAATCGGGTTATGGAAGGAGTGGTCCGATTTTAATCAAATTTGATACACTCATAGACAAATATATAAGAAACAATATTCAGAACTTTCAAAGTTGCAATTCTTACAATAGTAGAAAATAGATAAAATATATATATATATATATAAAAGGCAAGATGTTTGTGTGTGTGTCTATTTATCTGCCTGTATGAGCACGAAATGACAACAGAACCATGTATTCAAATGCAATGTAATGTGTTATGACCAGATTTAAACCTGATTTTATTAAGTGTGGGTTGTTTGGATTTAATGTAGATTTAATTTAAGCTATCACATGGTGTGACGTCATAGAACCGCATTGCAAATTTGCGAACTGCATTTGTTATTTTTGGTAACTATTGCCATTGCCTAGCAGAGTTTTATGTCAACACAAAATAAAATCGTCACTGATGGTGGATGTTATCGTCTTAATAACCGCTCTGAAGATGGCTCATGTGAGCTGAAAGCTTAGATCCAACTTAATAAAAAATTATCCAAATGTTGAAGAATTTTTGTCTTTATTTTCAACTGAAATTAAAGCCAAAATACGTTTAGAAAGGCTCATGATTAAACATAATAGACGTTCATTGTCTCTTATATTTAACAGTATATTTTTAGAAAATATATATATATATGCTAAGAAGTTCAGTTCTCTGTGTAGAAGTTTTTACCATCAGTAACCATCCTGCACATATATAAATCTACTATATACCCTTGCACTGAATAATGCTACCATATCTTGTTGGGTGCCCCTGCTATCCACCTAGGGGTCCTTGACAAAATCCAACGAAAAATCTGTAATTTGATTGATCCTAAACTTACAGCTCAGAAACAGTCACTTTCTCACCAGCCCAATGTGGTTTCTCAGTGTCTCTTCTACAAGTACTTTCACAGCTTCTGCTCCGATGAACTTAGCTCTCTGGCTCCCTCTACACATGAATTTGCTCAAGCCACAAGATTAGAAACTAGGTCTGACTCTTTTACTGTGAAACCAATAAAATGTAAACACAAATTCTACTCCAGCAGCTTCTTTTCTTGCACTTGCCGCCTGTGGAATTCCCTTCCATTTACTTGCTTCCCGGACAGCTACAATCTCCAGGAGTTTAAGTGTAAAGTCAATAGTCATCTCCTATCTTGCATCCTTTCTCTCTCTCTCATACTCCTTTCTCTGTCCACTCCACTCTCAGTATCTTAACCCTTCTCTTACCCACTTCCTGACATGCCCTGTAACCTGTCACTCCTTCTTATAACTTTCCTCCTCTGTACACTAGTGGCCGTAGACTGCCTTGCTTGGGGCAATATGATTATAGAAAAAAAATATATATATGTGTGTGTATATATATATATATATATACACACACATATGTATATATATTTGTGTATATGTATGTGTGTGTGTATATATATATATATATATATATATACACACACATACATATACACAAATATATATACATATATAAGGTTTGATCAAAAAGTATCACGACTGTTGTTATGGTAACAGAGCTAAGGTACACAAATGGAAACTTCTTGGCACAGACTGATATCTGCCATGCATGCACACTAAGTTATAATGTTCTCACCCATTTCTGTTGTTTAAAGCAATGCATGAAAGAAAAGTGTACAGAATTTGTTCATCGCAGCAAACTATAGAAGTCCTATCAGTGACCATGGCTTGTGCACAACATTCTCCGGGTCAAACAACTGTCATATTTCGCAGATACTTGAAATGTTCAACCTCAAAAATCAAATTCCGCTTGAAAGGAACAAAATTTCAAGACAATGTAATCCAAGAGAATGCAACAAGGCAGCTGCTCGCTGTTCCCCAAAAAAGCATTCCACGAAATGCTTCCATCAATGAAAATGATGCTATATATATATATATATATATTGATGTAATGAATATGTAATGAATATGCATGCACCTTGGTTCCCCCTCAAAGTAATGTGATTGGCTGGTGTCAGCCATAAATATAGACCAAGGTGAGGATGCACAGAGGTCTACTGGTCTATGACCAGAGGGCTACGTCTATAGGTCTACCACTAGAGGTCTACAGGTCTATGTCCATAAGTCTACAGGTCTACAACTATTGGTCTACATCTATTGACTACGCCTACGTCTCAGGAGACTGCATACGATGAGTACCATCCATTACATCTACTTACTAGATTGTCCTACCCAGTTACATTTGCCTAAACTACTTACCTACCTCAAATGATATATTTATCATTTTCAGGTACATATCATATATATATTTATATATATATGTTATGAAAAATCCCGAAGATTAACAAAATGGTTTTAACAACCAACATATTGAAATTATTTGTTTGAACATTATTTTTAATCAATACTCTTCCTTCGGGATTTTTTGTAACATTGTATGTTTTCATTTTTTGGTATTACAATACATTTAAGATGGTTATTTGCATAGAATCAAAAATTGTTTTATATAGGTTTGATTTGACTTCATTATACTGTGGTATCATTCATGATTGAGTGGTCCAAGATGCACCAGATAAATTGGTGTCTTCCCTTATGTCAATAGGGGTTGCAGGTTCGAATCCTGTTGATTAGCACACATTTTTGTACAAAATTAATCGTAAATAATCAAGCTAGAAGAAATAAATATATAAATATCCTGTTTGATAAAAAACAGAATATCTACTCAAATATGAGTATCGGTTAAAAATAATGTTCAAACCAATAATTTCCACACACACACACACACACACACACACACACACACATATATATATATATATATATATATATATATATATATTTACACGGTGCATTCTAGCATTTTCTACAAGACATATTTTTTCCAAATCTGTTCCTATTGACTGTATGTATTTGAAATGGATTTGGTCAAAACTTTAGCAATACTGACATGAGAAAACAGCAGGCCACATACCTAGTGTGCTTGTTTTAATGGATGGTGAAATGTATGGGGTTAAGCTTGGCAAAAAAAGAAATACTGCTAAGGGTTTTCAGGAAAAGAGGTTGTGGGCAGTCATGATCACCCACAAACCTTGAAGGGACACTGAACATAGAATAATATATACCATATGTTACTGGACAGTCATGTCCAATAAGATCTTCCTCTGCATGCTAATAAAAAAGTGCATTTATTTTTAACCTTTATTATCACCATTTCAATTTTTATGCAACATTGATTATTAAGCATGTGCATTTTAGTGATGACAAAAGGTGAATATTGTTCAACTATCTCATGATAATGAAGTAAATTTAGAAATTACTGAATTTCTTACAAAAAGTCATTGTATGATAAAGAACTTTTAGCAAACCTGGCTGTATACAGGATGCAACTCAACCAAAAAAACAACTGTGAATCCAATTGTTAACTGAAATGTGCAAACCTACTTGAGTAGTTAAGAGATATTCCAAGGCATAAAGATCCCAAATGTTTCTAAAATATCACAATGCTATCTACTGAAATATTTGGGAATGTGCACTAAACTAATTGATTGCCCTTCTTTGAATTTGAATCACCTTATTAAGTATGTCATCTGGGCCAAACAATAAATCAAACTGGATTTGCAGAAAGTGCTATTTATGGATGAGTGTGGGTTAATACTGGATGACATTTGATGAAAAAGATGGTGCCTTAAGAAGGCAGCTAATCCTATTCATGTTAGCAAAGAGGTGGAGAGATTATGTTTTGGGTAGGAATCATTAATAATGAATTGGTTGGCCCATGAAAGGTGCATAATGTCATGAAAATGACTTCTGCTTACATTGAACGCCTAAAGTCAACCTTCAGACATGACTTCAGTAGCAGACAGTAGCAGTCAAAAAGCATTTTCATGCATGTCAAAAAAAACATTTTTCTGCTGTGGGTGTAACTGATGAATACTTAGGAAAGTTTGAGCTTAAAAATAACAGGCTTATGGTGTGGCCTCTATGTTCCTTGAATCTAAACCTCATTTAGAAACTTTGAACTATCATTATATACCTTTACATTGATTTCAGATGATTGCATTGAAAGTAAGGGTTTAAAAACATTTTAATATATTCAAACAATGTTTTTAAACCCTTACTTTCAATGCAATCATCTGAAATCAATGTAAAGGGATATAATGATAGTTCAAAGTTTCTTAAGGCACTATCTATTTTATAGTGAAACCTAAGAGTTTCAGATATTCCACACACAAAAGATTTTTGTCTATAATTCTGAGATGAGGTATTTAAATTATTTACATTGTTTGGACTGTTGTCCTCATCTTTATTGTCATATTCATAATGTTTTGGCTGTTGTATGCTCCAACCTTTTTCAGGTGATTGAAGTTTTGAACTGATCCCTTTATTTTGATTACTGGGATAGATTGCTCTCTTTCCATGAGTCATGCTCCTTCCGGATGCATTAGTTATCTCAGTTTAACTCAATTCTCTAAGTTTTTGTTCACTACTGCTGTCACCGGTATTGGATATTGTCCTCAAGGATACTTGGCTGAGTGAATAAAAGCATTGGTTGGATCTTGTGACTTGAACAAAAGAGTTGTGAGTTCAATACCTGGCTACAGCAGTGGTGAATAAAAACTTACAGAGCTGAGTTAAATGGAGATAACTAAGACATCTGGAAGTGGCATAACTCATAGAATGAGAACAATTTATCCAGTAATTAAAATAAATGGTTTAGTTAAAATTTTAATCATCTGAAGAAGGTCAAAGCTTACAATAGCTGAAATGTTGTGAATATGACAATAAAGATAAAGAAAACAATCTGAACAATGTAAATAACACAAAAGACTTATATTTCATGTTATATTTTTATATTTTGTATTTTTCTGTTAGTTTTATTAATTTAAATGATTTGCATAAAATGTTACAATACATTGTTTGTATGACAAGTTAATTTTTTTTACTTTAATGTTTAATTCTTATTACTATAAATGTTATATTTACTGGATACAAGTGCTTCTGTTGTCATACTTGTTTTTTCTTTCTACTTAAAGAGCGTAATTGATATCTACCAGCCTGAGCATTTAGTCATCTTACTAAAGAAATTTTGCATTTCAGCAACATTCAAACTTGCATAGCACTTGTATTATGGAAAGCAACTTTAAGCATGAAAGACTTCACATCAGGAAACACAAATGAATATACGGATATGTTGGTTAGTCTATACACACACACACACACACACACACACACACACACACACACACATATATGGTGCATTTGGCTGGCAACTTTTTGTTTATGCTAGGTTCATTAACAACAGTAAAAATTCTACTCTGATAATTTTTTTGTTTATCCTTTTAACACATCAAGAATTACATTGACATATGGAACCAACATATTAAATATATTTCCATTAAAATTAAAATTTAAAAGAATTCCCAGATGACAGTTATGAAACAGAGCAAGAGCCAACATGTGAAATGTTTAAAAAATTACAAATAAATAAGATTAAATAGCAAACAAAAAACACTAACAGGGTCATCCAAGAATATTCAAATATGGAAAATTTCCTATTCCAATACTACAAGAAATCAGAAAAATTAAGATTAAAGTTGAAAGGGCAAATAAAAAGTGATAAAAATATAACTTTCACTCGTTTTTAATGAAACTTGTTTGGAGACATACATGCATATATATACATATATATATAGAGAGAGTAGGATATTTTTAAGGTATACTATATTCTTGATTGAAATTACACAATATCAGGGATAGAGTGTATATTAATATAAAAACGGACATTGAAGTTAACACCCAGAGGCGACATACTGTTTCATGCTAAACGTAATCATGTCGGTTGCATTTAGCATGAAACAGCCTGTTGCTTCTGGGTGTTAACTTCAATGTCCACTTTTATATATATATATATATATATATATATATATCCATCTCACTCCAAAATCAATTACATTTTTGCTACAGCCAGCACTGTTTTACATCCAATTACTTCTCAATAAGTGCATCCATAGTATAACTAAACAGAACCAGAAAAGATAAAATTTGAGAAAAGACTATAAGAAGCTTAATGTATATAAACTGGTACAAATATGTGTATTTAGAATGTTTGTGTAAAATATATAAATGTTAACATTTGCATGTATTAGTTTATTTTTCATTTTTCATGAGACAAATCTGTTATTGATGTAAACATACTTTTCATGGCTAAATTTTTTGATACGTATGTTTGTGTGTTTGTAGAATATACTTTACCCTACATTATACGATATCATGTATTTAGTTAGATCTATACATATTTATATGTACATGTGTCAATATGCAAATCTTCACATATGTAGGTAATTGAAGTTGTGTATATGCATGAAAATAAATCTGTCTGAAAACATACATATATATTTTTTAATTTAAGTTGAATCTACATACCATCAATTTACAATTGCACTGGCTAGACTGTCCAAATGAGTTGGAGGAGATTCTGAAGTTGCTTGGATGCCATATTTGAAACCAATGATGATTTTATTGAATTTACTCTTTAGTACTTCAAGATATTTTTGTGTAATTTTTGAATGTAATTGTGTTATTTTCCTTTTTGTATAATTTATATGATATCATACCCTAAATTTGAATTTATATATATATATATATATATATTTTCTCTAGAAACTTGAATTTATATATATATATATATATATATAAATTCAAGTTTTCCAGAGAAAGTGAACTCTGTTAGTAAAGCCTGTATACACTTTTTAGTATAAACAACAGTTTTTCTATATTATTTACGTTGTTTGGATTGTCATCCTTATCTTTTTTGTCATATTCATGATATTTTGGCTGTTGTACACTCTGACCTTCTTCAGGTGACTGGAATTTTGAACTGAACCCTTTATTTTGACCACTGGGGTAGATTGTTCTCATTCCATGAATCATGCCACTTTCCAATGTTTTTGTTATCTTCATTTAGCTCAACTCTCTAAGTTTTTGTTCACCACTTCTGTTGGCAGGTATTGAACTCACAATTCTAAAGGTTTTGGTTCAAAATTCCAGTCACCTGAAGAATGTTATGAATATGACAGTAAAGATGAGAACAACAGTCCAAACAATGTAAATACTGTAAATACCTTATATCAGAACTATAGACAGTTTCAATATAATTTATTACTTTATCCTAGAATTAAATAAATTTAATATTTTTGTAATCTTCTTAGTTTGACATTTGAAGAGACTTACTGAATCATATTTTTTTTCTTTTTCAGGTAACAAAATGTGTAAAATCATGAAGAACTGAAAACATCATAGCAGAAGTATATTATTATTATTATTATTATTATTATTATTAATATTTGTATTTAACATTGACTTTGAATTAAATCAAAAAATTCTATTTTAGAAATTAGATTATTTAACCTTCAAAAACAGGAAAATGTCATCTGTTCAAATGCATGAATCACTTTTTACTTATCTATTTTTGTAACACACTATCATAATTTATAGAGACTTTATCAAGTTTTTTTTATATTTTAACAATAACATAAGTATTAATCAACTGATATTGGTAAAACTTTTCGAATGTGTTATCATATAAATGTGTCATCATTTGCAGTTTGCGTCTCCTGTTAAAAATATTTACAGTTTATTTTCTGATGTGAGATTTTATTATGCAACTCAGTGGTTGTTCATCATATTGGAAATAAATATATCGATATTTATATTTTCATTTCAGTTATAAAATTATTGTTATGGTTGTAAGAATGATATAACTGGAAAAGTGAAACAAGATATTTTAAAGTCATTGAGAGGTAAATATACAATGTTAGAAATTTGCAAAACAGTGATCAGATAATCAAAAACAACATTTTAGAATTCTGTCAAGAGAAAAAAATAAATGGCTTTAAGAATATCACAAGAAGAGATTTTTAAAAACTTTAAGACAAGTAATCGGCAAGAAAAGTGTATTGCTCATCAAGAAAATATTTTCAGAAGCTGGTTTTGGAAAATGTAATCAGTGAAAAAAGACGCAAAATATTGAGTACATTGGCTAAATATATAAAAGCAGCCAAATTATTAACTTTAAGTAAACATCATTATGAGGAAACATTTAAGTTGTATGAAGAAGATCATCCAATTATTCTTGATAGATATAGAGCTATCCTTAGTTAATTTTCAGTATTAGTAATGCATTGGGATGTGATCTAATGCAATGCTTCCTTTTGTTGCCTGCCAATAATCCAATTCATTCATCACCTGTAGTTTTAGCATTCTGATAATGTCTGAAACTGAGATATTCTTAGTATTCCCTTGCTACTATTATACAAGAAAAAACCTCTAGCATTTACTATATGTTCTTTCTCTTTCTGAACCCATATTTTTAATCAGTGTTAAATACCATCTGCATTCCATGACAGCCACAGCTACACTACCTCTTAGTCTATTACTGCATACCATCTGTCAACTGGAAAAATCAACTTCTACATGAAGGGAGGGTGAAACCACCCTGTATATTGATGTCATTAATATTTTTGACTCTTCAGATGGCATAATCAAGTAAGCTGTAGCTAGAATCATTAAGGAGGGTGAAACCACCCTGTATATTGATGTCATTAATATTTTTGACTCTTCAGATGGCATAATCAAGTAAGCTGTAGCTAGAATCATTAAGGAGGGTGAAACCACCCTGTATATTGATGTCATTAATATTTTTGACTCTTCAGATGGCATAATCAAGTAAGCTGTAGCTAGAATCATTAAGGAGGGTGAAACCACCCTGTATATTGATGTCATTAATATTTTTGACTCTTCAGATGGCATAATCAAGTAAGCTGTAGCTAGAATCATTAAGGAGGGTGAAACCACCCTGTATATTGATGTCATTAATATTTTTGACTCTTCAGATGGCATAATCAAGTAAGCTGTAGCTAGAATCATTAAGGAGGGTGAAACCACCCTGTATATTGATGTCATTAATATTTTTGACTCTTCAGATGGCATAATCAAGTAAGCTGTAGCTAGAATCATTAAGGAGGGTGAAACCACCCTGTATATTGATGTCATTAATATTTTTGACTCTTCAGATGGCATAATCAAGTAAGCTGTAGCTAGAATCATTAAGGAGGGTGAAACCACCCTGTATATTGATGTCATTAATATTTTTGACTCTTCAGATGGCATAATCAAGTAAGCTGTAGCTAGGATCATTAAGGAGGGTGAAACCACCCTGTATATTGATGTCATTAATATTTTTGACTCTTCAGATGGCATAATCAAGTAAGCTGTAGCTAGAATCATTAAGTATGATATAAACAATTAAAGTATTAGAGAAATTCAAAGATATATCTTCATATGAAAAATAATTTGCAATTAGAATGAAGCAAAAGAGTGAAGTTCAAGGAAAAATTTTATTTTGCTTTCTTTAAATCCATTCATAAAATAAAAACTTTTGGTAATTATATTCAACAAATTTATCATTTACATCATTCATTAATAACATACTAGATTTTGACTCTTGCAAAAGATAACAATAATGTCACCATAGAATTCTATAGAATTCTAACATAGAATTCTCACATTTTTCTCTATTCTTTATGTCTTCAGTAGAATTGTGGTTTGAATTTCTAAGAAGACAGAGACAAAGAAAATATATATTATTTGCTAATTGTTGCAATAATTTAATTTCTTTTTTATATCATTTTGCTGCAAGCATGGCAGGACTACCACTGGTATGCAGGGGATTACAGTGAGAGAACAAAACAGGGTAGAGGAGATGGCAAAGAAAGGATAAGAGATGGATGCGATTTAGGGGGATAGATGGATGTGATTTAGGAGATAGAAGATGGTAATTG
This sequence comes from Ascarosepion bandense, assembly GCA_037127315.1. Lineage (NCBI taxonomy): Eukaryota > Metazoa > Mollusca > Cephalopoda > Sepiida > Sepiidae > Ascarosepion > Ascarosepion bandense. Next base: position 2,556,736 of record JBBBDQ010001261.1, read on the forward strand.
AAGTTGCATTATTTTGGTGATTGTAGCTATCAGGGAAGCAAGTATGGTAAGGAGTTCCACAGATGGGAAGTGAGAGAAAAGTAACTGTTAGAATAGAAGTGATGGTTACATTTTACTAGTTTAATGGCCAAACACATAAATATATGTGGTTGAGGCATGAGAGAAAGTAGCTCATCAGTGCAGAAGGCATGAAAATATTTGTATAAAAGACAGAGGGAAGCCATATCTCATTGTTGAGAGAGTGATTGATGTCAAGCTGCTAAGTCAGGATCAATGACATTGCAGATCCTCCTTTGGATTTTGTCGAGAACATTGAGATGAATAGCAGGAACACCCGAATTAAAAAGAAAGACACTGATTTGGATTTTGGCAAAAGTAATTAGTAAAACAATTTTAATTGAAAAATTGTTTTGTGCATTGCATTTGTTGAAAACTGAAGATTATTACAATCTAAAATGAATCAACATAATTGTACTGCTTGTTTTAATAAGATGCTGAAGTTGGTCTCACACATAACCATTTCTGAATTTTTTTCCCACATTACTTCTGGGCCAATTGGTTATACTTTTTATAACCAATGTTGCCATATTGTCTTCATATCTTCATATTATCAAAGCTAAGAATTAAAATATTACATTTTGAATTTTCATCTGTTTCTGAAGGCACTGACTGTTCTAAATAATGAGAGACTTTATTGAATTATTTGCTGTTATCAACATTAAATCAGAAATCATATTTTGTGGCCTAAAGGAACCATTTGCAGTAATGTATTTTCTTTCTATCTTTACTGCCTGCAGCTTCAGGAGTTAGAAAATAAACTGAATAAAAGTTACATTATTTTATTTGATCTCCATGATTTAAACATCATCACGTTTTGATAAATGTCTTGCTGCAAGTATTGGTCAGTGACATGTCAGTGACAAGTCATCAGCAAATCTGTTGAAATCAAAATATTACATTACTAGTTATGATTTCTAAATCATGTGACAGATTCTGTCTTTTTTCTCATTATTTTTGTCTTTGTTAAATAAAAGTTTGTGATGGTTCACTAAAAGCATTTGTTGACTCATATCAAAGGAACTATCATACTATCAACTGACATTTTCTCTTCATATAAGACATTGCTTTTTCTATAAATAGGTTCTTACAAAGGTTGTGACACACAGTACTTATTTTCTACTTTCACCTGAATCAAACAGAATATATTATTTAGATCACATACACAAGATTGAAAAGAAGTTTCAAACAATCCAAAAATTGATTTCAGATGTGAAGAAATTTTGGATGCATAATATTTTTGTAGATATTTTAATTTAAAATTATATCAAAATAAGGAAAAAAAAACTGCTTTCAAAATTTGCATTCTTTATACAAAGAATTTACATGCATTTAAGTCAAAGATAATATTCCTCACTAAAATTAATGCTTTTATTGATTTTTTCACCACAAAATCCAAATTATAATCATTACTGTTCTCTCTGGATTCCCTTTAGAATGCTGTAACTTTTTAAACTTGTATGGAAGATTTGAGTTAAGCTTTTTGCCTGTATATTTCTTTGAAAATTCCTTTTGACTTGTGTTAAATTTCACTTTACATACTTTTCCAAATATGATCTTCAATCACTCCTCTTTTCTTTTGACTGCTTCAGGCAATTACTGATTTTTGAACATTTTCTGTCTTTCTCTTCCATGTCTTTATACTTTTCTTTGTGCATTGGGGGGACTTAAATTTATTTATTGAGTTTTGCTTTCTGCTTATAAAAAGAAAAACCTAAATTAACTTCTACTGACCTCATTCTGAGACTTCTACATTTTTTCTTGAAAGATTTTCTCTTTAGTTATAATTTTTTCACCAAAGTTTTTAAACTTATTCATATCTTCAACATTTGTTTCTTCTTGTCTTATTCTGTTATAATTTTTAAATAAGATCTAAATGAATCTCCAATGTTTGTTTATCAAGACTACAACTTTTTTATTTACTCTGAGGTGTTGGTATATTCTCTGACAATCTTCAAGATAGATATGTATATCATGAAACGCCATATATTTTATAAATACCAAAATAAACCTTTGGGCAAATATTCTCTTCTTCTGATTTGAAATTTGAACTTTCCTTTTCCAGAAAGGTAATTTTTCACGACTGTTTTCCTTGTTTTAATGGCATAGGATGAGCAGAAATGATATTCTTCTTTTATGTAATGTAGCAATGATGGCCTTCCACAACTTCCTATCAATTGCAACTGTCTTTTTAATATCCCCCTCACTTTCTGTTCTGCTATTTTTTTACACCAGCTTGTTAGATAGGTTACTTGATGTTTCCATATAACCCTCAATATGCTCTGTGAGTGTTAAGTTATACAAGCCTTCTTTACATATAACCAAATGTAAAATAAATTAATTCAATATATTAAAAGTTTGTTGATTCAGACTGTTACTTTTTTATCTACTGTAATGTGTTGATCCTATTTTAATTGAGCTGATATAGCATCATAAATGGCAAATTAGCCGTTTTTCTCAGTTGAAATTTATAAAACCTTATTCATAAAACAGTTTTTCAGGAAATTAAACTTTTCAAGTCAACAAGTATAGCTCTTTCTAGTATTGATTTGAGTTTCCTTCCTAATCTTATGTTTACTATAGTGTGGAATATCAACATCTTGATTATATCATTATTTTCCCTTTCACTTACATGTGCTATTTTGTGTGTGTGTGTGTTTTTTAATGTCTTATTTGGTAAAACTTTTTATGTATTGATTTCATTGATTTATTTTTTATGGTTTATCTTCCCTTTGCAGATTACTCTTTATGTAACAAATGCCTTTAGAATATTGAAAGATACAGAAAGTGAAATATTGTGAACTAAAAAAATAAATAGCCAAAATCAGAACAACAGTTTGTGGGAATTATTGTATAATAATAATGCTTCATCTAAAAAATTAAGACAAATTTGTCACTCTATTATGTTTTTACTTGAACAAAACCTGCAACGAACAAGAACCACAAGTATTTATCATCTGATATCATTATTACAGTGGAAAAATACAAAACATTATGGACAATTTAATTATTCAGACTTTACACTTGTCTTTTGATAACTTCTGGAGAATTGCCAAGTGAAATAATCTAAGTTTCTGACATAAATGATGAATCTACTGTCCAAATCAGCTTTGCGCATCTTGTCCAGCTGCTATGAAACTGGCCATGCAGTGATCAAGTTCATTTATTATTTGGGTTGACTGTAGTAACCTGACAAATTGGTAACTTATATTGTTGCTTCATGCTGTGAAATCAGTCACCTTCAGTGCTTTGCCAGAATATGTAAATAACTGAGCTGAGTTAGACTTGTATAAATTCAGTAGCATATTATATACATCTTAAACTACTCAGACATTAAGTTGAATAAAGTGCATTCAATCGACATTGTTGATCAAACTGGTCATAAACATTTCATTTAACTTTATACAGTGGATAGAGTGGTAATAAACTTTGAGAAAAGTGAAATGAAAGCAAATGTTGATTAATTATTTCAAACTCTTCTTGCAAAACAATCCATTTTCAAACAAATTTTTTAATTTGTTTTAATATAGTAACTAAGAAACTGAGGCATTTTGAAGTACCCGAGTGGTGGTTAACATGTTTATTAGACATATGGGCTGACGACCGGACTTATTTCAATCTCAGAAGGGCATAAAAAGAATCAAAATTGACATATAAGCATATCTGTAGCTGGTTTTTGAACATTATATTTTGGATGTGTTTATTAATTTGTATCTGAAAAAGACACTTTTGGTAAAAATGTATACACATGTCTATGCCAGGGAAGGGACTAAAGCAAGAAAAGCAGTTAAACCAATAAAAAATTTTTAAATTAATATTTTTCTAGTATTGTCAAATTTACTTCATTCACTTGAATATTTCTTCTCTAGAGAAAGATATAATTTTATGCAAATTTTCAAACTCCACAGAAAGATACAATGATTTGCATAAGCATTAATCCTTCCATCACCTTGAATATTTTCTCATTTTAACATTTTGCAAACAGAAGTTTAAATGTATTTTATAGAGGTTTTATATAACAAAATATTGCATCATTTTGAAGTAGAAAGAAAATATATTGTTTTAAAAATTATTAACAAATAAAAATCTGAAGTGTTGGGCGCATATGTATTTATCCCCCATTGAAACACCTTATATAAAATCCAGTGCAGCCAATTGTCTTCAGATAGTGCAATAGCAGAAACTGTTAACATAACTTATGGTTACATCAAGCCATTTCAACTGTAAACTGATTTAGTACTGCATTTAAATTAAAGTCTTGGTACTATACAGAAAAGTTCCTGAGAAAAATTGCCATTAAGTGTAATGTTGTTAATAGTTGCATATTTGTTAATATGTAGAGAAAAGGCTGAAAAGATACTGTAGATGGATAGAAGCTTGCAACATTGAAAGTAGTTCTTGTTGATAAAAACATGATAAAAGGTTCTCTCATTTTTGTATATAAATATTGAATTTATTATTACAAGAAAAATAACATTAATTTGTATGTATAAAATTGTTAAACTGTGAAAATATTCTAAGAGAAAGAGTAGTAAAGAGTTTAAAGACTTAAGAGTTTGTTTTAGTGAAATGTGATTTGGGCAGAAAAAGTGAAGTCTGTGTTTTGCTGCATGTATCAATGGTTAGTTGCGACATCTTTGTTTCTCTCCTTCTTTTGTGGACAGTGAATAGGTGAAGAGGAAAAAGGAGAGACAAAGAAAGCAGCATAAAAGGGTGCGAATACAGGTTGCTGAGACAGTTTTCTGATTAGTAGTCAACAATTTCTGATATCATTGACTCTGTTCTCTGCTTCCTCATCTCTCTTTGATTCAACTTTCTTTATCTATTTATATTGAAAAACGATTTGACATCGACTTGTTGCTTTCTCTCAACTTGAAAGTCACTCTCTTTTCATTGATTAATATATCTTTCATACTGTCTCACAAAATTTTCCTTGGACTTTTTTTTTTCAGCATGGAGCCATTCCTTTTTTCTGTTGTTAAAAAATAATTTTTGCACTGGCTCGTGAATTTGAAAACAATGAAAAAGAGAGTTATTTTTATTTCATATTCACTACAAACATAATTCTCTAACATTTTTAATTCAAAATGAGTTTAAAACTTAAAGAATTTAAAAAATATAATTATTCACTAAACATTAAATTTCCCAAAAAAAAGATAATAGAATATTTCTTTCAGTAGATCTCAAGTGGAATGATTACACTGAATACCTAGCTACATCTGCTGCTAGGAAGGTCAGTTCACTGTGTAGGGCCCGGAAGTTTTTCCTGTCTGAATCCATCCCGCACATATATAAATCTACCAGCCACTTGTATATTGAATACTGCTGTCACATCTGGTTAGGTGCCTCTGCTATTCACCTCAGGATTCTTGGCAAAATCCAATGGAGAATTTGCAATGTGATTGATCTCGACTTGGTAGCTCAGCTGCAGTCACTTTCTCACTGACGTAATGTGGCTTACTTCTGTCTCTTCTACAAATACTTTCACGGCTTCTGCTTCAATGAGCTTAGCTCCCTGATGCCCTCTCTACATGAATTTACTCAAGCTACTAGACTAGTGAAACCAATATAATGTAACTGCAACTTTTACTCTAGCAGCTTCTTTTCTTGCACTTCCCGTCTGTGGAATTCCCTTCCATATACTTGCTTGTCTGAGAGCTACAATCTCTAAGAATTTAAATGTAAGGTCAATTGCCATCTCCTATCTCTCTGACTTGCATCCTTTCCCTCATGTTCTTTTCCCTGTCTATTCTACACTACTCTTGTCAGCTCTCTTCACACTCATATTCTAGTCTTTCTCTTACCTATTCTCTGACACCCCCTATAACCTGTCCCTCTTTCTCATCACTTTCCTCCTATGTAATCCCCTGCACACCAGTGGCAGTAAAACTGCCTTGTTTGGGTTAAATGATAATAAAAAAAAAAAAATTAGAAATATATTGTAATAGAATATTTTAGAAAAATTGTAAATAGAATATTAAAACAAATATATTCTATAAACCATAACCAAGTGTTTCTATATTCATCCCAAATAAGTATCTAAGACTGGGAACCTAATTGTCTTCTACATGGTTTTGGTATTATCATTTTGTAAAATAATTTTTATATTTAGAATATTAAATTCTTAGAGGAATATACTTATTGTGATAATTTGGAATTCACTCAAGTGAAACAGAAATCAGTGGCCCAGAAATTTGCTATAGATGTATACTTGAAAGAATTATTGACCAGAAGGTATGTAAAAGTTTCTACAAAATTTTAGGTTTCTCTTAAAAGAAACTTTTCATGTTCCAGGTGTTCATTTCTTTTCGTCTCTGCAATAGTGCTTCTGCTCATTCTACCTGATTAAATACGAAAAGAAAGGTAGAGACACCACAAAAATAAACAGTTAACTCTGGCTAATACAAACAATAATCTTCATCCCTTATTTCAGCAGGTAATATTAAAAAATTATATAATAGAATATTTACAAAAAATATGTGATAATAGAATTTTTTTTAAAATTGTAAATAAAATAATAAAACAAATATTTAATGATAATAGTATTTTAAAAAACATAAAAGATAATAAAATATTTAAAAATATACAATAATAGAATATTAAAGGAAAATTGTATAATAAAATATTTTTAAAATTAAATGATAGTAGAATATTTTAAGAATGTGCAATGTGTAAATTGTATGATAATAGAATTTTTAAAAATTACATTATAATAGAATATTTCTTCAAAATTATTTGATAATAGAATATTTTTTAAAATGTCTAAAATGATATTAAAACAAAAAATAAAATGATAATAGAATACATTTTTAAAATTATGTAATAGAATATATTTTTAAATTATATGATAATAGAATAAAAAATCTGTAATAGAATATTAAAACAAAAAAATATATGCTTATAGAATATTTTCAATGAAATTGTATATTAGAATGTTTTTAAAAATTATATGATAATAGATTTTTTAAAAACATTATATGATAATAGAATGTTTGAAAAAAATATATAACAGAATATTAAAGCAAAAAATTATATGGTAATAAAATGCAAACTATGAGTTAGATACCCCAAAATCAAACAAGTATGAAAATTTAAATATCCAGGAAATCTTTTAACAGAAGATGGAAAATGTGATACTGAAATCTAAAGCAAAGTATACCATCTTTGGTTGCCGCCAAGTTACCTCTAAAATCAGTTAAGCGAAATACGCTTGGGCGATCATGTCTCGAAAGAGACATGACTGACTGATTTATTAGATTATCACGCAGTAGGTTGCCATTGCTTTCTGCGGTAGACTGGTTGCCAGCCAAGGCTATATAACCCAATCTGTCCTGTTATTTAACCCATAACTAGAAGGAAGAGACGGATTAATACCTTTCCCAAGGGTATTTGCATGAAAGTGAATGCAATGAATTCAACTGGAATTCGAACTCGGCTCTCCAATTTCTTGTTCCGAGCCGATATCCGCTCGACCACCATGCACATCCTACCTCTAAAAACTAGGCCTAAATTCTTATTGAGACCAGATCTCATTTGTAAAATCAGCAGGTTCATTTCTCAGCAAAGCCTATCCTGTATTTCATTACTAGTGGCTTTGTCACTCCTTAAGATGGTATCCCCAAACAAATTAGTACCCTTCCTTTACCTATGCTGCTAAAAATGTTGACCACTCCCTTATACCTCTGGCATAGGAACACACAGTCCTTGTTCTCAGGCAAAATGCCTAAAATGACCTTTTCAGCTCTGGACTGAAATGAGGATGGTCACACAATAGTTTTTCTCCTGTTTACTAGACACTGTGCAGGAGTTCAAATTCCAGTTGAATTCCTTGCATTCACTTACGCGCAAATACCCTTGGGAAAGGTATTAATCCATCTCTTCCCTCCAGTTATGGGTTAAATAATAGGACAGATTGGGTGCTATAGCCTTGGTTGGCAACCAGTCTACTGCAGAAAGCAATGGCAACCTACTGCGGGATAATCTTCTGCCCAGTCAGTCATGTCTCTTTCGAGACATGATTGCCTAAGCGTGTATCGCGCATGGCACTTAACTGACTGACTGACTAAACACTAGCATTAGTTAACAGCTGCTAACAGTGTACCAGAAAAGGTAAATTTTTTCCTTGTTTTTCCTAAAGTTGAGTTTAAACTAAGTATTTTAGCACCTTATAAATATATTTTTAACACTTTGCTATTATTTTCTAAGAATATTTTCTACCCTTTTTTGTAAATGATAAGAACCAAAACTTTCCTGCTGATTTGCCGATGTATAAAAACTGTTATTTATCATTTATTAAGTATAAAACTTCCCTAAAAGTAATGTTTTGTACCTTTCAAAATGTAATATTATAATAATTTTTTTGTATTTTATTTTATGTTTGTTTTTTAATTTGTTGCAGCTTTCACAAGGCTGCATTTATATGTGAAATAAATGTTGTTTTTACATATTATGTGGCTTTTGTCAGTCCTTTCAAACACACTATGTATCGATGGTAGATAGCCATCACAGTGAAAACTTTTTCTAAGAACTTTTCATCATTAGCAAAAACGTTTTTCGCAAAAGGGAAAAAATGTGAAAACTTTTTTCTGGGAACCTTTCGTCACGAGTGAAAACATTTCGCAAAAGTGAAAACAGTGAAAACTTTTTAGTGAAAACTTTTCGCAAAAGTGAAAAAAGTGAAAACTTTTTTCTAAGATCTTTTCGTCACTAGTGAAAACAGTGAAGATTTTGTCACAGAATGAAAACGTCCACTACAAAGTGAAAGCCACACAGGGTGACTTGCAAATGGACTGGTGAAGAAAAAAGTAAAGAAAGAACTGGACATTTTTTAATTTCATTCCCTGGGCAAAAACAGTTTGTAAACACCCATATCCTTCGATATCCGTCAGTACATTTGCTCCATTTTGGTTGTGTAATTTTTTCTTCTTTTTGTCTTTTCTTACTTTCTTTTGTACAACTTTGTAACTGCTCTTGTGCGTTGTTCATGTGAACTGGTCGTTTTTTAGTCTGTTTTTATTGTGCTCGCTGCCCGTTTGTATAAAACAAAAAATATGGGTAGTGTATTTGAATTGTTTATTATTGTTCTAAAAACGACTACAAAAATGTCTAAATACTCGTCACAGTCCAACGCATCTTCAATAAGAATAAAACTGGTACTGAAAGCAGCAGCTATTTGAGCTAAACTGAAACTCAAACAAGGAAAGCTCTTCATAAAAGAAGAAAAGATTAAAGTGCTGGATGAGTTGGAGATTCAAAAAAGTCAAAAGCAATGAGATACAGCACCTCAACCGCCAGATATACCTGTCTTAAAAGAACCCAGGAAAAAGTTTAAAAAATCTTCGTCATCACATAGGTTTGAGAGAGATGGCCCTGTGGTATCACCTAAAAAATAGAGCCTTTCACAAGTGGACAATATTCTGAGACTTCTAGACAACCTAACCCACTTTCAGTAACTGGCGTGAAAACTCCTGGTTTCTTCAAGACAACTGAATGTAATCAACAAATTAACAGATCACCTGAGAAGACATTAGCTCTTATTCCTGACTCCAACTTGAATCAGAATCTAAAAGAAGTAGGTAATACCATCAGAGACTCTATCGCTGTTCAAAATAACCAAGAGGTGCTAGAATTGAATTTGCTGACTGCCAGTCAAATGGTTAGGTGGGAAGAAATTGATAAATTTTCAGAAGAATTTAATGAAAATGTTAGTCCTCGTTTAAATATACTGCACTCTCAGAATGAACGTGTTTGCCATCCTGACCCAGAAGTAAAGCATGATAGCAGTAAATTAGAACCAAAAGAAGCGTCTTCAGATTTGGCAAAAAGTGACAAAGTTAAAGAAGAAAAAATTTAGAATTACCAAAATGCTAACCTTACTTCCAAGACTCAGCAACACAAGGCATCTTATCAGTCTTGTGAATTGTTATTTACTGACAATTGCAATGAAATAAAAGAGATGATTTCAGAAGAGGCACTTGTTACACTAACAAAGAAGGAAAAAGAAAATAGTGAATATCTGGGGAGAATATGGAACACTAAGGATTTATACTGAAGTTCTATCAGTGCCTGTTATAATTCTCATGTCAAGACAGGTGAAAAAGATATTGAAAGTTTCTGTGCTTCAGATAGTGACTCAATCAAAATCAGTGAAGTGAAACATTTGAGTGTAATTGAAGAAGCATCAAAAAGCACAGTTATAGACAATCATGCTCACCTGGTCACTGATTGCAAAACTGAGACAAGGAAAATGCATAAGGGACTTCCCAATCAAACCAATTTCTTTCATACAAATCTGGTTAATGTCATTTCTATAACAAGTGAAGGAAAATCTATTCAATCAGAAAACATAATAGAAAGAAACATCAAAACAAATTTTTCAAATAATGATCCTCGAATTTCAAACTTCAAAATTAATCAGAATTTAAATGAGCAAAACAAAGAAAGAACTGCAAATTTGAAAACCGCTAGAAGGTTGTTCAAAGGTAGCCACTCATTCAAAGCACCACGAATATTGTCAAAGGGTTTTAACAGTTACAAACTCACCATTATGAGAAAAAAATATATTTTCAAAACCTTTCTTCATTACAAAAAGAGAAAATGAGCAGAGGGAAAAATGATGCAGACAAAGATGTTGGTTATATGACCACTGATAAAGTAAAAGAAGTCTTATCTAAAATGGGCAGTATCCAAAACAAAATAGTAGTAGATCAGTTGCAAGAAAATTGGTAATGTAACAATGTTAGTACCGTATAAAATCACAAAGGTGATTTTGGAGGGAGTGTAGCTGCCGCCAAGTTACCCCTAAAAAATAGGCCTAAATTCTTGTTGAGACCAGATCTCATTTTGTAAAATCAGCAGGTTCATTTCTCAGCAAAGCCAACCCTGTATTTCATTACCAGTGGCTTTGTCACCCCTTAAGATAATATTGCCAGACAAATATAACCCTTCCTTTCCCTATACTGCTAAAAATGTTGACCACTCCCTTATACCTCTGGCATAGGAATACACAGTCCTTGTTCTCAGGCCAAAAGCCTTAAACAGCCTTTTTAGCTCTGGACAGCAATTAGGATGGTCACACAATAGTTTTTCTCCCTGCTACTAGACACTGGCATTAGTTAACAGCTGCTAACAGTGCCAGAAAAGGTAAATTTTTTCCTTGTTTTTCCCTAAAGTTGAGTTTAAACTAAGTATTTTAGCACCTTATAAATATATTTTTAACACTTTGCTATTATTTTCTAAGAATATTTTCTACCCTTTTTTCGTAAATGATAAAAACCCAAACTTTCCTGCTGATTTGCCTATGTATAAAAACCCTTATTCATTGCTTATTAATTATAAAACTTCCCTAAAAGTTTTATTCTCTTTAATGTTTTGTACCTTTAAAAATGTAATATTTTTTGTATTTTATTTTATGTTCGTTTTTTAATTTGTTGTAGTTTTCACAAGGCTGCATTTATATGTGAAATAAATGTTGTTTTTACATATTATGTGGCTTTTGTCAGTCACTATGTATCAATGCTAGATGGCCGTCATACCTTCTAAATCTGAAACAAAGTATTAAGAAACAGGAAAATTTTGTTAGAAACAAAAAAGTGGGCTGAACTGTTATGTAAAATTGCTTCTCCTATTTGGCAGCGAATACTAAACAATCTTCTTACAGATGAATAATTGTAGCTTTATCTTCTGAATGTTAGAAATGCCATTGATGTCATTATCAGTTATATGATATTCTAAAATTTAATCAAGCATGCATTTAATCTTAGTAATATTTAATTTAGAGTAGCAAATATTGCACAAGATTAGCTGACAAAATATTTTTACATTTAAGTTTATAAGCATCAGATATACATTACTGGCCATTTTCATTTTTTCAAACAAATGATGTATTTCATACTATTTTTAGTATTTATTGCCAAGTGGATAATTCTAACTGAAAATAGAATGGTTCTTTTGTTATTATTACTTTGCAAAATTTTACAAGGCAGCCAGGAAGCCTTTGCTTGGGCCAGCCAATAAAATGAAAAGACTAGCATGGGGAAGAGAGCTCAAAAAAAACAAAGTGAGAAGATTGGAAAAGAGAAAGCCGGAAAGCACATCCTAAACAGGGAACAAGGGATGAGCCTCTTAACCTGTTCAATAGAAGTGGGTGGAGTGTGAACCTAGACACCAGAACAATTCATTTGATGCAAATGTTATTATGCAGTATTAACAAAAGAACCATTCTATTTTTATATAGAATTATCCACTTGGCAATAAATACTAAAAATAGTATGAAATACATAATTTTCTTTTAAAACTGGGGTAGTTTAATAATTATGGCCAGTAGTGTAAGTCATTGAAAATCATGTAAACATTTCAGAAAATATTGAGAAATTACATCATTATTTTTAAAAAATATTTCTTTTTACTGTTCTTTATTTTAATTTTTCCATAAAACTAGTTTCATAATGATCTAATTATGAAATTCTTAATTACTTTTGTGGAAAAAGTCAGTATCCAATCTAATATCAGTTTGAAGGCAGAACAGTATTTATTTAACATTGGATTTGTGTGTAAAATAGTAGAGCAGACTAAATTCTCTGACCTTTGTATACAACCAGTTTTAGAGAATAATAATTCTGAATTCAAAACCAAACATGGAATTCACTCATTCTCTCCAGCTATAGATAAAAAAGTCCAAAATTTAGGGTATGGAAGTTTGTGATTCTATCCTATACAGACACTTAATTGATAAAATAGGATCAGCATGCAAGCTAATGATTGGCATGCAAGATTATCTATAGAGTTATTAGAGTAGAAAAAATAACTCGTATCTTTAAAGTTTCTGAAAATAAAGTGTATATTTAAAATTTCATGAAAATAACTGTATAGACTTTTTATAAAATATATTAATTGTTGAAAAATCAATTTTTGTAAAAACAGTTCTTGTATAAATGTTACATCATATTGCTTGTATGCATGAATAAAATTCTTTGCAGAAAAAGGTCATTGAATATGGAATGAATTAGAAGTTCTTGAGGTTTAAATTGCAATTACATTTTTAAAACTATAATCTGAAAAAGGCTGACTTTTGCTCTAATGTCTTGGTAAGTAAAATTTTAATGTAAAAGTGATTAAAAGCTGTATAAAACAATGATAAACTTTATAATTTAGAACAAACAGAAAACCCAGGGGTTTTTTTTTTCCACTATTGCGCAGGGAGTTACATAGGGGAAGGTGATGAGAAAGGGAGGGGGGTTAGATATAGGAAATGTCAGAAGGAGGGTGATAGATGGGTAAGGATGTAGATGGGAAGAGTGTTTGAGAGAATGGGTGTGAGTTAGTGTGTTAGGAGGTGTCAATTGACCTTACATTTAAACTCCTGAAGATTGTAGCTGTTGGGGAAGCAAGTATGTGGAAGGGAATTCCACAGGTGGGAAGTGCGAGAAAAGAAGCTGTTGAAGTAGAAATTGCGGTTACATTTTATTGGTTTCACTGTAAAAGGGTGGGACCTAGTTGCTAATCTAGTATCTTGTGCAAATTCGTACCTAGGGAGCACTAGTGATCTAAGTTCATCAGAGCAGAAGCCGTGAAAGTATTTATAGAAGCGGCACAGGGAAGCCACATCACACTGGTGAGAGAGTGACTGCAGTCAGTCTGCCAAGTCAGTATCGATCACATTACAGATTCTCTGTTGTATTTTGTCAAGAACCCTGAGGAGAATAGCAGGGGAACCTGACCAGATGTGGCAGCAGTATTCAATACATGGGTGGATGGTAGATTTATATATGTGCAGGATATATTCAGACGAAAAAAACTTCCAGACCCTGCACAGAGAACTGACTTTCATAGCAGCAGATTTAGCAATGGATTCGATATAGTCATTTCACTAGAGGTCTGCTGAAAATGTGAGGCCAAGGAAACATAGTGTTTTACTCTCTGGGAGTCAAGCCTGTTCCATGCTAATGGGAAGTATGTGCAATTGTCTAAAAAATAAATCTAATAATGATCTTTATTAAATCATAAAAAATGTATTTGATTAAAGAAAGAAATCAATTTTAAAATCTCAATGTTGAGGAGGAAGTGAGATATTTTGAGATGAAGAAACAAATTATTCATGAATGTATGGAACATGAGCTAACTACCTAGTTCTGTTAATTAGAATGTTAATTCTTTAAGCTGCCATATCATAATAATATAGTTTGCTGATCTATAAGGCTCATGATAGGTATCTTACCTTTGATAGTTTGTTTATATACAGAGGGTGCGATGGATAAATTGTTGTCTAAATTTCACCAAAACAAAAATAACACTGACATCTCATTTTAACAGATATATTTACCAAAATGATGTAAAAATATCTTGAAACTCTAGAGAGTAAATTTGTTCAATAAAATCACCATTGGCTTCAGCCATTGCCTCCAAATGATTTTAGGATCTTTTGAAACTCTTCTGAAAATCTCCTTGTTTAAGTTGTTGAATTCTACCATAATCCTTGTCTTCAGTTCATCTTTGTTGCTCTCTTGCTCTGCTGCACTCCATATATAATAATCAAGAGGGTTGCAGTTTGAGGAGTTAGGTGGTCAGATGTAAGAGGTGATGTGGTTGTAGAAACAGTCATGATGGGGTTCTCCTGTTTGTGCAACATTGGGTAGAGTTCTATTGCCAGACACAGTTTTCTAACAGCCACCCTTTTGACTCAGGGCAGCACTACCTTTTCAAGGCACTTGATGTAGGCATTTGGGTTGAGTCTGAGGCCCTGTGGGAAAATAAATAGAGACATAACATTGCCATCAATGGTGATCATTCTGAGAACCTTCGTAATCATCATTAGTCTTATCTATTAGTCTTATCTATTAGTCTTATCTATTACATTAGTCTTATCTAACACTAAATCATCTGCACTGTCCTCAGATAGATTGACATCTGAACACTCTGAAATGTTCATATTGGTGCTTTTGGCATGAAAGCCAAGAAGCAAAGCATGCTGTTTTTAAATTTCTGTTGGAGTCAGTTGCATTATGGTGCTCTTTTTCTCACAGACAGTACCCAACAGATCCTACTATACTGTGTAGTTGGCAAAATAAAAAACAACAATGTGTATGTGCAAAATTAAAAATATAAAATGGCAATAATTTTGCCATCAAATTATATATATATATAATGTCTATATCAGCAGCAATTATTCAAGTAGTTTGGTTAAAGATGAAAGAGTTTTTAAGATAATTTTTCTATATTTCAAACTGAACAATTTTCCTGGTTTCCGGCACATTATTAAATATAAATATGAATTTCATAATGTTGATATGCATGTGTTGATATGCATGTGAAGATATAATATTTGAAAAATGATGAAACTGACATTGCCCAAAATCAAAACTCTTTGTTAATGTCCTATGAAAATTGAAGGTACTCAGATATTGTATGATTTATATTTA
This sequence comes from Ascarosepion bandense, assembly GCA_037127315.1. Lineage (NCBI taxonomy): Eukaryota > Metazoa > Mollusca > Cephalopoda > Sepiida > Sepiidae > Ascarosepion > Ascarosepion bandense. The sequence goes on from JBBBDQ010001261.1 coordinate 2,572,209, forward strand.
TATATGTACTAGAAACCAAAAAATAAATAAAACATCATTAATAAAAACTTCCAATAGTTTTTAACCCCATATACAGAGTGAGGCACAAAATTATTTCTAAGGTAGAATCAATTTAATTTAAAATAATACAATTTCTTCTTCTTCTTCTTCTTCTTCTTCTTCTATATGTCATGTACCTTCAGGGCGTAGACGATCATGACTTTCCACATTTCCCTATCTCTGGTGGCTCTTAGCACACTTTCTCCTGTTACTCCAACCAAATGCCACTCTGCCATTTACCTGCTCTGGCCCCTCAAATATGTTAGCTGCTTTACCCTGTCTCTTTTACCATCTATCTAAACTGTGAGTATCAGATTCTCCAAGCCTTCATTGCTCATTACATGTCCCAAGAACTTCAGCTGTCTCTTCCTGATGCTCAGCATTAATTTCCTTTTAGTTTTCATTCTTCCCAAAACCTCATCATTGCTCACATGCTTAATCCATGATATTTGCAACATCCTTCTGTAGGACCATATTTCAGTTGCTTCAAGTTTTTCCTTCATCTTTGATGATATTGTCCAGCATTCATTGCCATATTGAAGGACAGACATCACATAGCAATCCAGTACTCTCTTCTTTATTTCTAGCAAAATTTTCTTGTTTTTTAATGCTTTGCTCAGTTTCTGAAAAGCATCCTTTGCCATGCCAATTTGCCTTCAGATCTCAGTGTCACACTTTCCGTTTTTCATAAGAACACTTCCCAAGTACTTAAATTTTTGTACCTTCTTGATTTTAGTATCCCAAACCTATAATTGGCATTTTGGGCTCCTCCATTTGCTGATGATCATACATTCAGTTTTCTTGTAATTTATTTGTAGTCCTTTTTTTTGACGTTCTTCACCTACCTTTTTTAGAAGGTCTTGCAGTTTTCTTTTCATGTCAGTACTCTATCATCTGCATATCTTATGTTGTTCAGATTGTGACCATCAATGATGAATCCAGGCTTAATTTCCTGGGTCCTCAGAATAATCTTGCTGTACAAGTTGAATAGATCTGTCATCCTTGTCTTACTTTTCAAATACTGAAACACGCTCACACACAAACACACAAACACACACATATTTTATATACATATGCAAGTTTTATTAAAAATGACAATGTACTGTGATTAAGTTTTTTATTTAATTTTCTTGTGATATAATTTTTTCTTTTCTTGACATAAGTTATTTAGAAATTACCCAAATGTTCTGTATGCCTGTCTAGCCACTTTTAAGAATACTTTTAGCCATTATCAATGATGATATTATTTTTACTTTTAACTGAATGTATGGATTGTTTTATGTATGTAGCTAGAGTTTTAGGAATGTATTAACTGTGTTTGGGAAATAAAACCTTCCTATAACTCCAGATAAATGTTTTTCTATTTACACACCAATCCCTTTGTGGCCTAAAAAATAATTCAAGTGGGCATATATATATATATATATATATATATATATATATATATATACTAACACAGTGAAAGAAAGGTCATCCTAACAGAGTAAAAAGAGCTCAATCCAAAATGGTAAAAGAAGTCAACTCAGTATAAAGCAATTAAGCAGGCATACACTTAAGCACACTTAAAAAAGGTCAACACATTAAAACACAATTAACCACCTGCAAATCCTACACCACTTAAGAATCCCTCACACACATAGATAGTATATTACATAAAACTTCATATAAATAAGAAATAAACTGGGAAACAGCAGCATTAAAAAGAAAATTTCAAAATAAAATGATTTTATGAAACTTCAAAGATAGTATGACTGAAATAACACTGCTCAGTTATGCAACAAACTTCTCCACATTAATTCTATTAAAAATTTGTTCCTATATTGATATCAAGTATTTTATGCCAAAAATCTGCTTTCCTAAAATGTTTTCTACCGAAAAATGACTGAGAAGACCTCTAATTTTTTGCACTAAGCATCATTACAATTTAATACCACACACACACACACACACACACACACACACATATATATATATCTCATTTAAGCATTAATATCAATTACTTCTGCAAAAAAACAAAATGCAATTTATCTAGACCAAAAGACTAGAATGCTCAAAATTAAAAACAGTGGCATGTCTAGAGAATATACTCAAAATAATGGTTGCAATTGAAAGAAAAGCAAAAAAGGAAAAAATAGAAAAAGCTAAGGTGTGAGTGTAAAGTGAAAAATAAACTGAAGAAAAGACCTTATGCACACATTTAGGCAAATGCACACACAAACATGATCAACATGGAAAATCTTACACCAATGATAATTGCATAAAAAGAAAAGTAAAAAAATCTAAGCAGTCCATTGCTGAAATCCCCTGAATAATGGACAGACATTTTTATCTACAAAGCTCTGGAGATAACATCAATTAATTAAGTCACAAATATTTACTGATATTCATTATTTTTTTATAATTCTTTCACCCTAAGCTAGTGCATAGGTGGTTACATGAGAGGAGAGCAAGAAGAAAGAGGAACAAGATACAGTGGGTGTTGGAGAAAGGATAAGAGAAAGAGTAGAGTGAGAAGGAAGAAGAACAAGAGAAGAGAATGGTGAGGAAAGGATAAGAGAAAGAAAGAAATCATGGAGATAAAAGATAGCAATTGACATTATAGTTAAATTATTAGAGATTGTTGCTATCAGGGAAGCAAGTATATGGAAGTGAGTTCCACAGGCAAGAAGTGCAAGAAAAGAAACTGATTGTGTAGAAGTGGCAGTTACATTTGACAGTTTTGAATGTAAAAGGGTGGGATCTAGTTGCCAGTCTAGTAGCTCAAATACATTCATGTATGGGTTCACCAGGGAGATAAGTTTATCAGAGCAGAAGCTGTGGAAATACTTGTAGAAAAGACAGAGGAAAGCTACATCCAAATATGGAAACAGTATTCAGTGCATGGATAAATGGCAGATCTTTATATATGCAAGATGGATTCTAACAAGAAAAACTTACTGATCTGACAGAGTGACCCAACCTTCCTAGCAGTAGCTGTAGCTATTGATTTGATGTAGTCATTCCACTTGAGATCAGCTGAGAAAGTGAAGCTGAGGAGGCACAGTGTATTATTTTCTGCGAAACTAACATGATCCATGCTGATGGGAAGTAGGAGCATTTGTCTATGGTAGTTAAAGGAGAGCAGCTTCATTTTGAAGGCACTAAAATTTACAAGCCATTTCTTGCCATAGTCCAACACAGATTGAAGGTCCTTTTCAAGAGCAGCAGTGAGGTTTACTTTGTCAGCCTTGGCAAATTTCTTATTGAGGTAGAAGTAAATGGTGGTGTTGTCAGTGTAGATGCCTACTTGTGAACTGATTACATCAGAAAGATCATTGATGAAGATTAGGAAAAGTGTAGGACCTAAGGTAGAGCCTTGAAAGACACCAGCATTCATATGATAGAACCTGGAAACATGCCTGTTGAATATGACATTCATTACACAATTTGACAAGAACAATTGGATTAGATTGAACAAATGTCTATTTATAGAAGGCCAGCATGTCAAACCTCACCAAACACTTTGAAGATATCCAAGGTAACAGCTCAAGCTTTGATGTTCTTTTTGAGTGCCTGGGATTTGGTGATGGTTGTTAGCATATCAGTGGTAGACCAAGAGAAGCAGAAGCCATACTATTTGTCAGAGAATAGGTTGTGAGATGTAAGATGCTGTACCACCTCCTCATTGATAATAGCCTCAAACACTTTGCCAAAGATTGGTAGAAGGCTGATAGAATGATAATAAGAGGGGTCTGAGGGTTCTCCAGAGGTTTTAAAAATGGGAATTACACAGCAGAACATCCAACAAGCAGGAAAGTAGGAAGCAGAGAGGCAATAATTGTAAAGTTTGGAGAGGAAGGGGAGAGTTCAAGGCATACTTCTTTAGGACATTGACTGGGATTCCATCACCTCAACTTGCCTTATGGAGGTCAAGCTAAGAAATTATGTTAGTGACCAGAATAGGTCACTCACTTGGGCCTCACTTCTATGTGGGAAGTTGAGTGTAGGCACTCTAGATAAGTCAAATGTGAAGTTGGAGGAGAATTTGCAAACTAAGCACTCAAGTTTGTTTGCTGTGGTTGTGGGGACCTAAAATTTATTGAATAAAGGAGTAATCAAGGGTTTGCTGTTGTTTAACACACTTTTTCAGAGCTGATGGGTTACTATACATTGCTTCATTCTATCAGCAAGCAGTAGCTTAGCATCATTTAGAATCCTCTTGCTCTCTTTATGAGTAGAAGCAAAAAGGTGCCCATTGTTGTCAAATGCATCACTCTGGTAAAGCCAAGAGAATAAATGAGATTTAAGTTGTAACTTCCTTGCTGGGATAAAACATTGATGCTAGCTTTCACCCAGGATGAGACCTCAGAGAAGCAGTCATCAATGGGGAGCCAAACACTTTGTTCCAAGGGACATCATAAAGGAAATCACAAAACAATATCCAGTCTGCTGTTTAATAGCAGTAAGATATTCTACTGGCAAGAGGTTTCTGGTAAGAAGGTGATTGGAGAGATATTAATGGAGAGCATAGCATGATCAGAGTTGTCAAAAAGGCAGAGCTGCATGGAATGGCAGGAGTCAGAGGTAGAAGTGAAGCAGAGATCCAACAGGAAAGTGTATCTTTCAGTGATAGTGGGGAAGTGTGTGCAAAAATCCACCACTTGTTTGAGGAACTGAGTGATCGCAAAGTTCAGGGTATGGATGCCAGCAAGGTCAGTGATAGAGTTTTACATCCACCTGGCATGGTAGGCCTTGAAGTCACTGAACACAAATATATTAATGAATGGGTGAGAGGAAAGGACCATATCTATATGATCAGAAATACTAACAAAGAACAGTCAGGGGAGTAGAGAGAGCAGTAGAGAAAGAAAAGGTAACTGAGTTTAGTAGAGAGAGATGGAGACACATAAGAATGGTCAGGAGATTCAAGAGAAATCTCCCTACTCAGAAACACCCATATATATATATATATATATATATATATATATATATATATATATTAAAAAGCCCTTCTTCATTCATTTTCCAAAATCTTCAGGAAATAAATCCTTTAGAATTTACCTATTGTCTCACAATAAACTCAGGTTTCATTGACATATTTTTTAAAGATGGTTTTATTGCTGCTATATATATATTTTTTTCCAAAAATGTATTGCTAGTAGTATTTTCTTCTCAAAAAAGTATTGCAGTAATTTTTACATGGTGTTTTGACCCAAGTTTTTGAGTTCACTATTTGCTCATAGCTAGGGCACTAACAGGTGATACCACCCTGAGCCAGGGTGGACCTGGGAACAACAGCAATTAAGAAGTGGTTTCACAGAAAGCCTTGTGGTCGAATGTAGTTTATCATTATACTCAGAATGTCTCAATTTATCTATGTATATCTATTAAGTTTATGTGGAAATTTTATGAAAAAGTGAATTTGCCAATCTTTTTGCAAATCAAAAACTGGATACTGGAATCATTTTTATTTTCTTTTATATCAAATAACAAAATCAATCAGAAATTTAGATCTGTTTTTATTTGTAGATTTTATTTTATTATTTTTACAATATTTACAAATAAATCTTAAATATAATTTAATCAGCAATTTCTCTTACTGCTTATATTAAACTAAAAGCAAATTACATTAAAATGAATGTACTACTAAAATACAAGCCATCATTGTGTTTTGATTCCAGTTTGCATTGGTGTGAGCAAAATCTGGGAAAAACCTTTTCTACATCCATAAGAGAATGAAAGTTGAAAATATCACCACAGCAAAAGATGAAAATACAAAACCTGGTTTCAAAATATTTTTTATTTGTGGACTCACTCACTCAGCATGATTTGTGTGTAACACTTGGGATATCTTTACTGCTACTTCTCTTTGACCAGTGAGAACTTCAACTCTCTCTCTTTTGCTTTAACTATCTCTCTCCCATCACTCTGACTGATGACTCTCATCTACCACCTGACTCCACATCTCTACCTGAGGATGTGTGAATTTCTGACACTCCTCTATAACCCCACTGACTTCCACTAGGCAATCAGTAACTGAAAGCTGACAATTCTGACTATGACTCTGCAAGTGGAACATCCTAACCTCTAGCCAAGTGGCACTTATCCCCAAACTTTTTCATTTATTTACTCTATATCCTGTATAGTCCTTGTGGACTGTAGGGAGTTGCCTTGCAGATCTTACTTAATAGGCATTACTGCTGGTCATAAAACCCCAGATATTTCAGTCTCAGACAAAAACATTCACAGTTCACTTTGTGGGTATTTTGAACGATGTCCAGGTTCCATTGCATCACAAAATGTCTAGATACAAACAATCATATTAGTATAAATGTTATATTTAGTGACTGCACTTGTTTGAGTAGACATCATTATTTTTTAAACAGGGTAAGATAATTTTCTCTACAAGAGTGGGGATGTCTATCCAGATCCTGCTTATTAATGACTCTTTAATAACCTGACTTGTAGACATTAATTTATACTGTTTAAAAACATTGATGTCTACTCAAGCATGGGTATCCATTAAATATAATGTTTCAAGTAATAAGAAAGAATGTCAGGTGATAAATAAAAACCATTAATTCCTTAGAAATTATTTTATTTGTTAAGGATATGAAAATAAAATGAGCGTATTTTAATAGCTTATGAAATTTTGTTGATAAAATAATAAATTTTAATTATGCATTGATTTATTTTTTAAACTGATTTATAAGGATTTGAACAATAAAGATATAAAAAGAAAAATTTATTGAATATGGAGTTTCTTCTGAGCTGTATTTTTGTGTTAAATGGTCATGAAATTTGAAGGAAACTGGAACATGTTAAGTCCTCCTTCAAATCTAATTCAGAATTTGTTTCTATAACATCAATTAACTCAAAGTTTAAATCAAAAAATATTGATCTAGCATATGACTCTCTTTAATTGATTGTCTGAAATAATTTTAAACCAAAATCAATTTATGCTGAAAATATAAAATGAAAAGAAATAATTCATCAATGTTTGAAAGGGTCTGTAATATGGTTAATAAACTAAGCCTTAACTGGTTTTACTAATTACAAGTAATTGAATTATGAACAAATTTTGGTTAATTCAATTATTAAGCAATAAAGCCACTCATATGAGGCCAAATTATTGTTTGACTTTATGTGTCTATCAAAATTTATTATTTCAAATATGCAGGAATTTATAGAAATACTGTAAGAAAAGAAAGAGATGAGTATCATTCAATTCTTTTGATAATATTGAGCAGGAAAAAAAGTTAAAATCATTTTATATATTCATTTTAGCACAGCAATAAAAGAATTTCAAATTCTTTAACATTCATATTGTTGATATTGCATCCCCATTTTTTCTTATTGTTTCACCTCATGCACGGCAATAAAAACCACCAGGATACAAGGGGTTACTGAGAGTAAAAGAAACAAAGAAGACAATAAAAGAACAGGATTCAAGAAGACAAAAGATAATGACTGATGTTGCATTTAAGTCTTTGAAAATCATATTTGACAGGAAAGCAGGGATCTAGAAGAGAGTTCCACCAATGAGAAGTGCAAGAGAAGAAACTATTATAGAACTTAGGGTAACAAGGATCAGTTAAAATAACAAAATTATGAGCCCTAGATGCCAACAAGTACTGTTTAAATTCATTGAGGAACAAATGAGAAAAGCTCATCCGAATAATCACCATGAAAATATTTATAGAAAAAGCAAAAATGAAAAAACATAAGATTATGGAAAAGTGACTGAAGTTAAGCAAGACTGATAACATTCCTGATTCTTCTTTGGATTTTGAAAAGAGCCTTTAGATAAATAGTAAAAACACCAGCCAAAATGTAGTAGCAACATTTGATGCACAGTCAAATGGTAGACATGTAAATGTGCAAAATATGTTCTTGCAAGGAAAATTATCTATCATGGCACAGTGAACTGACATTTCTAGCAGCAGACTCAGCTAGTAATAATATAATCATCCAACTTCATGTCAGCATAAATGTATGAACAAGAAGATGCAAAGAATATTATTCCTGGAGGTTAGCATCAACCTTATTGATGGGAGGCAAAAATAGTTATTTATAGTGATTAACAGAGAGCAGTTTTGTTTTAGAAACATTAAAATTAACAATACGTTTCACACCAAAATTCACAGGTCAATTTTTAGATCAGCTGCCAATTTATGAATGTGATTGGTACATAAATTAAATTTATTGCTTTACATTAACATTAGATTCTGAAGAACAGATACCAAAAAAAGATAGCTTCTGAAGATTAACTATTTTTCATGCTCCAAATTATAATCAATTTCTCTATGTATTGAAAATGCTTTATCCAAAACCTTTAAGTTTATCATTCATCTTAAGTGATATTTTATGTGCATATTTTCAATAAATCTTTTCCTTAGTAACCTAATTCTTCAGTTTTTTCAACTTAAATCATTGTTCCATAAAAAGTCAGCTGCATTCTTTGTATTCATGTGATTATAGGTCATTGCAAGAATTCTTGGACACATGCATGAAAGTCTTTGTGATTAATTCTTCAATGAAATCCTTTGAAGGGTTTTGTTAACTAATAATGTTTTTTTTAGTTCAAATCTACCTTCCTAAATGGCAAACTATGAAAACCTGTCATCTATGGTCTTTGTTGCTTTTGTCTTTGAAGTCAAATTTCTCAGTTCACTAATTCTGTCATTCTATAAAAGGAATTTTGTGTTTGGTAAAAAAAATCTCACAAAAAAATAGTTCAAAGAAATGTTTGTGGTAACATTTAATTTATATGGGCACACAAGAAAAACAGATGACATGAGCTGAATTTTAGAACAAATGATAAGTTTATTAACTCACAAAATGATGAATAAATTACACAAATTAAATGCATTGTGTGCCAAATGATGGCAAATAACATGTATAGCTTTCAAAGAATTGATACAATTTTCAAAGCAAAGTTCACAGTAATAGCAAATAAAAGAATAATCACACCATCCAAAGACTTTTCCTTGATGTGGGAGTGACTTTGATGTTACTTTCAATGCCTGCTTGGTGATTGTTAAATTTTTTTTATATTGTTTTTGTTTCTGAACCCAGAGTGACCTGGGTTCCAGCAACAGATGTTCCTTGACTCCTTGAACTAACCTCTGGGCCCCCTTTTATAATTTATTGGTAGGCTCTGAATTCCCTTCTCAGAATTTGGAGGGTAACCTTTTGATTTATTTGTTCTGGAGGAAAAACAAATGCAGCTAATTTTCTATGAATTGAAATATTTTAAAATTATTTTTTAAATTCAAAAATTAAGCAAGAACCCAAGTCAACATCTGCTTTATCTCAAAAAAGCAGATGATACATTTTTAAGAAGCTTAAATTTCTTACATTTCCCTTCAGACAAAGATGCAAGAAAACAACAGACTTTTTTGCATATGAAATTTATATTGAATGACAAACAAGAAAAATTCTACTGAACCTTTAAACAATTCATAATGAATACTTTTTACAATAAATACAGAATGTAATTGTAAAATATTCTTTACAGCAAATATACAATTTTATAATTACATACAAGGATTTTTTCACAATCTCTGAACCATGTTTGAAATCATTTAATTTTTTACAAAGAAAAAATTGCATTTCTTTATTTTGGTCATTTACACAAAATTTGATTTCACCATTACCAACAAAACTTTAATGTAAAAATTGTTTACATTTGTTAAACTTAAAAGGCTTATTCATTTACAGAGTTAGAACAATATTTAATTTTTTTCTGTGCTAGTAATACAGTATTGGAACATGTAAATATACACGCCCGTTCAAAAATTTAAGACCACTTAAAAATCTTTAAAAAGAAATTATTTTTTACAGATAGATTTTAAACTCCTCCCACTTAAGGTTACCAATACTACAATCTAAAAGCTTATGGAAACAAAAAGCTACATTCCAAACATTTTATTTAGAAATTTTCATTTTTATAAAATGAGTCAATTTACACATGATCAAAATTATAAGACCAGACACAAAAATTCTACGAAATTGTACAAAAAGTGTATGAAAATATTTAACAACCAAATTTAATAATGAAGTCTACCTCCACTGCTTTTGATGACTTCAAAAATTCTGTCGGGCATGCTAGAAATAAGCGTTTCCATTAAGGTGCAGGGGATGTTGCTCCAGCTTCTGAAGATGGCTTCATAAAAGTTAATTTTTTGTTGAATATTGATTGCCATTTCGATAAACATCTCTTGTCATCCATCCCCAAACATTTTCAATTGGGTTCAAGTCCGGTGAGCATGCAGAATGTCCCAAGAGATGGAACCCATTTTCTTGTAGAAAGGTCAAGGTCCGTCTTGTAGCATGGATTGAAGCATTATCCTGTTGGAATAACCATCCATCCCCACACAAATGATGACCCTCCGTCATCAAAGATGCTTTTTGTAGCATGTTAACACAACCAGCCACTCTCTGACGACCCTGCATCACCTGGAGCTCTATCGTCCCTCTGTAAGAAAAGGCACTCCATACCATTAGGAACCCTCCACCACTATGACGTGTGGAGAAAATTTCAGGAGGCATGTTTTTGTTATACCAATATCGTTGAAAGCTATCAGGACCATCGAGATTGAATTTTTTCTCATCAGAAAACAGGACTTTCTTCCACTTCTCAACGTCCCATGTTTGGTATTCACGACCAAACTTTAAGCGGTCCAACTTGTGACGTGGAAGCAGCCGAGGAAATTGTTTACGCTTTTTATTTACCATGCCTTTTTGTCTTAAGTGTCGTCTGATGGTTATGGGACTGCAATCAGCATCTGTGACTGCCTTAATTTGACTAGAAGTAAGTCCCCAGCCTTTCATAACAACCCGTCTTATTCTCCTACTCAATGCAGGAGAAATTTTTTGGGGCCTACCAGAGGATTTTGCTTTTCCATAATTCTTACTGTTCTTTAGAAAGTTGCAAACCACAGTTTTACTGCGATTTATCTTAGCTGCGATCGCCCACTGTGACAAATCTTGCTTATGGAATTCTAGAATTCGAGAACGCTCAACTTTGGTAAGTTTGCTTGCTTTAGGCATGGTAACACCTTTACGCAGTGATTGCTAATCTCTAACTGAACTAAAAACATTGGAATTGCCATAGATGTAACAATTTATACCCCTGGTCTTATAATTTTGATCATGTGTAAATTGCCTCATTTTATAAAAATGTAAATTTCTAAATAAAATGTTTGGAATGTAGCTTTTTGTTTCCATAACCTTTTAGATTGTAGTATTGGTAACCTTAAGTGGGAGGAGTTTAAAATCTATCCATAAAAAACAAATTTCTTTTTAAAGATTTTTAAGTGGTCTTAAATTTTTGATCAGGAGTGTATATTCCTTTTAGTTATATTATAACCATTAATTCTGGCTTAAAGAAGTCAGTTTATTTTTGCATTAATTTGCAAATATGTAATTTGAAAAGACTTATACCAAATATAAAGATCTTTAGGATCAGATTTTTTATTTTTCATTTTAGCTAACCTCTTAGATTTTCTGGGTGAATCAATATTCTTTAGTGAGTGGTGAGAAACTGGGTCATTTTCATATACATATTAAAAATAATTCCAAAGAATGAAGATGGCTCACACAATGAGTTTAAATCAAATCATCCCCTATTTTAACTAAGCAAACCTTTTGATTATCACCTGATATAAGCTTAATTACTCTTTCTAATTGCTAGTTAGGGTTAGCAAGATTTTCATGATTGCAACATTGTTCACCTTAATATTTTCATATTTGTTTTCACACAGATCATTATATTGTTTTATTAAACTTTGAAGATATTCATTAAACTACAATTTTTAAAATATTTTTACTAAATAATCCTTTATCTCTAGAAATATAATTATGTCTTTTCTTTGAGGAAATTCACACACAATAATACATTCATCATCCATGCTTAACAGCAAGTCTTCTTTACAAATCAATATAAAAAACAATTGGGGATAATTATTTCAAAACCTGAATCAGAAGGACAGTGATAAGTTAATAGCTGGGAATTTATTGCCTTTTATTTATCTGATAGAAAAGTGAGTAGTTCAAAATACTTCACTTGAGATCATATGATTTTATAAAGACATTATTTCACAGTCTCGATCATTCATTCCCATGTATTGCCCATCCAAGCTGAATATTGAGTTACTGTGAGGTGTTTAATGCTAAAGTTAGAAAATATATCTAAAAGCACTTTAGAGTCAAGAAATTTTTTAATCAACTTACATCCGGTGACTTAGCATTATCGCTATAAATGAATGTTAGAGAATCTTATAATGGTTATCACAAACTCTCAAGCACTCATTTCCTTAGTCAATTCAATATGAATTGCTCTTACCTTCATACAAGTGAGGATTAAAATATGCATCGTATTTCCACCCTTTTTATTTTTAATCATTAAATATCCTGTGAAATCTATTCCTACATGAGAAAATGGTTTGATGAATTTCACTTTATGTTTTGAAAGATTAGTTAATTTTTGATATTTCAATGAAAGTGCATTATATTTTATGCAAAGATAACAGTTGGAAATGTAATTTTTAATTGTCTGAACACTAATGTTAATATCCATGATAATCTTGATAACTTCGAATGTTTCTCTAAAGATAAAATTGATTCTAAAGAACTAGCATAGCTAAAGTTGTGATATACTTGGTTTTGAATAATTTACTTATTGCAGTCACTTATACAATGTAGACCCCTTTCAAACCAAGCTACTGGACCCTTATTTAACCAAGAAGGAGGTGAAGTCTAAAATTTAAAGTTTTATCTTAGCTTTACCAGAGACAATCACTCAAGTAATCAAATCTGCAGGCTTTTCTGAGGAAGGCACATATTTGAATTTTACTGATAACCCATGTTTAGGATCTAACTCTTCTAGGGCTACTTTAATCTATTCTTGACAAACTAGTTTTTGATTTTTATGTTATCAAGCAATAACCAAAACACCATGATCTGAGCAACAACAGCAATAATAACATTTTTGATACAAACATTTGATAAAGCATTTCACAATGTTCTTAATGCATTTCATGACTAAGTACTCTGATGACAACTCAAGTGAAGGCAAAAACTTTGCTTTTCTGGGTGCTGTTTTAGCCTTAGATAAAATTAAGGAAGCCAAAGAAATCCTGTCTCATGTCTGAAACAAAACCATATGCCTTTTTGGAGGCATTTTCCCTATTATAATAAAGACCATTGTGTAATTATTTGTGTGTGTGTGTGTGTGTGTGTGTGTGTGTGTGTGTGTGTGTGTGTGTATCTTATCTGTCTCGCTCATAGAAAGAGAGACATTACCGAGGCAGAGTCAGCTTAGTACAATCTCTTTACTACCAGTTATTAAACCTCTTGTCGCATGTTTGCTTTTTAGCAGTGCCTTATTATTTTATTTTTTTGCAATAATTATGTCATCAAGTATATATATATATATCCTCTCTATTATAATGAAGATCGTTGTGTGTATATATATATATATATATATATATATATAGCATCTATGCATAGTTCATTCAGTAATGAATTAGAACATTCTCAGCTACTGGCATATGTTTACATGATATATCACACACTAAAAGTCTGCCTTCTTCTACCGAGTGCTCATAGCTCAGAGGTAGAATTGCCAACTGATGTCAATTCGGTCGGGTTTCAATCCTGGCTAAAAGCAAGCGGATGTCTAACCGTACTGATGAGTTATGATACAGTGAAACAGATCTGTCTGCAGAAGACTATATATATATATATATATATAATAATCCTCTCAAATATTTTGCCATCATGTTTGATGGCAGAAGTACACTCATCACAAAATTAAAACAATTCCACAGGAATTGGACTAACTGCACATCTGGGAAATTTCAAAGAACTTAAATGTACAAGAAGTTTCTTAGATAAATTATTCCAGATCTTTTAGTATTCTATTGGTATAATTCAATCCTAGGATAATTTCAATTTCCACAAGTCAGTCAGTCAGTCAGTTAAGTGCCATACGTGATACACGCTTGGGCGATCATGTCTCGAAAGAGACATGACTGACTGGGCAGAAGATTATCCCGTAGTAGGTTGCCATTGCTTTCTGTGGTAGACCGGTTGCCGACCAAGGCTATAGAACCCAATCTGTCCTGTTATTTAACCCATAACTGGAAGGAATAGATGGATTAATACCTTTCCCAAGGGTATTTGCGCGTAAGTGAATGCAATGAATTCAGCTGGAATTTTAACTCGGCTCCCTGATTTCTCGTTCCGAGCCGATATCCAACGCACCACAACGCACATCCTTTCCACAAGTCACTTAGAAGTATTCTCTCTTTAATTGTCAGTGGCAAGCACAAAGACAAGGGGTCAAACATTCTAGAATTTTGTGCCAGTATCCTTTTGGTTTTGGCAGAGAAATCAAAAACTGCCATTGAAATTTCTAAAGTATCTTTGGTGGTATTGTACTTATATCCTAATTTTTTTTCTCAGCCACTACAAAATGTTCTACAGTTTTTCTTATTGTCTTCTATACATTTTTTTTAATTCCTTGCAATTTGAATTATATGAATGAATCTCAAAACTTCCATTCACCATTCTTTTCATGGATTCTTTATGTAATTATAACAATTCTTCAGGAGAATCACTTGTCTTAATGAAATTATTAACATAAAAATTTGCTCTTAACATAACAGTGCATAAATCATTACAGTATTTGTTAACACGGGGTTGGAGAGAAAAAATTCAATATAAAGGAACTTGCTATAAACCCAATGATCAAAGATATATATCTATAACAAAATAATTTTCACCTTCATTCAAGAAAAAAAAATTATTTTCATTTGTTAACTTGATCATAAGAAAGGAATTTCTAATACTGACTAAGAAAGTATATTTCTTACTTTGAAAAGTGACTTTATCAAATCTGACATGTTGTTCATCAAATTGACACCAGAGTAAACGGCTTTATTTAATGATGGTGCACTATCAGTTTTAAGTGAACAGTTAAATGCTGGTTTAATTTTAGTAGTGGTCTGTTCATAATTTTAATTACAGGCCCACGTCCATGTATATTTTTCATAATCTTTAGAGAAAACAGATATACATCCCATAATTCCTTCTTTTTCCTACTCATGAAAAACAGTGAAATAATTGTGAAGTAAGTCTTTCTTTTCTAAACTTTTGACTACCCTATCGAAACCTTCAAAGCAACAGCATAATTAGAAGGAACTAGTTTTAATTTATCCTTCTTTCACAGAACATTTATACAGTTAGTATCATTTTTAAAACTAATAGAGGTTTTAATCGTCTAATTTGTTCTTTATCAAAATCACATAAAGCATCTTTGATCTCTTTTAGCCACACTGTCTTCAAACCTGTCACAAATAGGGTTAAACTAATCTGCTTTTGGGGACAAAACAAAATTCCTGTGAGTGATTGGTCAGGAAAAATATCACAATATGATTGTATAATAGTTATCACAGTCATTGATTCTTATTTCTCTCTTCATGGATTTGCTCTGGAAGCAAGAAATTATACATATTTTCTAAAAGAATTATGCAAGTGGGAATTTTCCATGCCAATCCTTTTATGCATTTTATTAACCCCATTGACCTCATGTACTGATTAATATCCACCCATAATAATCCTTGAACAGTAATATCCTTATTGTCCATATTAGAAAAGTTGCCAGCTAGTCTGTAGCTGAGACCTTTCAAATTATTTTTCGCCCTACTCACACTGTCAAAATTAAAATTTATATAAAATTTTTTATCAATTAAAATCGGTATTGTTTTATAACAATTAGTAAATACTACATTAATTTTTGTAGCAAAACTTTCTGCTGAAAATAATAAACGTCTTTATATCATATTCTCTTGTAGAAGTGTTTGTTTCGTAATCTATTTTTTAAGGACTAAGTCTTAAAAATATGATCTCTGACTTTTAGTCTCAAGCAGACAAAGGAAAACACTCTGTCTTCTTTAGGGACTGATACTTTTACATTAGGGAGTAGAGTATTTTCTTTAGGGACTGATACTTTTACATTAGGGAGTAGAGTATTTTCCTTAGGGACTGATACTTTTACATTAGGGAGTAGAGTATTTTCCTTAGGGACTGATACTTTTACATTAGGGAGTAGAGTATTTTCCTTAGGGACTGATACTTTTACATTAGGGAGTAGAGTATTTTCTTTAGGGACTGATACTTTTACATTAGGGAGTAGAGTATTTTCTTTAGGGACTGATACTTTTACATTAGGGAGTAGAGTATTTTCTTTAGGGACTGATACTTTTACATTAGGGAGTAGAGTATTTTCTTTTACCAGTCCCAGGCTCAATGTACACAAATTACATAAATTTCATTCTTTACACCTCTCTAACTTAGCACTTAAAGAAGGTTAATTTTTACAATAACTGGCATAATGCTTATTTGTTTGCAAAAATGATACTTGTGATAACATTTTTAGTACTAGTAGTAATAAAAAATTTTCAAGCCGAGTTTGAATTCCATTTTAATTCCTTGCATTCACTTATGCACAAATACCCTTGGGAAAGGTATTAATCCATCTCTTTCCTCCAGTTATGGGTTAAATAATAGATTGGGTTCTATAGCCTTGGCTGGCAATCAGTCTATCGCAGAAAGCAATGGCAACCTACTGCGGGATAATCTTCTGCCCAGTCAGTTATGTCTCTTTCGAGACATGATCGTCCAAAGTGTGTATCATGTATGGCACTTAACTGAGTGAGTTAGAATTTGTAGGGTATTAAACCCTTTTGTTTTCTTTCTATTACTAATACTACTGTTGCTGAATTTTTATTTGGTTGACTATAATGTTTTTATTGCCTCATTCGATTTATTTAAAAATCCCCTATAGTGAAGGATAATTTGTACCTGTTACATGAATAATTTCTTTTTTAAAATACCTGTTAATTTAGTAAATTTGATAATACTTACATGTCTCTCACCAAAGGAACCTTCCTCTAAAAGATCAAGGTTAAAGGCATTCTATAATTCATATACGTATGCCTTACATTTTGGTGATGTAGAATGTTTACAATCAGCATTATATACAGGAATTCACTCATTGATCTGCTTGAATACTTCATTATTAATGAATTGTCTATCTGAAAATTCTTCACTTAACAAATCAATAGCTACATCATAATTCTCATCATTAATTGAAATTTGCGAGGCATGGCCTGCTAAATAAGCTTTTATTTGAGTTTATGTTAATTATATAATTTCTGAACTAGGCTATGAAGTTTTTAAATGTAAATTTACCTTTTTTTGCAGTCCTTTCTATTAAAAAAGAGACATTTGAGTTTGGGACCCAATACACCAAGAAAGCCTACAGAACTACCTTTTTATTGGTATCATCATCACCTTCCTTTTTCACTCAACATTCGATCTGAGTGAGGTTTATGAATATATCCCTTTCAAATTCTGCTTCCATCAGAAAATCTTTCATCTACTTTTTTATCCCTCCAGACTTTCTATTTGGCTGTTTATGTTTTTATGTTATCAAAATATTTAACAATATTATTTCTTTTATGCAAAAAATAATCCTTACTTGAACATCATTTAAGCCATCTAAATAGGTTTCAGTTTTAAATTTAATTTGACTCTGTGTTAAAGTCAAGGAGCTATATTCACACATGTTATACAGTAGTTCTTTTAAGTAAAAATGCTAATTATTCTATAGTTACTGGCTAGAAAAGTTTGAAACTTATGTCACAGTACCTTTAAAAAACACTGCAGCTATTTTAATTACTCAAATAAACAGCCATGGCTTCAATTTCCAAATAATTTAACGGTGTTAAAGTGTAGCACATTCAACAGTTTATTTATGTTTGTAAAGGAATTTTTGATCTGGTAAAAAATTCCTATTAAAAAATAGTTAAAACAAATTTTTGAGGTAACATTTAATTTATATGGGCATACGACAAAGACATGTACGAGCTAAATTTAAGAACAAATGAAAAATTTATTTTACTGTTACCACAATATAATGAAAGAATTACACAAATTAAGTGCATTGTGTGCTAAATGATGGCCAATAACATGTATGTAAAAATAATCAATGCAAATGAATTATGCTCTTTTGCAATAAGCATTATAATTCTGCATATGGTCTTCAGAATAGAAAACTACATATAAAATATAGAAAAGGAGAAAATACTTCTCTGAATACTTTTCAAAGAATTGGTACAACTTTTAAAGCAAAGTTTCTGGTAACAGAGAAGTAATAGAACAAGTATAGCAGCTGATGACTTTTCTTTGATGTGGGAGTGTAACTTTGACGTTCCTTTCAATTCTGTCTGGTGATTGTCAAATTTCTTCTGTATAGTTTTTCTAAAGCAGCTGTTCATCAACTCCTTGAATTAAATCCAAGACACCCCCTTTATAGCCTACAGGTAGGCTCCAAATTCCCTTCTTAGAATTTGGAGGGAAATCTTTTGATTGGTTCTGGATGAAAAACAAACGCAGCTGTTTTCCCACAAATTGAAATGTACCAAAATTAATTTTGAAATTCAAAAATTAAGAAAGAACATAGTACAGCATTGGCTTTCTCTAAAAAAAAAGCAAACAATACATGATCAAGCAGTTTAAATTTCTCATACCATCTTTATCCAATTACACAGCCAATTATTTATTATTAGTGTCAAAAGTTCTGTTTATAGTCAGGCTCCTTTCTATCAGAAATCTATTTTATTTTTTCTCACTTGCAGTTTTCTGAGGTTTTTATTGGATTGTATTGTTGACAATTGCAACTACAAAGCAATATTCTTTCCTATGTTTCCTTAAAAGAAAAATCAGTTTAATTAAATAGATATGAATTAAAAAGAAAAATTTCTATTTTTTCCCAGTTTGTAATGAATAAAAGAACAATTTCAAATATATCATTATTTCCCAATTACATCTCATTTCTTTGTTTCACACATACTATTTTTCAATTTCACATATCTTATTATTTCTTAAATTCACTTATTTTATTTCACAATTTCACATATATTATTTTGAAGTAATATTTTTATTTTGTAAATTATTGTATTTTTAAGAAAATGGTTCATATTTGCAAAGTTCATATTACTGAAACAAAGAACAGTTCTTAATGTAATTTACTATAGAATACTAATCCTAAAATTGTATACAAAATGGAGGCATGGAAATGTAGATAAAGTTTAGCTTAGTTTGATACAAAACAAAAGAGTGCATATGGTTATATTTTCAATCAAACCATTTTTTTGATTTTTGGATTGTTAAATTTTAGCAACTAGATTATTGCAAAAATTTGTTTTCATTCCAATAAATTAGCATAATATTTATGAGTTCAAATTATTTATTCTGATGCCTAAACACAGGTACCAAGCTATGTCATGTTGTTGTCCTTCTAGAATAAAAACAACACTTCTATTCATTAGATATTTAAATCTTGGATCTTACAAATTTTATGAATATAAGATTGTTTAAAGAAAAGGTTTTAACTTAATCTAAAATAGTGGTTATCAACCAGTGTGTAGAATTCTTAAAGTAAATTTTATCAATTCAGTCAGGAATTAGGGCCATAGATTAGCAGATTCAAACTGTTGAAATATTAATCTTTCTTCAAACTACAATTCTGCAATGTCCTTTTTGTGTCAGATCATCATGGAAGCAGAGAGTCAATTCTGAAATATGGTGAAAAGTGGGTAAGAGCAATAATCTGAAGGTAGATATTTATATTTTTTTTATAATAAATATCCCAGCTTGATATTTGCAATCAAACTGAAGTTAATATGGCACCTGATATAAATTTATTCTTTTGCTATTATTTACTTTTTATGGCATTTACTATTTTATCTAATAAGTTTTTGATGTAGAGATACCAAAGTGTGATTATTTATCTTTTTACAGGACAAAATTGCAATTTTACTGAAGGATCTTGAGGTTCCCATGATGACAACCAATGTTAATGATAGTTGCTGTTTAGACCATGAGGAAGAGATGTGTGGTAGCCAGAAGCAATTCAGGCAATTAATGAAAGCCAT
This sequence comes from Ascarosepion bandense, assembly GCA_037127315.1. Lineage (NCBI taxonomy): Eukaryota > Metazoa > Mollusca > Cephalopoda > Sepiida > Sepiidae > Ascarosepion > Ascarosepion bandense. The sequence goes on from JBBBDQ010001261.1 coordinate 2,592,236, forward strand.
GTGCCCTAAATAAAGAACAAAAGACATTATCTGGAGTAAACATGTCTCTCTTAGAAACATTGTAAATGAAATCTTCTTTATATTCATGCTTTTAAAAACTGCTTGTTTTTCATATATTCTATAATTTATCAGCATGGGATGAATTGTGATGGATATATTTGTACAAAACATATTGTATGACATATTTGCATGTTCTAGAGGTGTATATAAAATGTTCTCAGACACAGTTAATCTTCGGAAGTACCTTCTTTGAGTTATTCTAGTTTTTTCTTTCCCGTGTGTTAAGGTGTTAGCATATCATGATATACTAATGCCTAATTTGGGCCTTGGAGAGTAGAATAAAACAAGATATTTTTTCTTTGTGAGAACCCCATTCTTGGTATTTTCTAAATAAATGTTTATCATTTAGAAACTATTTTTTTCATATCTTGCCAAAGTTATTAAAAACACAATTTTAGAAAGTTAATTTATAATTTTATCCCATAAATGTTACTGAAAGTGAGGAATAAATATATCTGATTTGTAGATTGTCAAGAAATTGTAGATTTTACAAATAAAAGATTAGTAAAGTAAAGTGAAGTAAAGATGATTTTAAATTTAGAATGTCCTCCTATTTACTTATCCATTCTAAAGTTTCAAATCTTTAAGAAAATTGACCTCCAGTTGAGTACATTTAGCACCGAGCTGTCATTTTAAAGACTACTTTAAATCTTGCTATTGAAATAAGGCTCTTTGCTTCTTCAAATTCTTTGCCTCTTTGCAAATTCAGTTTTAAAAGCTTTTCTTACATCAGTCAGAAGTTTTTGCTTTGGCTTTCAACTTTAATTTTCACATTGACTATCACTATCTATTAAGTTTTCTTTCTAAAATTTCTTCTCTTTTTAAACATACATTCCAACCAAGCACTTTCATGATTTGTCACAACACAATCAATACTACTTTCCTAAATAATCTTGTAAAAAGCTCCTTCCATTTTATTATACAAAGACTAGCTTAATTGACTTTCTGGTTTGTTAGGTATACCACATGATAATGTTCAAAACAATAAAATATATAGGAAGAATATTGCACTTTACTTACACTGATATTGTCACTATCAAAATTATCTCAAATATACTATAATTAAAAAACACTCAAGATCCTGGGGCTGAAAGTATGTCAAATTATTCAACCAGTTTTTATAAACAGATTTTCATAGAAATTGAATTGGCTTCCAAACAAATGTCTAATTTCTATTCTGTGATAAATTCTGCAACAATTTAATATTTAATTTCTATAATTTGTACAAGAAAATAAGTAAAAGATATGTGTGCAGATAAAAATAAAATACCTCAAACCAAGATTCTAAAGTTTTGGTTTATATAATAGGAGTTCATTAACACAGACTTCTTCATGTGATGTGTCCCTTCAGGAAGTCGATGATAATGGACATCCACTTCCCCTGTCCCTTGCCACTCTTAGTATTTTTCCTCTTAAATTCTGCTTCACCATCCATTTGCTCAAGTCTGTCAAATATGTCTCACGCTGTTTTCTCCTGTCTTTCTCTCCATCATGTGAGTATTCCTGGCCCTTCTTCCTCATTACGTGACTCAGGAACCTCATCTGTCTCTTTCTGATGTTAAGTATGCATTTGCATCCTCTCCAGCACCTCATCATTGCTCACATGCTCAGTTCATGGTATCTTCAGCATTTCTGCTGCCTCAAGCTCTCCTTCATCCTTGGAGAAATTGTCCAACATTCACTGCCATACAGAAGGACAGATATCACATAGCAATCCAGCACTTTTTCCTTTATTTCCAATGAGATTTTCCTATCTCTCAGTACTCGGGTTAGCTGTTGAAATGTGTCCTTAGCCATGCCAATGTGTCTTTCGATCTCAGTGTTGCACTTTCCACCCTCTGTCAGAACATTTCCCAGGTATTTAAGCATCTTAACTTATTTTATTTTAGTTTCTCCAACCTGTAGTTGGCATTTTGGGGTCTTCTTTTTGCTGATGACTATACATTCAGTTTTCCTGAAGTTTATTAAATCATGAACTTATTTTATAAAACTTCTTTTTTCCATATTTTCCAGAAAATCAATCAAATAACTAACAGAATGTATTAACCAAATCAAATTTAGTTCAAATTAGTGCAAATAACATCATAGCACCTTGATATGCATGTGTTCATATATATATATATATATATATATATATATATATATATATAAATCTTAAATATTGAAAATCCTAATACTATAAAATTTTATATCGGTTCTACTAAAAATCCATTCAAAACTCGCTGGTATCAATACACATTGTCTTTCAATAATAATTCTTATAAATACAGTACTTCATTATCCAAATACTATTGGTCTTTAAAGGAAAAAGACAAAACACTTACTGTTCAATGGAAAATCCTTGCAAAGGCCTGAACTTGTAACTCAACTCCCTCCATGCACCTTGCTACCTTTGTCTCAACGAAAAATTAGAAATTATCAAATTTTGGGACAAGGTTAAACTGTTAAACCAGAAGGACGAGCTCACAGTTCATTGTAAGCATAGTTCAGCATTTACATTAAAATCTGGGTTGTAATATTGAAAAATTAAGGAAAATATCCTTAACTGCCTTTTTGATGGGTGTTAATATTCGGGTTGGGCATTCTGGCTGATCTTTACTGGGTGCGTTGTTCGCCATGTGTTATACTATTTTTGCCAGCCGTTCAACCTGATATTGATCGGCGGGTTGTATGGTTATGTGGTGCTCTACCCAACATTGGTTTTCACGGGGCTGGGGATTTGTAAATAGTTAAGAAACTATGTGGGACGTGGGCCTTGAGTATCATGGTTATTAGTTTTTGGTTTGACAGTCAGTGCTATGGTGAAGCATGTTGGGCTTTGGCTGAATGATTTGTATTGGTGTGGGCTCTGTCATGTATTGACGTGATAATCGATGTTGGATTAGATGCCTCATGGCTATTTAGATTGGTGTTTGGTGTTGGGTTCGGTGCTTGCAAAGTGTTATTGTGTTGATATGTGCTGGATTGTGTACCTGGGGAAGAATTTGTTGGGGCGTTTGAGTCGGGTGAGGGTACCCATCAGATATAAGCAAATTATATTTGTGTGTGTATATATATATATATATATATATATAGGTGTATATGTATTTATGTATGTACGTATGTAGTATGTATGTGTATAGATAGATAGATAGATAGATGTTGTCTTGAGTTTCATGCTTTTTTGATCATCTAACAAACTGTTTTAATTTTTTCTTTAAAATACTGGATATATACAGACATGCATATATTGATGAATTTTTGTGAAGGTGGGATGAACTTTGGGAGGAATATTTATTGTTGTGATGCCTTTTATACAAACACAGACATAAATTAACACTTGTACAACCATTGATGTGCACAGAGACACATGCACACGTGAGCTAAACAACTGGGGCCCACAATCATAACTTCATATGAACGATATGGAGCTTAGCATATATATGTATATGTATGACGTTTTGCACATGCATATGCATTTAACTTTAGCTTGTGTTTTTGCATAAGTATATATTTAATTCTGTTTATATGTTCATGCATTGAAATATGATTATGTCTATCCTGACCACATTCATCCAAGGCTGGTAACGTTATGAATTTGCCTTGAGTGTATCCAATATGTAGCAATTTAGTCTGTTTAAAAGTTAACAGACAAACTGACAAGTCAATAAAGGCTAAATTTTGTAATTTGTGTATGTATATATGCGTGGGTGTATTAATCTGTATATGTGTCTGTTTGCTAGTGTTTGTGAATATACTTGTCTATTTTTCCATTTGTGGATGTTTGTAGGTTTATTTATGTATGCGTTCTTTCTCTTCCTTGTTTAATATATGAATAACTTTCTAAATCTACTAAATTGTTAAACTAAAAAATATTTTTTTTAAGTTTCGCAACAAAAATAAAGTAGATATAATAGTTAATTAATAACGCTGATCTCAATTTAATCAAATTTTAATACCAATGCCCACCAAGATTAATTTTAAGTCTGCCCACATATTCTCCAAATTAGAAGTTGCTTTACTCTGATTGGTCTACATTGTACATACAATCATGCCTCCCTGATTAAATGGGTCTTGCTTGTTTTTAACCTTTTAAAACCATTCAATTTAAAATAACCACATCACTTGACAAGACACAAGAAGTGCCGAAACAAAATAGCTACTTTTGTAGTGATATTGTAATATATCCATATTATAATTTCTGAATATATATATATATATATATATATATATACACACACAAATTTGTACCTCCTTACTCCTACAAGACAGAAAAATGTAAGAATGCTGGAAAAATTAAATAAAAAATTTATGAAATTCTCCTTGTTTGTCATATCTAATGAAAAATGTTTAAAATAAAGATTGCTTCCCAAATATACATTAATATATGTGTATATCACCATTCTTGGCAGATTTTCTGTTATCATAATGTGGGATATTTAAAAACAAAGATAATGAAAAGAAAAAGAATAAAGCTGAATTTAGCTAGATTAAAAAAAATTATTTAAAAAAAACTATTTAAAAATTTTGAAACTACCAGCGTCTCTCATTTATGTGCATATGGAGTCACAGCAACACTAACAAACCTGTCTGATGAAGCCCTAAAAATAATATGCATCACAAATAAACCTTTTTCATTTTTTCTTACATTTTCTTCAATACATTTTTGGATTTATAAAAATATATATTATTGTCACAGATCATATATATATATATATATATATAAAGAGTGAGACTGTGTGTGGTTATAGAAATCAACACAGCATGGTGACTGTCAGTTTCATGCTTCAATGAGATGTTTAGACCAAAACCATACCACCATGCATTATGCCTAAAATGCTTATATCTATAAAGCCTCTATCTTTAATACTGAGCACTCTTCTCTTATATAGTAAATTCTAAACAAGATACAATCATACATACTGTTAATATAATCAATGATTACAAGTTTTCTTATGTTGCATTTATTGAGTAGACAGCACACTTTCATTTAACATGAAAAACTGGGCTACAATTAAAATTTATACAAAATAATGCAATATATTTAAAGTTATTTTACTAAAAATTGTTATTTCCATTTTTGATCCAAATTTAAAAGTTAAATATAGATACAAAAAAGGAGAATGTTAAAAGATATAGATATTAGAATGAAAGCTAAAAGCCTTCAAACAAAGTTGATGCAAAGCTTTTAAAAAATCATTTTTATATATTTAATCATTATCTCTCTCACTTTCTTTCTCTTTCTCTCTCTCTCTCTCTCTTTCTGATTTCCTTAAACTTCTTTTTAAAATATACAACCACAGAATCAGCATGGCAAAAGTAGTGATGCAGTTTCTAGAGTAATGGTGTTTACAAAATGTCACCAACCAGTTTTAAATTCAAGTTTTACTTCTCTTAGATTGGTTGACAACCAATGCTAAAAACCCCCACAATTTCCTGCTATTTTATTGGTAGCTGAGGGGAGAAGAGATTGATTCATAATTTTCCTCAATGTTATTTGTGTGAAAATGAACACATCAATAATTGGCTAGGGACACTAATTCCACTTCATATAGTTATATATTTTATATCAGTCATTATGGGATACATGCTTGGGTGATCATGTCTTTTTTTAAACATAACTGACTAAGCAGAAGATTTTCCCACAGTAGGTTGCCATTAATTTCTGAGGTAGACTGATTGCCAATTAAGACTTCTTCTTCTTCTTCTTCTATGAAGGCCATGATCGCCTTGTCCTTTGAGGACATAGGCGATCATGGCCTTCCACGTCTCCCTATCTCTGGTGGCTCTTAGCATGCTTTCTCTTGTAATGCCTTGCAGCTCCAGTTCTGTCATACACCTGCTCAGGCTCTTCAAATATGTTATCTGCTGCTTTCCTCTATTTTATTTTCCTCTATTTGGCCTGTTAGTATCAGGTTCTCCAAGCCCTCCTTCCTTATTGCATGTCCCAGGAACTTTAGTTGTCTCTTCCTGATGCTCAATATTAATTTCCTTTTCATTTCCATCATTTTCAAAACATCGTCATTGCTCATATGCTCGGTCCAGGATATCTGCAGCATCCTTCTGTAGAACCACATTTCAGCTGCTTTAAGTTTTCCTTTCATCTTTGTTGATATTGTCCAACATTCACTGCCATATTGAAGAACTGACATCACACAACAATCCAGTACTCTCTTCTTTGTTTCTAGTGAAAGTTTCCTGTGTCTTCTGGAACATGTCCTTTACCATGCCAATTCACCTTTGGGTCTCTGTGTCGCACTTTCTGTCTTCAGTTAGAACACTTCACAAATATTTAAATTTTCATACCTGCTTAATTTTAACATCCCCCACCTGTATTTGGCACGTTGGGCTGCTCTTTTTGCTGATGACCATGTATTCAGTTTTCTTGCAGTTTATTTGTAGTCCCTTCTTGTCACTCTCTTCAGCTACCTTCTGCAGGAGGTTCTGCAGTTTCCTTTCTGTGTCTGCAGTCAGCACTGTGTTGTCTGTGTATCTTATGTTATTCAGATTGTGGCCTCTGATGACAAATCCTGGCATAACATTTAGGGTCCTCAAAATATTCTCGCTGTACAAGTTAAATAAATCCAGTGAAAATATACATCCCTGTCTTACGCCCCTTTCTATGATTGTATATCTGCTGAATTCATTACCTGTCCATATGCAAGCAGTTTGTTGCCAGTAAAGATTCTTAAATACCCTAACGTCTTTCCTAAATATGTTGAGGCTGTTGAGCATCTCCATCAATTCTTTGTGGCGTATTTTGTCAAACGCCTTTGCATAATCAATATAGCACGGGTATAAGTCCTTCTTCATTTGTATTGCCCTTTCAGAGAGCATCCTAATCATAAATATGGCGTTCCTTGTCTCGGTGTCTTTGACGAACTCGCACTGTTCTTGTCCTATCTCTGCCCTGATTCTGCTTCTTGCTCTATTCATCATTATTCAGGTGATCAGTTTTGTAATATGATTCATTAAGCTAATAGTTTGATGTAGTTTGCTCTCGTTTGCACCTGGCTTCTTAGGCAATTCTATGAAAATGGATTTGCATAGGTCATCTGGCATTATGCCACTGTCATAAATTTCATTTATTATTTCTGTAATTTTCTCTATGCCATATTCTTCTTGGGCTAACAGCAGCTCTATGACTATGCCGTCTGGACCAGCCGCTTTGTTTCTATTCAGTTTGGCTATTGCAGCTTCCACTTCAGACTTTAATATTTCCAGTCTGTCCTCATCTTTGTGTATTATTGGTTGCTCGCTCTTGTCATAGAAAAGATCTTTTATATATTCTTCCCATCCTGGAGTATTTCCTCTTTCTCCAGTATTATCATACCATCCTTGGATTTTATACATCCTGTTGAGGAGCAGGTTTTTTGTCCTGTCAGTTTTGTTATCTCTTTATTCATGTCTGCTTTATTAGTCCTGCTCAGTCTCTCCACATCTGCGCATTTGTCATTGAGCCATTCCTCTTTTGCCTGTCTGCATTTGTTCCTTATTTCCTTGTGCAGTTTCCTATATTCTCTTCCATGTCTTAGTATCATTTTCTCCTTCCTTTGTATCATGTCAAGAATCTCTTCAGTCGTCCACTCATTTTTTCTCCTACGTCTGATTTTCTTTGGGGCAACGTTGTTTACGGATGTCACCATCGCTTCCTTTAGTGAGTCCCATTTTGAATGTCCTTGTCCAATTTTTTCTTTGTATTTCTTTTTCACACTGTTAGTGAATTCTTTATGCAGGTTGAGGTCATTAATTAGTGTGTTGTATTTCAGTCTTGGTGCCATGCTAGGCTTCTTCATTCTTCGAAGTTTTACCCTTAGTTTGCAGATGACTGGTACGTGGTCACTCCCGCAGTCAGCACCTGGGTAGGTTTTGCATTGCACCACTGCATTTCTAAATCTCCTGTTTATGGTTATGTAGTCTATTTCATTCTTTGTGTCACCTCCTGGGCTTTTCCATGTTTATAGATGTTGTGGGTGTTCTTGAAACCAGTTGTTAGTTATTATCTGATCATTTGCTATGCACCATTGGACCCATTTTTCACCTCGTTCATTGTGGACTCCTAATCCAAAGTTGCGGGTTGTGTCTGCTTCCCTCTCTTTGCCTACTTATTATTCTGATTTCTTGGCTTTTGTACTGAGCCTTGGCATTGTCCAGTATGGAGTAGAATGTTTCTAAAAATAGATTGGTGGTTAGTTTCATATCTTCTTTTGTCTGGGATTCAAAATATAAGTGAATCTTTGTGTCTTTTATTGAACAGGACCATTCAATAATTTTGAAAATGCTTTGAAAGAAGCATGATCAGTTGCATTCTTTAAAAATAAAGCTATATTTGTTTGAAAATATTGATTCAGGCATGACTTGCCAACCCACACATGCACATCATTAATAACACATCACTCTAATTTTCTAATCAACAATAGGTTTTGTGTTATTTTCTTTTCTTTAATTATCTTTTCTTACATATTTTTCAAGCCTCACTGATAAGTAGTGTCAAAAGTGATTAGCAGAACAGGGTGGAGTCAAATGAAGAAAGTTTCATAGTTTGTGTCGGAAAGAAATAAAAACAAATTGGCATTTCCATTAATATTGAATGCCTAAGAACACCAGTTAAGCATATCTTGCTTTCTTCCTCACTGTTTTGCCTAAATTCTTTTGTTTTCATTGATTTTATGAAAAACTGATGGAAGCTAAAATAAAGAAATATATGTTAATATTACCAATACAGTTCGATGTAAATAGACAATATGTATAACTGAATTTTCTGAATGTACCCCTGCCATAAAATATTTTGCCATCATTTTTTATGGCAAGGGTATACTTGTACATTTATAAAATTATTGCAATATAAGGAAATATATATATATATATATATATATATATATATATATATATATATATATATATACTACCAGCCATAATTATTGGGCCACCCCAGTGTTTTAAAAAATGTTGTATTTCATACTATTTTTCAGTAAAAGTGAATAATTGTAAATGAAAATAGAATGTTTCTTTTGTTAATACCGCACAATAACATTTGCATCAAATGGATTTATAAATATTTAATAATTACTTATATTGCAGTTTCATCAATCAAAGAATGAAAAAATTTAGGGTGATTTGGATGAGTTCATCTTTGCTTTGTTGCCTTGTAAAATTTTGCAAAGTAATAATAACAAAAGAACCATTCTATTTTTATTTAGAATTATCCACTTGGCAATAAATACAAAAAATAGTATGAAATCATTTCTTTTAAAAAACTGGGTTAGCCGAATAATTATGGATGGTAAAAATCAAAAAAATCAAAGGCGCATAAGTCATGAAATATAAAAAATTTAAATATTCAGATATTACATGTAGATAAAAAATTAAAATTTTAAATACAATAAAATAAAATAAAAATAAAAATTTAATATTTTGTGTTTTTTATTTTAATTTTAAAACTTAAATTTAAATTTTAAATTTTTATCTGCATAGAATATTAGAATATTTAATTTTTTAATTTTGTTATTAAAAAAGCAGTAAATTAAATTTATAAGATTTAATTACCATGAACATCAAGTGAATTTAAATTAAAATCTAATACACTGTCAGTTTGAAATATGCACCTGATGACTGCATAACACATGAAATTCTAAGTTGTGTCATAAATGTAGAATAGTATGTATATTTATTAATGCATATATATATATATATATATATATATATATATATATATATATAAAACAGTCTTTATAATAATAGAGAGGACAATTATTTTGGAAAATAATACAATCAATTTTTCTCAATATGACATAATACACAGTGATATATGTGAGAACATCTTATTAAAAATTTTCAGGTGTTAGAATTATAATTATTTTTCATAAAAAATAGAAAACAAACAGTATTATATTTAGCCCTGAAGTAGTGTCTGAGAAAGTTTAACATCAACCAATTTGGTAACTGAGCAATTGTGTGGTCAGTTACTGGGGCAGGTGTTATAGACTCAGAATCAGTGCAAGCAGGACTAGCAATAACCAAACTACTAAAAAAAGAACAAGGAAACATATCACTAGATATGGAGAGCAGAATGAGAACAATCCATTCCCATAGCTTAAATAAAGTGTTCAGTTTGAGATTCAATAAAGATTACTTGAATCAATAGACACTTGAAGAAGGCCAAAATCATTAGTCTGAATGTATATAACTCTTTATCCCAGAAATTCATACAGAAATCACATTTTTTTTTATCTTTAGTTTCCTTTCTCTTTATTTTCAAATTTAATTAATTGTTTCATTCAAGTTGGTGTTATGAAATGGATCAATAAAAATGAAATAGACATAATTAAAAACAAATCAAATTAAGCACCAATGTAACATTGATCTTTGATGATTTCAGTCTCAGTCAAAGGCTGTAGATGTAGGGTTTTTTTACTATGTTTCTGACAATTTTTTCAGAACACAAGTTTTTAATATGACAAAAATAAGACCCAGTTGTAAGAATGAATAGAAAATATTTACTTCCATACAAGAAAAATTCAGAAGAATAAAAAACATTTACACTATTTACATTGCTTGTACCTCATCTTTGTTGCCATATCTATGAAATTTTGACGATTGTACTCTCCAACTTTCTTTAGTTGATTGTAATTTCAAACTGAACTCTTCATTTTGTTCACTGAAGTAGATTGTTTTACTTCTATGAGACTTGCCTTTTTCAAATATCTCAGCATCAGTTATCTCCCTTTCACTCAATTTTCTAAGTTATTTTGTTCACATCTGCTGTAGCCAGATATTGAATTCACAAATATTTGGATAAGTCACTGGATCTATCCAACATCTTTTATCTACTTGGCCATGTGTCCTTGAGGACTTCAATACCTGGCTAAAGCAGAGGTGTGTAAAAAAGCCAAAAAATTAGAGTTGATTTAAAGGAGGTAACTGATATGAAGACATCTGGAAGAGGCATAACTCACTGAACTAGAACAATTTACTTTAGGTGAACAAAATAAATGGTTCAGTTCAAAATTTCAATCACCTGAAGAAGATCAGAGCATACAGTGGCTGAAATTTCTTGAATATCGCAACAAAGATGAGAGCAATAGTCCAAACAATGTTAATAGTGTAAATAATTACAATACCTCACCTCAAAAATATAGACAAATGTTGACATATGTCTCTTATTTTCTGTTCCCCAGGCACATAAAGTGTTACTTAGATACTTGGAGAATTTGATCATAAAATCAAATGACCTTATCTTGTAATTTTCATCCTCTTTTTGTATGTCTTTTACTTATTGTTTATACACAAAGTTTACTGCTCAGAAAGGGTAGTGGCAAAATTTTTACTACATTGTATTTTTCATATTCCCTTAGATTTTGTATTGTGCCAAAAAAGTGTGTGTACAAAATGTTAAATTTAAAATTCTGGCTTAATCTGTTGCAATTACTTTCGCACTCATACCTGCATGAAAGACATCAATCCGTCACATCTTCTCTCAGCTATGGATTAAATATCAGGATAGACAAAACTCTCTAGACTTGAGTTGTAGAAAGTCTAAGAGAAGAACTCTTCTGAATTTCATACTGTGTAGAAGACAACAAGAAACCATTTCACTGTTTTTCTCAAGGAGTCAGTTTAATTCACAGATACACTACTGGCCATAATTATTAGGCCACCCCAGTGTTTAAAAAAAAATGATGTATTTCATACTATTTTTTAGCATTTATTGCCAAGTGAATAATTGTAAATGAAAATAGAATGGTTCTTTTGTTAATACTGCACAATAACATCTGCATCAAATGAATTTATAAATATGTGATAATTACCTATATTGCAGTTTCATCAATGAAAGAATGAAGAAAATTTAGGGTGATTTGGATGAGTTCATCTTTGCTTCATTGCCTTGTAAAGTTTTGCAAAGAAACATTCCATTTTCATTTGGCAATAAATACTAAAACTAGTATGAAATATATCATTTCTTTAAAAAGAAACTGGGGTGGCCTAATAATTATGGCCGGTAGTATAATAAAGAAAAAGTCTGTAGAGAGTCATAATTACATATATCCTGAATGCAATGCAGTATTAAAACTAGGAGAATTAAATTCATTGAAAAGAAGGAAATATATTAAAAATATCTGTTGTTTAAAATAAAAGTTTTTTTATAGAATCACTGATCTCTCTCTCTCTCTCTCTCTCTCTATATATATATATATATATATATATATACACAGTGACACACATAAATATTGGATACATGTTATTTTCTGTTATAACTCTAGTTTATATTTGCTATTTTGCCTGATATTTGGTAAGTAATATCTTGTAAAGTTGTTTTAGTTGTATGTAGAAGGAAAATTAAAAACTCATGGTTGAATCCATTTTTTTTATCAAAGTTCAAAATTACCCTATGCAAAAGTATTGGATACATGACACTTTTTTCAAATTTCCATTCAAAACTTTGTACTTTAAAAGACTTTAAATTTTCAGATTTTCAATAGTATTGAAATGTTATCTCTGACCAATCAGAGAAGCACACAATTGCTTACAAGATAGTGTTACCAATCATCTGACTCTTTGATGTGCATTCTGCAATTCAAGGATCAAAAATGGCAAAAACTAAAGAATTATCCAGAGGTATGTGTGATAGAATCATTGAACGTCACAAAGAAGGACAGGGTTACCAAACATTAGCAAAGAAATGAATCTAGCACTAAGTACAATTGGAAATATCATCAGAAAGTATAAGAAGTATGGCAATAATACAGCAAAACTTCCAAGAAATGGTAGACCGAGAAAAATAAATGAGAGGACTTCAAGGTAGATCAGCAGAAATGTGCAAAAAAATCCCTTCATTACTCATTCTGAAATTAAAAATTGATCTCGACGGTGCTGGAATTAATGTAAGTAAGGATACTATTAGCAGAGCTCTATATCGCACAGGCTTTCATTCAAGATCACCAAGAAAAGTGCCTTTACTGAAAACCGAACATGTCAAAGACCGATTAAAGTTTGTTGAAACTTATGAAAAGAAAGACATGCAGTTTTGGGAAAAGGTAATCTGGTTGGATAAAACAAAAGTTGAACTATTTGGAAGGAACACAGTGACAAGTGTTTAGTGAAAAAATGGCTCTGCCTTCAACAAGCACAATACCATTCCTACAGTTAAGTTTGTGGGTAGTTCCATTATGATATGGGGGATGCTTTTCATCCAAGGGCACTGGTGAGTTACAAGTTATCCATTGTAAATTGAATGGTATCATGTACAGGGAGATTCTAGAGAAGAACCTTCAGAAATCTGTAACTTCTTTAGAACATGGTCAAAATTTCATGCTTCAACACAACAATGATCCCAAACATACCGCAAAACTTACAAAGGAATGGTTTGAAAATAATGGTATTCGTTCTCTCAATTGGCCAATTCAGTCTCCTGACTTGAATCCAATTGAGAATTTGTGGAATACTTTGAAGGTTAAAGTTCATAAGCAGAGCCCACAAAATATCAAGCAATTAAAAGAATTATACAAGAAAGAATGGGGTAAAGTAACGGTTGATCAGGGTGGAAAACTTGTGGCCAACTATAGAAAGCAACTGGAAGCAGTGAAACAAAACAGAGGCTATGCAACAAAATATTAAATTGGTGTATCCAATACTTTTGCATAGGATAATTTTGAAATTTGATAAAAAAAAAATGGATTCAACCATGAGTTTTTAATTTTCTTTCCAGATACAACTAAAACAACTTTACGAGATATTACTTACTAAATACCAGGCAAAATGGCAAATATAAACTAGAGTTAGAATAGAAAATAACATGTATCCAATACTTATGCATGTCACTATATATATATAAAGTTGGGAATAAGATATTTTCTTTCCAGTATTGATTTAGGCTTATAGTTTTGTAATTCCTATACATCAGATCATCATGGTTATTGAAAGAAAATGTTAATATATATTTGGGCAAATATTTTTTGCTTCATACATTCGTATGTGACAATCATTTAACACTAGAGACTATCAGTCATGAGTATTTTAACAATATGTCTGCGATGCAACTAAATTGACGATGCTAGCGCTCATCTCTGATGACTGCATACAAACTGAAAAGAAACTCGTTGGGAATTTAATGAAATATTTTAACTGAATGATCCATTTATGACAAGATAATGCTATATAATATTAGATAAAAGTATATAAATTTAAATATCAGATACTTCTCTCAAAAGTTTATTTGCTTCTGCTAATAAAGGTTTATGGTTAATGTAGCTTTTAATATAGTAAATGACAAATTTTACAAAGAGAAAATATATCTGACAAATTCCATGGAATATATAGCTGTATTTTCTTTTCTAAAGAATGACTTTTTTTTTAATTATATCACGCCGAGCAAGGCGGTAACACCACTGATGTGCAGGGAGCTACGTAAGAGTGAAGAGAATGGAAAAGAGAAAACCGGAAACCACATCCTAAACAGGGAACAAGGGATGAGCCTCTTCACCTGTTCAATAGACGTGGGTGGAGTGTGAACCGGGCGATAGTTTAGTCTATCTACTCCAATTGAAAAAAAAAAAAAAAAGGAAAAGGAGTGAAAAGATTGGAAAAGAGAAAACTGGAAACCACATCCTAAACAGGGAACAAGGGATGAGCCTCTTCACCTGTTCAACAGACATGGGTGGAGTGTGAACCGGGCGATAGTTTAGTCTATCTACGCCAATTGAAAAAAAAAACAAAAGAGGAAAAGGAGTGAAAAGATTGGAAAAGAGAAAACCGGAAACCACATCCTAAACAGGGAACAAGGGATGAGCCTCTTCACCTGTTCAATTGATGTGGGTGGAGTGTGAACCAAGCGATAGTTTTGGCTATCTACTCCAATTAATCTTCATTAAATTTATTTTTTTGAACCGGTTCAAACATTCTTCAAATGGAGAATCTTCTCCAGAAAAATATTATCAAGTCAATTTTGCATTATGAAATAAATGTTCTTGCTACAAAATAAACAAATTAACAAGATAATAGCATAGTCACACATGACTATACCTATTCCTAAATTCACTCTGAACAATTCTTTCATCACACAAAAAACAGTCATTTCATTATAATTACTATGAAGATTTCATAGGCTATTTTAAATAACCATGTTATGCTGTTTATTTTATAGATTGCTATTCAAATATTTTCCATATTATTTTTCACTCAATACAAGGTGTAAGAGCCACTCAAGTTAGGGGTTTATTGTGTGCGGTTTCATGGGCATAAAAAGGAACAAGGAGTGAAGTTTATGTTGCTATATAGGAAAGATAAGAGGTAACTCTGGACTTGATGAACTCAAGATTGTAGTGATTAGGAAAACATCTGGCTGAAACATTTTTCCCAAAGCAACATTTCTTAGGAAGAAGCTATCCAAATGGAACTTACTTCTTGCCACAGGAATATGAAAGAAATGGGCATTATTCACTCTTGTGTATGTGGCATAGGGTAGGTCAGTTGTAAGGTTAGGGGTGGTGGGACTAATGAATTTAGCTCATCAGAACACCTGCCATAGAGGTAGTGATAGAACAGCAACAAGCTTGCAACATTTCTTCTTTGAGAAAGGGATTGTAAGGTGGAAAATAATTTATGGGGTTGTGAACTCTCCCTATACAGGCAAGTGAGAACTGGACAGATCTCAGCAGCACTCTATTTTTGGTCTGATCTAACTCTTGAAAGATAGAGCATTGCATAAGAAATTGAGCACTTTTTAAAGTGATACAAGCTGGAAAGTGAGGATTGTGTAGCTCCAGCCCAGACGTGGCAGCAATACACCATTTTTGGTCTGATCTGACTCTTGAAAGATAGAGCATTGCATAAGAAATCGAGCACTTTTTAAAGTGATACAAGCTGGAAAGTGAGGATGTGCAGCTCCAGCCCGGATGTGGCAGCAATACACCATTTTTGGTCTGATCTGACTCTTGTAAAGATAGAGCAGGGCATAAGGCATCAGGTACGTTTTAAAGTGATGCAAGGTTTAAAGTGAGGATTTGACAGTTCCAACCCAGATATGGCAGGATTACTCAATTTTTGGTTTGATTTGGCACTTGTGAAGATAGAGTATAGCAGAAGTAGTCAGATACATACTGGAGCAGTATAATTAACCCACCATTTTTCTAATATCTTTACTAGTAGATCCAATATATGAGTTCTACTTGAGGCCTGAGGAAAGCTTCTTGTCCAGTAGATGTTCAAAACACAGAGACTTCTTGAGAGTACACTAATTCCCCATGATAGGTGAGTTTGGGGTCTAATACTTAGAGTATGTTCTTGGGCAGATCATTAATATCTAATAGAAATATGCTAGGATTGAGGAAAGAAACCTGTGGAATGCCAGTATTAATTTTAAGAGTTTCCGATGATTGGTCATTAACTACAGCCTTCAGTGACCTACCTGTTAGGAATAGTTTGATAATTAAGATAGCCTTCCAGAGATTCCATATTATAAATATTATATTTGGTGGGTACATGTGTTCCAATAGTAATCTCTGTTTTTAATCAGTGAAATTAGTATTTACTGGTCTAGATATCCAGAAATCACATTAAAGAAAATATGTTTTCCAACAGGAATCAATCTTGTATTCCCTTTTTCCATCTGGGAAATCACTTTCATGCTACGTGTGCCTTACTGTTATGCAATTAGATATAATAAATAATAAATAATAATGTTTATAGAAATAACAAATAATATTAAAATAAAAAATCCATCAATTGATTGCTTAATAATTACTTTATATTCAGGAGCGACAATACTGCTGGCAGATATGGATAAGGTTTGAAAGGTTCCAATCGGAGATGTGTATTTTTTAAATAGTGTAACTGATTGCTTGCTTTGCTGTAATAGCTTCCTGTTGCCTAATGGTAAGGTACTTCTTCATGTGCCATGTCCCTTCAGGATGTAGGTGATCATGGACTTTCACTTGGCCCTGTCTCTTTTCACACTCAATATTTTTCCTCTTGGAATCTCTCCTAAATCCCACGCCACCATCTATTTGCTCAAGCCTATCAAATATGATTCTTGCTGCTTTCTCCTATCTCTCTTTCCTTCTATTCATTTTGTGAGTATTAAATTCTCCAGGTCTGTCTTCCTCATTACATGTCCCAGGAACCTCAGCCACCTCTTTCTGGTGTTAAATATAAGTTTTCTTCTTTGCATCCTCTCCAATACCTCCTAGTTGCTCACATGCTCAGTCCATGGTATTCTCAGCATCCTTCTGTAGAATGACATTTCTGCTGCCTGAAGCTTCTCCTTCATCCTTGAGATCATCCAACATTGATAGCCATACAGAGTAATGAATTTGTAATTTTACCTGTCTATATTTCTTAAATGAGATACTGTAAATATTTACATTATTTACATTGCTTGGACTGATGTCCTCATTTTTGTTGCCATATTCACAATGTTTTGGTTGTTGTATGCTCTGACCTTTTTTTAGGTGATTTGAATTTCAAAGTGAACTGTTTATTTTATCCAACTGGGTAGATAGCCTTACACTGTTTAGAAAAGGAAAAAAAATGTTGTATACTCAAACATGTGTATCCACTAAACACGATATTTATAGTAATAAACCTATATAGGTTTGTGGATATTTAATAATAGTCTGTTCTAGCTCAGAGATTTTATTAAAAGCCCAACCACTGATCACTGAGCAGCCTCTTGAGTAATGTAATAGTATAATATAGTTTAAGGTATAATAAATACCAGATACCTAATCCAATATTTCAATCTCAGTTGTTCATAACTGACAAATTCTCTGACCTAACCAAAAAAATATTCTGTAATTATCAGTTTCATTGCAAGCACTTGGGAAACATTCATTGGTTAGATTCTGATTTAAAGGCAAAAATTTCCTCTAAGCTAGAAATAAAAGATATTGGATAAGCTTTAAGTAGACAAAGCAATTTACTTATTCATTAATTTCATTAACTCTAGATCATACATCATGTTAATATCACAGTGTATTTGGTTAATTATCTTAGAAAATAAAACATGAAAAAAATTATCAAAGTTTCTTGATAAAAATGATAATGAACAAACATTTTCTAAACTTACTATATTTTCAAGTAGCATCTGAAATCATTTGTGTGATTGTCTTTGCATATTTGCAGGTGTTTTTCTGCTTATAAAAAGAAAAATGTTTTCTTATTTTTTATCTGCTCTTTCTCTTCTAGTCGTATCAAAAATGAAGTCAAAAGGAAAAAAATGTTTTCAGTATTGCTTTTTGTTTCATTTGGTCTGTTATGTGATATCTGTCTTCTTATATGGCAGCAAATGCTGAACAATCTCTTCAAAGATGAAAGAGAGACTCAAAGCAACAGATATGTGGTTCTACAGAAGGATGTTGAGAATACCATGGATCGAACATGTGAGCAACAACAAGGTTTTAGAAAGAATGCAAATGAAAAGAAAACTTATACTTAGCATCAGGAAGAGAGAGCTGAGGTTTCTGGGACATGTAATTGGGAAGGAGGGTTTGGAGAGTTTAATATTCACAGGAGAGATAGAGAGAAAGAGAGACAGGAAAAATCAGGTGAATGATGGATCAGGGTTTTGAAAAGATACCAAGAGAAAAAATATTGAGAGCAACATGGAATAGAGGTAAGTGGAAGTCCATTATTGTCTATGTCTTGAAAGGACATGGCACATAAAAAAGAAAAAGTCATGATTGATTTGACAGATGTGAAATTCTTTATAAAAATACCAACAAGTTTAATAATAATAATAATAATAATAATAATAAAAATAATAATAATAATAATAAAAATAAAATCCTCAATCAGACACTGAGAATAACTCTCATAACTTCTGGCTATAATGAGGGGGGGGGTTGATGGATTAAGATGTGCTACAGTAAATGGAACACCAGTTCCTGTAAGGCCACCAAAGTTAAGCAACTTTGAGCCTAGTCAGTACCTAGATGAGTTGACCACTTGGGAATACCAGGCACTGTAAGCTTAGATGTGTGGGTGGTGTAATAGATAATGACTTGAAATTGGAAATCAAAGAGCAAAGTTTTAATTGCAGTCCAGTACATTATTTCACTTCTGCACAAATATCTTTGTCAAAGGTATGAATCCAGCTCTTCTCCTCTTAGCTATGGGTTAAATTAGTAAAACTAAGCCATTATTATCTCCAAAATAATAAAAACCTCACAATCTAAAAATATTTTCTGGCTTTAAATAATGTGCAAAGGGTTGATAAGCCATAGAAAATGAATCAATCAAGTAGAACTGATGGGTTCAGTATCACAGATTTTCTAGCCACTTGTTTGACCTTAAATAGTTGAGTGTATATTCGTACAGGCTGACACGTTGTGCACCCCTGTTTATAAACAGAGTATTTGGGGAGCATAATGACCAGATGTTGAGAGGGCTGTTTTTGAAACCTTAAGGATGAGACAGCCAAGGCAACCTGGATGCTACATCTACATAGCTTGAAACATCTTCAGTCAGAGGCCGTCTAAGCAGACTGACATGAAAGTATTTTTAACTCGGTCATATCTGTAACATTATGCACTACTTTTATCAAAACCTGTTTAAATATTGCACATATTTATTTGGGATACATATCAACTGAATATCAACTGAATATCATGAAAAGCATATTTGCAATGGTAAATATTAGCTGTATCCTTATAACAAAACTTTCTGCAGCCAGTGCGACTTCCATTTCCCAGGAACCTCAGCTGCCTCTTCCTGGTGTTAAATATAATTTTTTTTCTTGTTTGCATCCTCTCCAATACCTCATAGTTGCTCATATGCTGAGTCCATGGTATTCTCAGCATCCTTCTGTAGAATGACATTTCTGCTGCCTGAAGCTTCTTCTACATCCTTGAGGAGATCACCCAACATTGATGGCCATACAGATTAATGAATTTGTAATTTTACCTGTCTATATTTCTTAAATGAATTACATTATTTACGTTGCTTGGATTGATATCCTCATTTTTGTTGCCCTATTCACAATGTTTTGGTTTTTGTCTGCTCAGGCCTTTTTTTAGGTGATTGGAATTTTATATATATATATATATATATATATATATATATATATATTGCACATATTTATTTGTGACACATGTATACCCTTATCAAACTGGATATCACAAAAAGCATATTCGTAATATTAAATATTAGCAATATCCTTATAAGAAAACTTTCTGCAGCCAGTGCGACTTTCAATGGTAATTTATAAATCTTTCTTCTGATTTCAACTTTTAGGAAAATATATTTCTTAATTCCAGTTGTTGTTATTGCTCTTTCCAATATTGATGGTAGTAACTGTGTTTTTTGTATATTTGTACTCCATTGTCATTTTGTCAGTGTATCAGTCTCTCTTTAGTAATAATAAGTTTTTCTGGCCTTACATATCTATATGTCTACCATTCATCAATGCTTAGAATATTGCTGCCACATCTGATATGGTGTTCCTACTATATATTTAGAGATTCTGATGAAATCCAAAGAAGAATTAGCAATATTATTAGTCCTGACTTTGCATCCTCATCTTCAGTTACTTTCTCATGGCTGTACACTTGCTTCTTGCTTTTTTTTTTTTTCATGTTGATTATTTAGATGAGCTCTTCATTATGGAGCCAAGACTTTTTGAATTTAAATGCAGTACTTGATTGACAAAATCTCACCAATTTACAGTTGAATTGGCTAGATGTAACCATAAGTTCTATGCTAAAAGTTTTCTTTCTTGAGCTTCTCACTTGTGGAACTTTCTTCCTGCTCCTTGATTTTCAGCCAACTTTGATCTTCAGAAATTTAAGTGCAATGTCAGGCACTGTCTTCTTGGTTACTTTTCTATTGTTCTCACTCTTTAATAATATTTCTGTTTTCTGATTCATTCATATACAGTAACCCATTGTGACTTAGTGGATTTACTGTCTTGTTTGGGGCAAATTTAATTAAAATAAAATTGTTTAATGACTGAACAATGTACAGGATTACAACCTTTATAGAAATTATTGGTGAAAAAATTTATTTCAGTTTTCTAACGCAAAACAAAGAGAATGATATAAAAAATATATTTGTATTCTAACTTGTACCAAAAGTAAATTGAATATTGTATTAAAACCATTTTAAAACCCTGAATCTTTTGCAATTAAATTTATTCTTATCCTTATAGAAAAATAATGTTGGTTTTAACAACGGTATATGCCTCTCTTTGAAATTTACTTGACTGTAAACATTCTTCTCTGTTGCAAACATTCTTCAATAAGTTAAAGAAGCCTACAAGTTGGTTCTAATGATGTTAAATGAACAAGTAGAAAATGACAGCAAAATTTAATTTCTTAATTTTTTTTGGTACAGAATAGAAACTTAGGAGCACTGATTCTGTTTTTGGTCTGTGGCATGTTTCAAATTTAATTATTAGCCATTGAATTGGAAAAAAATTTATCATCTGACTATTTCTAGATTTAATAGAAGAGTTTACTTTTGTTTAAAATTTATCTATTTCATGCTTCCTAAAGACAAAGTCTACTTAAAGACATATTTTTTCAACATCTTTCTATTCCTTTTAATCCTACTTCTTTATTATTCAACATGCTTCCCATGTACTGATTACTGTAATGACAAACCAACAGTACTTTTCCAATATACTTCACTCTCAGTTACAAGTAGCAGCAAGAATTTATCTTGAGTATAATTTCAAATGGCTGTGACAATATTTAACTTTTTGAATTGAGAGGTTATTGTCAATAAAATCCACAATAATTTTTCTTCTTGCTTATGCCCTCTTGAAATCTCTATTCGTTTTACATCTTTCGATCTTTCTCATCTACTTTCTGTCATTCTCTTCAAAAGCTAATATTTTTATATCCTCTAGGAAAATAGTATCTAAGAAGCTTTGCATTTTATCTTAAGCATATTGAAACTTTGCTACAGTGCAAATCATACGAATAAACTCTTTTATCTCATTTTAGAGAGATGAATAAGAAGTTTATGTCATTGAAGAGTTTTAGAACAACTTCTAATAAATTACTACCTATTTTATATAATGTAAGTGTCTACTACTTAAGAGTAAAGATAAGTTAAATTACATTTATGATTGATTTCAGAAAAAATGTTTTAACCAATTTATGTATATAATTCCTAAATTGTGATTATGTTCCTTACCATTAAACTAATTACTTTGTATCAAAAATTAATTCATATAAAGAAGGGATATCCAATCTAGAGTCCTTTTAATGTCAAAATATGCAAGATGGAATTTTAAGGAGTGTGACTAAGTGGCTTGTATCTTTGAATAATAAGTCATCATTCAAGTAACTGCCAAAAAGACTTGAGAGTATTAGGGAAAATTCATTATTTCAGATCCGTCACTGCAAACTGTACATAATACTCATTTAATTTATTAATAAAATGCAATTTTATTATAGCCTATTTAATTTTGGATTTAGTCCTCTTCTGTCAATCAAGACTAAATCACCTGAATTCACAGACAAACCTGTAGATTTCAGTTATCAAAATGGTTCCATATTTTGATTAAATGATGAACAAGATGCAGGTGCAAAAAGGTCCTTAAATTTCATGTTCTTATTTGTGATTAATTTCATCATTTACAATTTCGTTTAATTAAAATATAATTGCTCTCTTTATAGTTGCATTTGTGCTGAGTGAGAAGCTTATTTATTAAGTTCACTTTGTTCAGTCATAGGTAGTGGTTGTAGTTCAAAAACTGGATCTCTACATATTCAAATGTGATGTTACTCCTTTAGGGTAGGATGCAAACATTGATCAAACATTTGCTTGGGGCGTAGGGAATGAAAAAGTTTGTGAATTTCTTCCTTGTGTATTTCCTGTTGTTATCCCATTATTACAACTAATCAATTGTTAAACCACCTTGAAATTTAATACATGAGAGAAAAATGAAACTTATTTGGATTTCCAACCATTTAACACTTTTGTGTTAGTGTCAAGAGGAAATATTGATACCCCCAAATGTGAAGACCCATTTCAAGAGAAATAATTATCTCTTTTTTACACAGATATTAAATTTGAAGATTTCTAAAAAAAAATAGCTAAGCTAAAAATGATCTGATGACAACAACAAAACAACAAAGAGGCAGAGCATCAGAATTATGTTGGACATGTTGACATTAATGGTGAAGTAAGCTATGTTTACATACAGCAACTTTTCAGTATTCATTGACCAAACAATTAGAGTTACTTTTACTTGTAATTTATTAAATTGTCCCCTTAAGTTTTTCAGGAAATAGATTTCTCAAGTCCATAAACTGTTATTGCTCTTTTCAGTATGGATAGAAGTTTCTTTCTAAACCTGTTTTTAGTAGTGAGGAAATCAAAATCTTATATATATATATATATATATAATTATTTCACTTTCTAGTTACATCTGCTATCCATTTTAGTTGTTACTACTATTGGAAGTGTTCAAGTGATGAGGTTTCTTCTATTTGGTAGAGCTCTTTGAGATTTTGTGCTAGGTTCCCAGGAGTGATTGTATTAAAACTTAAAGGATTTCCTTCACTCAAAGTTGTTTGTAATCATTGATCTGAGAAAATAGTTGCATGTAACTAAAACTTTAGACATTTCTGAATAGGTTGAGCACCATTCATGAAATTCCCATAAGAGCCTCAATCTGAGGAGGTTATTTAACATTATGATTCCAGTTTCCAGGTTAATATTTTGGGTTTATAATATCTTCATGGTGTTAAACAAAATTACTCCTACCTCCATTCATCTTGTGTTCAATTTCCTTATCTCCTCTACTAAATTTGTTATAGCTGATCTATACACCGAAGTATACAAAGTATTTAGAGCTTATCAATTCCACTTTCTGAATTTTTATGATGTGTTTAGGGTATGTGTCATCACTATTCCCATTTATCATATTATTTTAATTTTCTCTTTTATTTCTTGCAAACCTAAAGCTTTCCCACACTTCTTTTTCTGCTTTTTCATTATAACCCTTTTTTTCTTATTCTTTATTTTCCTTGTTTCATATTTTCTTTTTGCTATGCTGAAGACTTAACACTTAAATGTCACACATACAATATGTATAACATAAGTGATAAAGTATGAAGATACAGGGAAATTTCATTAGAAACAAAGGAAAGAGTACTGAACTTTTATGTAATATCAATCTTCCTATATATCAATAAATTCTGGACAGTTTCTCACAGGTGAATAGAAAACTTGAGGCAACAGAAATGTGGCTCTACAGAAGGATATTGAGAATACAATGACTTGAACATGTGAGCAAGAAAGCCGGTTTTAGAAAATGGAAACAAAAAGGACACTCAGAATGGAAAAGAGACAGTTGAAAATTTTTGGACACATAATGAAGAAAGAAAGCTTAGAGAAATTGGCACTCACAAGATATTGAGGCAAGAAGAGCAGAGGGAAATAGTGACTAATGTACCCAATGAACTTGTGTCAGTGGATAGCAGATATGGTTCTTGTTATTATTTGGTGTAGTTTTTTTTGGTGGTGTCTAAACTTTGAACTAAAAAAGTATGTGTCAAAAGCAAAGTTATTCCCTTGACACTGTTATTACATGATATTTTTACTCTCTTGATTGTTTTAAAAGGTCAAGATTAGAATTTTAATAGAACCTAAACATATGAAAGTTGATTTATTCATTTTATTTATTCTTGAGAATTGAGAACAAAGATATTAAAAACTATTTATTAGATTGCTTATTTACAAAAATAATTTTATACTTTCAAAACTATAAAAATATGTGAACCAACTATAATATTAATTAATTATTTACCATTTTAGACAGAAACAAATATGAGAAGAATTTTTTTATTTATCAATTTATAAAAATTTCTTCAAATAAGAACATTTAGATAAATGCTTAACACATCACTCAGTAAATGTAGAGTCTAAGAAAACAACAACTTTTAGGCAAAATTTGACTTTATTCATCAACATAGTATCCTTCTAAGATGATACACTGATTCCAACACTTCTCTAACAATTTGATGCCTTTTATGTAGAATGATTTGTCTTTAGCCTCAAAATACACCTCAGTTTCCGATATTACTTCTTCATTGGAGCCAAATCTCTTTCCCTGGAGCATTCTTTTTAGGTCTGCAAACAACCAGTAGTCACTGGGGGCCAGATCTGGAGAATAGGATTGATGCAAAAGCAATTTGAAGTGTGATTAATGTAGTTTTGCTATCATTGCGATCAACTTGTGACACAGTGCATTGTCTTGGTGAAAAGTCACTTTTTCTACCTTAATTTGTGGCCCTATTTTTGGTGATTTCTTCCTTCAAATGCACCAAAAATGCTGTATGATATTTGCTATTGAAAGTTCTGTCATTCTTAAGTTAATTGGTGAACAAAATACTTTGCGCAAAATACAAAGACCAAAACCTTGCCTACTGAGGTTTGCATCTTTGGTCACTTTGGATGGATTTCACCTCCTGCTGTCAACTCAGCTGACTGCCAATTTGAGTCCAGAATGAAGTGATGGATTCATGTTTCCTCCATTGCCACATATTTATGCAAAATTCCTTCTCGTTGCATTGAAACAGTTGCAAACAACACTGTGAATCTTCGACGTGTTGTTGTTTTTGATTGGCAGTGAGCAAATGTGGCACCCACTTTGAACACAGCTTTCTCATAGACAAATGTTCATGAAAATTTGTGAATACACTGCCTTCTGATATGTTGAACTCCTTTGCTACCTCATGCAACTTCAATTTACAATTGGCTGAAATGTGGATTTTTTTGGTGTTTTCCGGACAACTGCTGATTTTGGGTGAACTGAGCATTCAGCATCATTTGTGTCTGTATGACTGCATTTAAAGTCGGCATACTATCTCTTAACCATGTTTCCGATGAAGCAGAGTCCAAATAACACTTATCATGCCATTGCTTTGCTTGAACAGTATTTCTTCCTATCAAAAATCAATGCTTTTTTAACACCCAAAATTCAGATTTTTCCATTGTTTTGAAAATTTTCAGCAGTAGCTTCATTTAAATAATTGTAATTTGTAAAATAATAATCCAATTGGGTTCAAAATTTTGTCACGTGCCATTTGAAGGTTAGTACTTTAGAAAAATTATATTAATTTTTTATTAGTGGTGCCATCTATATGTCAGGCTCATGACTTGTTGAGTGATGTATTAATGATGAGTAACTCTATAAATTTTTACAAAAATGCATTTCCCTGGCTTTCCTTTCATTTGCTCTCAAGATATAAATTCACTAAAATGGTGAACCAAATTTAATTTTAAAATTTAGGTGAGATAACAAACAATCAATATTTTGTGTGTGTATCTCTCTATTCAGTGGGTGGACAATGTTTTAATTTTTCCTGTTTAATTAGAATGTCTGTAGTTTTTCTTGCAAATTTACATATTTTGATAATTTTGTATAAATTTTTTGAGTAAAAAGATTTCTTTTCAAAGCTTTTTTGTTTATAAAAGATAAATAATAAATGTCACATTGAACTTGGAAGCTAATGAAATAGTTGTTTTTATGTAAGTCATTTGCACTTGAAAAGAGTCACAAAGATTCTGTCAAATTTTAAAACTTTTACTTTATTTTTAATTAATCAGTTTCAATTTTTTTCTTTTGATGAATGAACAATTTCAAACCAAAATTATATTGTATTTTATCAGATTGTTAATTTAACCACCTTGTTCTAGTGAGCCATGTTATTTAAAATCAATTCTGATAAGCTTCATAGTCAAAATGGGGATTAACGAATTTGAAATGACTAAATACACTTCTGGGAGAAAATTATTTGGGAAATTCAATAAATCAACAATGGAAATGTTAAGCATCTTTTTCATTCAAAGTCTTTTAAGAATTATTGTTCATTAATTCTGATAGAATAATTAAATGACTTCAAAAGTTTCAAAAATGATATTTAACTATACAGTCAGTGGTTTGATTTTGTCATCTATCTCTGCAGGGAGAAGAATCATAGTGCAGTTAATTATTGGTTGAGCTACAGAACTTGCAAAGCAGAACCAAAATGAAATATGACACAGAAAAAAATTATCAGCTTGAGCCACTTGTAAATGTACTCATATGGAGTTCTCTATCAGTCTTTCACCCATTCACTTGACTCTATTTTGCTATTCTTCAGTCCAGAATCACTTTCACATATCAAGCTCTTCTGTTATGAAAAGAATTCTTTTATTCATAAATTTATAAAAATCTTTTTCTAGTAAGAAAATTTAAATAAATAAATGACAAATAACTATAATCATAATTTTTTTAAAAATGCATTTTCTTTGGCTTTTTTTTTTCATTTGCTCTTGCCACCTAAATTCACTAAAACAGATTGAGAGCATCTCTTCTTCTGAATCAAACATTCTTTTAATTGTAAATTTTAGGTGAGATAACAAACAATCAATATCAAGATTGTATCCATCATCAGCTCGCTCAGCCTGTCATATAATTTACAGCACCTGGTAATCTTCAATAGTTATTCCATCTGAGTACTGGCCAGGCTCATCTTTGCTTAACTTAATTGAATTATTAAAGGAACAAGAATAATTTTGCAATTTATGCTGAAACTTCTGTGAATAATAAAAAAATATCATAATATTATATTAAGATAATACTAGACTCCATGTTTCTTTTTGCTGGGAAATTTTTATTCATCTACCATTTTCAGTAGATATTGCTAATTCTTTTAATCTAAAAGAAATAGATTCCTGAAAAGCTGCAAAAGTCACCCAGACAGTTATTTGTACAAATGTTCACACAACACAGGGCTCAAGAGCCATTTTTGGTATAGGGTTACAAAATGAGGTATATGATATGGATGTAAGAAAAAGTAAAAAAAAGTGATGAATTTGAACATATTGCAATTTAATAAACTGGGTGAATATTTTTGGTTACCCACTATCTTAATAAACAACATATGTTGCTAAAAATAGCTTGTATTTGATAATTAAAAAATCAAACATTTTATGTTATTTATTGCAAGTTTGTACAAAAGGATTGTTTCATAAAGCTTGAGAAATTTGTTTTATAAATTTTAATTTTTACAAATAACTTGATGTATCAAACATTTGTTAAAAGAATAAACAAACAATTGAATCACTTTAAAAACAAGCATTTTATGTTTATTGAAATATTATTATTGTTAACATCCTGGGGGTACATGGCAAATAAAAGAAGATGCAAACAAAACTTACAGCTGTAGGTAGAATAGCAAAGTAGACTAAACCATCTAGCTGTGAGTGAGAGTGAAAACTAAATATTTAAATTAAAAATTTAAAATATGGATTACAGACTTGCTGTAATCCATAATTTTTTTAAAAAATTGGCTGTTCAATATTTCTAGAATATACTACCACCCAACCTTTTAATACTTGAGCACTTTGTTCTTTGAAAGAATTTGAATGAAAATTTATTCTTCTGATATTAAAGATAAAAACTTTGTTGACTTCAGTACAAAAGTATGTCTAAAGAAAGAGGAATAAATATTTGCATTTTCTCTGATAAATTTCATATTTTTGCATGTTTTTTCCTTCCTCAATTCCCTTGTACACTTTATTGGAAGAAAAAGGAGGTTTGGTTACTTTTACTTTTCATTCTGATCTTTGTTTCTCCAAGCCACAGACAAGAAAATCTTGCAATCTGTGTAAACTGTAAAATGTCTGAAGCAAATTAGGAGATAAATGTGTTAGCTTTGGAATCGCTACAACTTTCATGATGCTGTAGGGTTTGTGAACAGAACTTGATAAGGAATAATAGTTAAGATGCTTAAAGTTGGTGCTGACAATTTTTTATTTTTTGGACATGGACCAAATCCTGTGGCTACTGAGAATCTTGAATAGCTTTTTGAAGAGAAAAACAACTTCATATCCATATTTGCATATATGTTATTCTAAAAGTATTTTTCTTTTTATATGACAATTTTTTTTATCTCTTTTACAGTATTTTGCAGTCATTTTTCTTTATATTTCTCAAAGAGATTGGCATAAAACCAAAATCCTTCATCATTTATTTCATTGTTAGAATATTCTAAGCAGCTATAACATAACTGAAATTCAAAACTAAATTTAGCAATTAACATATCAAAAGTCATTTTGAAAACAAAATGGTTGCAATTCTATAGACATTACAATAAACCTTATCTAATAACATATAAAGAATGATGTGCCAACTTTCTGTTCTATTTTAACAATGTCTTCTGATTCTTATATATCCTAATGTAATGGATATGTATGCCTGATAATACTTATCTGTATAGAAACTGATAAAACAAATTCAGATTCCAGCCTAGTATATTTCATTTACTTTTGGAAAAAGCAGGCACCAGACATTTCTTCACCAAGATACATCCTAAGTATTATGGTAGAAAACAGAGTTGGATTATCACCTTTTAGAGTTCCTAAGCTAATGAATGTGTGTTGTGGTACAGTGGATATTGACTCAGAATAAGAAATTAGGGAGCTGAGTTTGAATTAAAGTTGAATTTCTTGCATCCACTTATGCACAAATACCCTGTCTCTTCCTTCCAATTATGGGTTAAATAAGAGGACAGATTGGGTTCTATAGCCTTGGCTGGCAACCAGTCTACCAAAGAAAGTAATGGCAACCAACTGCGGGATAATCATCTGCTCAGTCAGTCATGTCTCTTTTGAGACATGATTACTATAGCATGTATCACGTATGACACTTAACTGACTGAAACTAATGAAATTATGGGTCGCCCTCAAATAGAGCCACCTTATAATTTGCCCGCATGCATTTTGAATTTTTACTCATAATATATTTAGTGACATTTAAATAGCTTGAAGTAAACTTATCATGGTCTTCTGGGTTATGGTTCTTTTCATCCTTTAATATGCTTGTGAGATATGGACTTGGTTTCATCAGGACATAAAACCTCTTGAGTGGTTCCAGCAAACAATGCTCCAAAGAAGTTTTCACATCATTTGGGTGAACCACATCACCAACAAGGATATACTTTCTTGAACATCTCTCCCCAGCAGTGAGGCTACAATCCTTCAGCATCCAGCTAAACAGGTCATGTGTCCAGAATGTTTCCCACTCAAATATTACATATCCTCCTGTTTGGATAACTTGCCAGCAGCAAGAGGCTATACAATGACCCAGAATGACACTTCCAGGCTCAGCTGAAACCATCCCTGACACATGCTAACATTGATCCTGAGACCTGTGAAACCATTGCTCTAAATGTATCATCCTCAGACCTTTCAAATCCAATTGTCAACATTAAGACATTATGCTGTCAGGAGGGCCCAAATTGCCTTGCCATGTCCACCACTCACACTCCTCTGTAACTCTTGCTCACAACTCTTCAGGAGTAAGCTGGGCCTTCACAACCATCTATGTCATTGTTACCAGAAGAGAGGATGGAAATAAGAGAAGATGATGACCCTGATACTTGGATGCGAGTGGGTGCCAACTACTACTATGACTAAACTTATTGCAAATTCTTTAAGTAAACTAGAATAACTATCTTTAAGACATACCAAATCAAATTAGCACAAATTTCAGCACAACCAAGATATTTTAATAACCAGCATTATAACAATACAACACTCAAAATAAATATGAGTTTGTCATATTGATATGATTTCAGTTTATGAAACTATTTTGAACTATTAAAATCTAGAAAATTAAAATCATTGCTTTATTAAAATTTTTTAAAAATTTCTAAGATTTAAATATTCTGAACTAAAATCAAACGTTATCTATTTGAAACACAATGACACAAACTAAAACATTCTTTTCCTTGCTTTGCTTTCCACAAATTCAAATGAATATGAGTTTGTCATATTGATATTATTTCAGTTTATGAAACTATTTAGAAGTCATAACATCTAGAAAATTAAAATTACTGCTTTATAAAAGTTTGAAGGGCCTTAGGCTGCTGCCTATACTAAACTAAAGGATAATCCATCTCTATAGACTGTGCTCTCTAGCTTTGGGTTTGCAGCCAGTCTAAGAGAAAGACTCTTCTAAATTCAAATCTGTTCTGAGGGCAATAGAAAATCACTTTGTTATTTTTCCCAAGATGTTATGGCAGTTCACAGATAATAAAAGAGAAAAGCAGCTATGAAGAGCTCTTATTGCCTACATCCTGAAGGGAGATGTTATTAAAAAAAACTTATATCCTAATAATATCTAAGTCTCTTTGGAACAAAATGGCTGACTATAATTTCATAAAAAAAATCATTACAAAGTATTTTGAAAATATCTTAATTCAAACTTTATTTCCAAAGAGAATAAACAGGCAAAAATAGTTAAATTTCTACGGATTAAAATTTCTTTGATTTGTATTCAATGCACATGTTTAATTGAGTTAAAAATATCATTTTTTTTTATATTCAAATGATCACCAGCAAGAAATCCAGCCTAAAATGCATGATTTGGTTTGGAGGTGTTAAAATAAAGCCAATACAGAAATTCAACTATTAGGGAAATGTTACAACAGATGACAGAAAATGTGTTACAAAAATCCAAATGCACATTGGAATAGTGAATGATGCCTTTTAAATGCTAAACAAATTATTAATAAACAGGAAGATTTTGTAAGAAACAGGAAATTAAGAAAAATACTGAACTGTTATGTAACATAAATCCTCCTAAACGGCAGTGAATACTGAACAATTTCTTCAAAAATGAAAAATGACACAGCAGAGATGCAGTTCTACAGAATAATGATGAGGCTGCAAAGGGCAGCATATGTTTTCAGAAAAATGAAAACTAAATGGACAATTAGAACCAGAAAGAGAGTATTGAAATTTGTAGGGAAAAATGAGGAAATAAAGTTTGGAATTTGATACTCAGAGGACTGAAAGTAGAAATAGTAGAATGAATTCAAGTTTGTTTAAATGAAATTGGTGGGGATCATAAGGATATAAGCAATATTTAGAGCTAAAAAAGTTGTGGAATGATATGAAAATAAAAGAAAAAATGCTGGTTTTTATTTCAGTTTTTTTTTTACTTTGTAGTGAAATAACATTTATTAGGTAAGATCTCATTCTGAATTTACAGTTGTAGTATTATATGCAAATTAATAGGCAAGTATAAATAGAGAATAACTAGAGATATAAGAAACAAAAAACCTAATCCTCACAAACTACATGGAAAGCTGTGCTACAACTACCACTATGCACAAAGAAATGTAAAACATAACAATACTTATATATATAAAACAAAACTAAACAGAGATGTATATTTCAAAAACTGAGAAGGCAATATGTGGGTTTTGTTTGGCCACTAAATTCTTTTTAGCCAAGTAGTTAAAACAGATCTGATTTAATGACGGTTTCTACTAGGAGAATGCAGGTTTGAATTCTGCCAGAGAACACTTATTTGTCTAAGATTTCTTGAATATTCAGATAAGTAGATGGAAATAAATATACTGTTTAATAAACAAAGAAAGTATCTCTTTTTCCTTCATCACTCCCCACCTTGCAACTGCAGCATTAGAATAATAGCTAACTACAGAAAAGGCATTTTCTCTCCATCCATCCATCTGTGAATATCTTTATCTTTGGTGACTTTAATGCTCACCATGACATGTGGATAAAACATTCAAAAAGTACTGATTTTGCTAGTATTCAGACATTAAATGTTTTCCATTGGCCAATCACTGACTCAAATTGTGAATTTTTCCTACTCATTTCCCTAGCAAAACCGAGCAACAGGCTTCTTTACTTCTTACTTCCTCTTCTCACTCTTGCTGAACTTCACAATACTGCCCTCTTGGTAATTTTGACACTCTGTGGTAGCTATTGATATTTCATTCTAATCATCTGTTAAACAGGACTCCCCACTTCATCCATAAGACCTCATCTATTACCAGCATGCTGATTGGAACTCAGTTCATGATGTTTTTTTGTGACAACCCATAGAAAGATATCTTCAACCTTCCAAATGAAAATTACTTAAATACCAGGTGAAATTTCAATCCTCTCTATGGTTCACACCAGCATGCTTGTCTGCCATAGCACATAGCAACCATTATTATCAGCAATATCAGTGTGACCGCTCTCATCATAACAGGTGCCTATTCATTGCTGCTTGTAATAAATGTAAGCAAGTCCTCAAAGGAACAAAGTCCCTGTTTGTTGATAGAATAAATCACTGCATAATCTCTTACAACTTAAATTCTCATGATTACAGGTGGCTCTGTATTCAGGTATTAAATAAGTGCAAAATCTCTACTGCTCACTCTTCAATCAATTTGAGATATTAACATCCTCTGTTGATAAAGTTAGATGCTTTACCCATAAATTATCTTCTAACTCAACTATTGACCCATCCAGGGTATACCTAATTTCCCACTTAGAACTGATTCTCTGTTGAGTGATATGCATATAACGCCTTCCATGGTTTTTGCTATCATCTATAACCTAGATCCAGATAATGATATCCCTGTAATTTAGAAATGTGCTGCCAAACTGGCTCCTGTTCTTTAAACTCTATAATAAATGCCTCACTGCCTCTTGCTTTTCTGTCTGCTAGAAGACATCAAGTTACAGTTTTTAAAAACTGTAGTGAGCTGTCCGACCCTTCTAATTATTAGTCTATTAACTTTCTGTCTCTTTTTGGAAAACTCTTAAAGGCTCTAATCAATTCTAAATTGGTTCATTATCTCTCACTGCAGGGCCTTTTCTCAGACAAGCAATACAGCTTTTGTTTCCCTTGATCAACTGCAGATATACTGATGTACTGATGATAATTTTGGAAAGAGTCTATCATGCCCTAAAAAAATGGTCAAGCTTGGGCTGTAGCAGTGACCATCTTAAAAACATTTGACAGGGTCTGGCATACAGGTCTTCTTGACAAGGTGAAAATCTACAGTGTCTCTGGTAACACTTTTGGGCTGATTCAGTCTTTCCTATTAAATTGTGAAATGAAAGTTATCATGAATGAGCACTGGTCTAGATGATTTCATACTAATGCAGGTGTTCCCCAGGGCTTCATCCTAAGCTTATGCTGTTTTTTAGTATTTATTAATGACCTTCCTGATAACATCAGCTCTCAGCTTAGCATCTACACTGATGATCAAAATGGCAGTTGATGTCCAAAACGACCTCAAAACCATCGTTAACTGGGACAAAAGATTGCTTGTCACTTTTACTGCCTCCAAAGCTAAACTTCTCTCCATTAATCATCTGAAAAACCCTTCTTTGCCTTCTATCAGCATGGCTGATGCTAACCTCCAGAAAAGTGACTCATTGCATCTTCTCAGGCTAATGTTCACAGCTGACATGAAGTGGAAAATCTATATTGAATCCATTGCTTGGTCAGCTGCTAAGACGGTTGTTTCACTGTGTTGGATGATATCATTTTTCTATTCAAAATCTATCTTACATATCTATAAGTTTACCATTCACCCATACTTAGAATATTTCTGCCACATATGGTCCAATGCACCTGCTATTTACCTTGAGCTTCTTGATAAGATCCAAAGAAGAATTAGAAATATTATTGATGCTGATCTGGTGGCTCAGCTTCAATCACTTAAACACTACTGTAGGTTTGCCTCTCTCTGTCTTTTTTATGAATACTTGCATCATAATTATTCAGATGAGCTCTTCACTTTGGTACATAGATTTTATGAATACTAGACAAGTGTCAAGACCTAACATTTTCTTTTCTCACACTTTTTGCTTCCTGCTTCATGCTATTTACTTTTCTTCTAACTACTCTTTTTCTCTTTCTGCTCACTATTAATTATTCTGTTCCTAATTCTCTAATTTTTCCACACCCGATAACCCATTGTGTTTTATTGGCTTCCCTGATTTGCTCAAGGTGGTTCTGATTAAAAATAATATAAATCTATTTAAATATGGGTATTCACAAAAAATATTATTTAACAATATATATATATATATATATATATATATATAATGAAAAATGTTTATTTGCCTGTTCCCTATAGATAACTAAACCATCAAATTTAGTATTTGCATTTACTGGATCCAGGAGAAAGTTTTAACATAACATATTGTTCCTCATAGGGAGAGAGGAAGCTCTAATATTTTGCTATTATATGAATTTAGCTTTCATCATAGCAATTACTATTTGTAACTATTCAGTGTTAAGCTAAAATAATTTGTGAGCTTTGAAAAAGCAATTTCATAGAACAATTTTTCCATCCAAATGTATTTTTTACTTTTCAGAGAATTTTTATTGGAAACTTACCAAGAACAAATGAAATATATTTTCATTTGTATTTTTCTTTCTTTTGCTACAAACTTATATATATATATATATATATATATATATATATAATAACAGAAAGATTTCTTTAAGAAGTTTTTAATTAGTTTTTCTTGTTTTCATCTAAGTATTTTTGATGGGTGGTTTCATACTTTCTCCAAGTAAATTCAGCCATGTTTTTCTCACCTTAAGGAATTAAGGTCATTTTCAATCAGGCAGTCTTTGCTTTTTCAAATATTTTATTTGTTTAGTTTTAATTACATTTACTTGAAGAAACAATGCCAGAAAATATATTTATAATGTTGAAGCACCAATTTTGTGAAAAAACAAGAAAAATTAATTAAAAACATCTTAAAATAAATATTTACATGATCTCTCATCCTGCTATTTGCCTCAAGATTCTAAACAAAATACAAAGAAAGAGATGCACTCTAATTGATCCTGACTTGGCTTCACTTTCTCACCAGCATGATGGTGCTTCATTCTGTTTTTTTTACAAATATTTTCATGACAACTGCTCTGACAAGCGTTTTTTCCTAGTGTCCTGACCACATGAATTTAAGCATGCTACTAAATTTTACTGCTGAAATGGTTAAATGTAATCAGCTCTTCTACTCTTAGAGTTTCTTTTCTTTCACTTTCTCCCCATAAAACTTCCTTCTACTTAATTGCTTCCTTCATAGCTACAATCTCCAAAAGTTTAAATGCAATATCCATTACCATTTTCTATCTCCTCTTTAAACCTTTCTTCATCACTCTCTGTATCCTGTGTTTTCTCTCACTGGAACGAAATGATAAAAAACACCCACAAACATATATATATATATAGGCACACATACATCTCTCTCTTTCTATATATATATATATATATATATACACTCTCGACCATAATTATTAGGCCACCCCAGTGTTTTAAATAAAATGATGTATTTTATACTATTTTTTAGTATTTATTGGCAAGTGGATAATTCTAAATGAAAATAGAATGGTTCTTTTGTTATTATTACTTTGCAAAATTTTACAAGGCAGCCAGGAAGCCTTTGCTGCAGCCAGCCAATAAGAAGAAGAGGCTAGCATGGAGGAGAGAGCACAAAAACTGGACACCAGAACAGTTCATTTGATACACATATTATTGTGCAGTATTAACAAAATAAACATTCTATTTTCATTTAGAATTATCTACTCGGCAATAAATACTAAAAATAGTATGTAATATATAAATTTTTCTTAAAACACTAGGATGGCCTAACAATTATGGTCAGTGTGCATATATATGTATGTATGTGTGTATATATGCAGGTTTCATTAAAAATGTGATGGCAAAATTTTTTTTGTAATTTTTCATGTGATCTTATGATTTCTTTATTTTGAGAACATGAGTTATGTAAAAATTGTCCAAATATTTTTTTATCTGCGTGCTTTTGGCTATATTTTTAGCCATTTTTGAGGATGAAAGTTATTTTATATGTAACAAAATGTAAGTGGTGTTATTTATTATGTCAAGTAGGGATATGCATTATGTACTGAACACAGTAAGCATATTGTTAGCATGTTTGCATATATATATATATATATATATATATATGCTATATTTATGGGTAAAAGTACTCAATATCAGGGATAAAGTGTATTAAATATGAAAATGGACATCTAGGGCAACACTGAGCAGTGATAGTCTGTTTCAAGATTGACCACAATCTTCAGACTATGATCTGGTGTTGACTTCAGAGTAGATCATTTTTTACATTTCATTTATTTCACTTTGTGGAGTGAATTCTATCATGGTTTTATGAAATTTATCTGTTTGATGCTCTGGCATACATCATCAGTGATGTTTGCAACCAAGTATCAGTAAAGGTTTTGGATCTTACAACATCATTTCCAGTTCTCCACAGTGACTTAACTAATATTGATCAGATATCAACTTTTGTGCGATCAATCTGCTACAACTTGTCTCATAATCTGACTCCTCTGGCTTTTATAGTCCAATCACAAACAACTTCCAGATCACCTGTTTCTTTGCATTTCTATAAAAAAAGCAAGTACATTAACTGTTTCACTCTTTAAAGATATATAGCTACACACTTGATTTGAAATTTCACTTGCTGACATATATACTTACATAAATATAAAACTCATGCCAATCATTCAATCAGCACTCAAAAAGATAAAGAACAAAAACATTTAAATAATCAGAAATTACATTGCAATAAAGATATACAATTCTGCTTTACTTGTACTGATAATTCAGTCAGGTATTCTTTAATTTCCTAATTTTGATTTTTCCAATTCATAGTTTGCATCTTGAGCTGTTGCCTCTTGTTAACAACCATATAGATGTGTGAGTACATAATGTATGCAGAAATAATAAGTGATATATTTCTTTTCCTTTTTCTTTCAATTAGCAGCAGAGATACCAGTTGCCTTTAGAAATTGTTTTTCGTTTTTTTAAAATATAGTATATTTCAGATCTACATATATATCAGCATTTATGAATAACATGATTATTATTGAAAGAGCAGTTAACCAGACCAGTATTTTATTGACATTATTAAGCATCTGCAAGCCAAATCTTGACCACGCTTCAGCTAGTGCACAATAATTTAACATAAATTTTCACATATTGATAAATTCAGTCAGTTAAGTACCATACGTGATACACACTTGGGTGATCAACTGGAATTCGAACTTGGCTCACTAATTATCTCCTTTTAAACTGATATCCATTCAGAATCACTTTTTGTGAATTAGCGTTTAGTGGTAATAATAATGACCAAATTAGTCATCATAGAAATTGTCAGCATTTATTGACTGAGAAGTCACCGGTTACTGTCAGTTGAAATTTATAAAATCTTTCTCTTAAAACAATCTTTCAGAAAATTATAGTCCACTACCTGTTATAGCTTTTTCTAGTACTGATAAGAATTTTCTCCCAAAACTTTCCTTCCATTTAAAGTATAGTGGAAAATTAACATCTTGATAATACCATTATTTTCTCTTCTAGTTTCATATGCTATGCATTTAGTAGTTGTTGCTGTTAAAAACATCTTTGTTGATTGCAAAAAATCCAGATATAATTTTAAATTAAAATTTAAAGCACTTGCCATTAGCAAATTTTACATCTTTCAGGAATCAAATTTATTAAATTTGTTAGTATCTCTTCTATCTAAACAAGCTGCATTCATATATGAAGACAATTTACTTTTATAGAAGGACTGTAGACATTATCTCAAAATAGCTGGTATATGTTCATATCAGGAATCTGACTTGGCCATGAAAGTTCATACATTTTTAATTGACTATTTTAGTATCTTTAAGGCTATTAAGCAATAGTCTTTCAAATATTTTCTCCTACCCATTGGCTTCCAAGTCACATTCCTAGACTTACCTCTTACACCAATATAAAGATGTTTCTTTCTTTGTATTAGCTATACAGCAAATTCAAAACAACAACTATTCTGACACTGTTAAACACATGCATTTCAGGTTTTTTTAGATTCTATTAGATAAAATTTCACCAGACAAATATTAGTGATTCTATTACTACATTTAAAAACCCAGAGAAATGGCTGCTGTTATTTTGATATTATTATTATTAGTAGTAGTATTGAATATACGATAAAACCTTTCAGGAAAAAAAAGTCTTTCTGGCTCAATATGAGCTACTGAGTTATTTGTCTATATTTCTGAGATTAGGTATTTATTTGATTTACATTGTTAAGACTGTTGTCTTCATTTTTATTGTCATATTCACAACATTTCAGCCATTGTATGCTTGTTTAGATAATTGGATTTATTTGCCACTGCTATAGCCAGGTATTGAACTCTCAACTCTTTGGGTCGAGTCAATTGAGTTCAATACCTGGCTACTATTATCTATGGACAAATAACTTAGAGTTGAGTTAATGAAAGATAACTAAGATATCGGGAAGTGGCATGGCTCATAGAACAAAAACAATCTACCCCATTGTTTGAAATGAAAGATTTGGGTTTGAAATTCCAATCACCTAAAGAAGGCTGGGGCATACAACGATCAAAATGTCATGAATATGGCAATAAAGATGAGGAGAACAGTCCAAACAATGTAAATACTACCTCATCTCATAAACACATAAAAATTTTTATAATTTTTTTCTCTTTCGTCTCTGTTTTAATGACTATAATAATAATGAATGAGAGTATTTTGATTAAATATGAAATACGAGTAAAATAATGATATATATTTACTTATATCACATCCCTTCATTCAGTGACATGTCAAGTTAAACATTTACTTAATTTCATTAACTTATATAGAAATTCAAAAGTATTTCTTCAGTCAAAGATTTTTAAGAATGGCAGCCATTTTGAGAAAGTGCACTTTATAAGCTAATATAGGAAAAGCCCAAATCTGAAGTATATTAAGTGAAGAATACTATTCATATATTTATAGAAATTTCTTCATATATATTGATACTGTTTGAAATTGCGTGCAACCAGTCAATATTCAGTGAAATTTTATAACTAAAAATTTTCAATTCTAAGTTCTAAATGAAGGCTGATTGATTGCAAGTGACTTAATTCACCATTAAGTCTTGAATTGTTGTGGCTTGTTAACCATAACCCAGAACACAACTGAAACTCTAGGAAAAATAATTTCCATGAAACATTCAGTCTTGTACTTATGAAATCAGTACTGTGTAAATTATATAAAGATTAACGGACTATAAATACTGATACAAATGTTTGCTTATCTGTTTTCCTAATGTATCATTATTATCATCGCTTTATTTGTTTCCCGAGGAAAATAATGGCCATATCCTGCTATACTTAAATAAGAAACACAATTCGATAACTTACTCTGATTGGCTTTTCTCTAATTATGAATGTGTTTGTGAAGAGGATTTTCAAAAGTCTAATGCAATAAATATACTAGAATTTCATTTTACACTTGTTTGATTCCTCTCAGAATCTTTTTGTCACAAAATCCCCAAGACCTGCATTAAATTAAGTCTGCAGTTTTCTCTTTGCATTTTCTCCTCAGATAGAATCATTGGGGATTAAAAAGGTTTTGATAATAAATTCCAGACCCTGAATCTTTCTTATTCATACAGATAATGTTAAACATTTCCATGCTTCTCAAAAGCAATCTTGAAGCAGATTTTTTTCCTTTGCTTTGTAATTTGTATCCATTTAAAGTCCAAATCTTCTCACTTTCCATATGGAAAATATGGAATCATATAATGCAATAATCTCTTTCAGCAACTGATTATGTTATTGTATAATATTATTCTAGATGCTGGGAAAGTAGTTCCCTCATTTAAACACTATCAGATTAAACCA
Organism: Ascarosepion bandense; assembly: GCA_037127315.1. Lineage (NCBI taxonomy): Eukaryota > Metazoa > Mollusca > Cephalopoda > Sepiida > Sepiidae > Ascarosepion > Ascarosepion bandense. The sequence continues at coordinate 2,632,767 of JBBBDQ010001261.1, forward strand.
AAACTGGAATACTGTTGTCATATCTAGAGTAAGCTGGAGTTACTCACTTCTCGCTTGATAAAGTTCAAAACCTTTTAAACAGTCTTGTGAGAAAAGACTTATTCTCTACTCAGTCAACTCTTTCTCCACAGACACAACATTTCAAGTCTATTGCTATTTCCATGCCTAATGTTCAGATGAGCTCCATTCTTTAGTTTTACTAGTTCAAACTTTTACTCCTAGAATATACCATAGTACTTCTATAAAGTTGAAACACTCTCATTTCACCCATATTCCAAAAATGTAAGGCGTATGACAGCTTTTTATTAAAAGCTCATATTTTGTGAAACAGGCTCCCACTAGGATGCTTTCCTGAACACTACAATATATAAATCAAGGTCAGCTGTTGATCTGTCCTGCTTCTTCTCATAATCTTCACCTTTTAATACATTTATGATTGCTCAAATCACACCTCATTCATAATGACAACTTCAACAGTAACCCACTACCTTAAGTGGCTCTCAAGCCTCGCACTGAATGAAATTTAATATTAAAAATCATTTGGAAGGTCATTTTCATATCCCTAAAGTTTTTTTTCTGTAATCCAAATTTGAATTGTCCTGTGTATAACAATAAACTACATTCAGTAACAAGAAGGTTTAGAGTATTTACATTATTTGGACTATTGACTTCATCAGTGTTGCCATTTATACGACGTTTCGGCCGTTATACGCTCCAGCCTTCTTCAGGTGCTAGGAATTTCGAACATAACTCTTTAGTACAATCACTGGGGTATATGAACTCTATTCCTTGCATAGTAAACATTGTACAAATGACAACATAGATGAGGACAATAGTCTGAATAATGTAAATACTGCAAATATTACCTCATCTCTGAAATATAGACAAATACTAAGAAGGTTTAGAAGAGAATGGAATCATTCCTTAATTGCTGTTGTTTTCAGCTCCATCCTGATTTTGGGTGGTAGCTCCTGTTAGAGACCCAGCTATAGGCAAATAGTTAACCCCTAAACTAGTGTCAAAACACTATGAAAGTATAAAAATAGATTTGTATAGTTAAATTACCAGCAATTTATTTGACTCATGGTATAAATCCTCTTTACAAAAATACATCAATGAAACCTGATCTGCAAATTGGTTTCTTACAAAGAATATATATTCTATTCTTACAAACCTATTCTAAAAATGTTGTGAATATTTAATAACCCATTGAAGTTGATATGTCATATAACAAAATAAAGCTAAACCAAATCAGATTTGAAAGAAAAATGCTTATATCTGAAGAAGATAACGACATTCATTCTTATTCATATAATTCCTAATATTTCTATTTTCATCAGCAAAAAATGAACAGGGAGGAGTTGGATAATCCAATTGAATTAAAGTTAGAAAGTAAAAAAGATATATTTTTTGCATTGATACTAAAAATAAGTAAAAACAATAAAAATGTTCTTTGTGAATTTTGCACATTAACATTTATGCTTTAAAAATTATATAAATTAGAAGACATTTTGTGTTGAAAATTGTTAGGAAAATTACTAAATTCTGTAAAAGTGAATGTATTTTTTGATTTAAAGAAACTTGGAAAGAAAACTTTAGAAAAAGAAATTCCAAAGTATATTTTTCAATTCCAGAATTTGTAACTGAAACACAATTGGAATATGAATATATTTCTGATAAAAACACTATTTATCTGTAGTGTAATGACACAAATGGGTGAAAGGGTATCATATGCAGTGATATTGAATTACTTATAGAAATCTTAAGGACAATACAATTGTATACAAAGGAGTAAACTCTGAGGCAGTTATAAAATGATAGTTGTGAGTGCACAATTTATGTAATGTACTGGTGTTAAATATTTCATAAAAACTTTATAGTTTAGAAATAACTGAATGAATATTGTTAAACTTTTTTCACTTTTAAAGTTTTTGTTTCAGGAATAACAACAAATAAAAATAAGATCATTCAAAATATTTATACTAATATTTTCTCCCAGAAAAAGTTTCAAAATGCATTGCACATGATAATATATAATTGTTTTTCCACACTATTTTCATTTTCCCTTGTCACTTTAAATATTGAAACTTATTTGTTTCTTTGTATGCAGATCCCTCAAATAAACAACAAAACCAAACTGTTCTATGATTCTGTAGAAGTGTTCTAGTTATATAACCTTTATGTTATAGGAGCCAAGTTTATTTCTTAGGTTATATTCCACACAACAAAGCTAATTTCTATACACATGGCAATAATCTTTGTCACCTTTCAGTAGGAAACAATCCACAATTTAAGACTGGAAATATCCTTAAAAATTTCCATGCAGAAAAACATCAAATTAATGTATATTTTGGCAGAAACTTTTCTTTTAAACATTTTTTCATTAAACAAGGAAGATTTAATTATTTTTTTATTTAGATTTTTGATTTAGATTTCCAGCATCCTTATGTTTTTTTTTTCCATATTGTCAAAGTAATGAAGTACAGACATTTTCCATAAATTCTCATTGTCTCAAGTGCTTCTGGCCACTTCTTTAGCAATTTCAAGAGGGGTTTTGTTTTTGGTGTAGTTAGTTTTTCTTTATGATATGTCTTGTTTTGAATGGGAGCATTCATTCCAAGCCCTCAACATGTTGAGTATGACTGGAATTTGCATGAGCATCTTTCTTTTTTTTTAAAAAGATTTTAACATTCAATTTCCACTGTTAAATAAGATGAGGTTAATGATAGAAGAGAGTTGTTTGATATACAGGTCCTTTCTAATAGTGAAATATTGTGTTGTATACAATTGTATTTATATACAACTTATATAGTCAAATTAGACCAGTAAACAGTTGTATTATACACATTTAAAGAAAAAAATAAAAAATAAAAATTTGACATGAAGAGGTTTTATATATATCACCATCACAATTTCTATAACTCATTAAGGTTGTTGGAGTAGCACATGTACTGCATCCACAGTAGAAGTTGTGTGTCTTGGGCAAGAGGGCCTGATAGTGCTCAACCCTCTCCTGGATGATTCAAAGTTTTCTTTTTACCTTCTTCTCATAGACTGGCTTCCAGCCAAGGCTATAGAACTGTCCTTCTATTTGTCTGTAGCTGGGGAGTGGGGATAAGAAATGAATTAATACCAAGTGTATTAGCACTTAAGTGAATCTAAGGAACTCGACTGGAATTTAAACTCAGGTACTAAATACTTCAATCTAAGCCAAAATTCATGACTTCACTGTGCTTCTAGTATACATATTAGGATTTTATATATATATATATATATATATATATATATATATAAAACACTATATATATATATATATATAACACTGTATATATATATATATATATATAACACTGTATATATATATATAACACTATATATATATATATATATATATATATATATAGTGTTAAATCGTAATGATGCTTAGTGCCAAAATTTACTGATAGAAAGGCATTTTAGGATTTTAAGCAAGCAGGAATTTTATGATAAAATGCTCATAAGCAAAATCCCCAAAGAGTGAAGACATTAATGAAACTTCAAAGTTGACATGACTGAAATAACATAAGTGACAAGCTCCTCCAGCTAAGTGACAAACTCATCCAGATGAATTATATATATAAATAAATATACATGTCCAGACACCAGGCCATCCTGCTTCCTTTCGCGACCTAAATCTTAGAATTCCCCGATTACCTACTTCTCATTTTTGATTGAACAATATTGACATACCTAAAGCATTTTCTCAAACTACCACTCCCTAATTTTCTAAATAACCATGAATTCATCTTATATTTTCAAAAGAAATCATTTTGACCATTTATTTTAGTATATCACCTGAAGAAGAACAGTATTGGTCTGAAACATGAAAATTTTTGTGTAGTGATATAATGCTTTTATAAACCATTGTAATAAAAAATTACAATATATATATATATATATATATATATATATATATATATATATATATATATAGTATTGTCAGTCATGATGCTAGTCATGATGCACTTAATAACCAGAAGTATGATTGCAATAAAGAAGCATTCATAGCAAAGGATAAGCAAAATTAACAGACCTGATACAGCAGACTATAACCATAGCAACTATATTCACTATTATTGAAATTTTTCTTCACAACTGCATTTGAAAAATATTTCAATTCATATTCCATTTTTGATCAGTATAATTTAAATCTTTCCTTTTATTTACATTGACTATGTTCAATATAAGTTTTTATACATTTTTGATAATCTTTTGAAAATCAGTGAATTGGCTGCTTCAAATCTAAATTTTAATGGCTTTACATCTTTTAAAAATTGCATATATTATCATTCAAAAAGATATCCTAAGCTGAATAATAATAGCTATTTTCCTCTAAGGGAGAATATTAGTGATAAAAAGTTTATATGGGTCATGAATACAAAGTTTCAGACATTTCTGTCATTCAGTATCATTAACCATCCCTAGATACAGAAATGTATTTTCTGTTATATTTTTTCTGGAGAATATTAAGAAGAGAAACAGAATTAGTTTAAAAGTTTTGAATATCAGTTTTACAAGATCAAATTTCCTAAATTGGGATCAAGGAAGTAAAATTTTACATTAAAGAACATTAAATTGTAAGAAAATATTGAAAATGAAACAGAATCCACAAGTGAATCATTTGTTATCACATTTCAATGATAATAATTTTAATTGTTGTAGTTATGTATATTAATGTGGACACACACTTCAAAATAGAATGTATTATTAGTTTTCGCTATAAAAGTAATAAAAGTCTCATTTGTGGATTGAAGATAATTAAACACCAAATGACAAAAAAATAGTTTCTGAGTTGGAGAATTGCATATCCTTCTGGTTAAAAAATGAATTATTTGAAAATAGATATTTAACATTTTTCAACCAATGAGTTGAGTTTCTGTCAACAATGGGAGAAATGCTTTGTGATCCCTTTGAGAAGTATATAAGCAAAGTCATTAGACCTGACATGTCAGTAATGAGAAGGGACAGCAACATACTGCAACGGTTCACAAAACCACTGCTTACAAGAGATTCCTTTACTCATTCAGCTACATGACACTTACATTCTTGCTCACCAAGCTATGTAACACTTAAACTTTCCACTTCACTTTCTCCCCTACCTCTTTTTTCACACATACATGTATATAACTCACATTTCCTTTCATCTCAACAAACAGCTACAAACAAGGACTATAAAAACTCATGCATAAAGAAAAATTTAGTTGTAAAAATGCAAAAATAAAATCATTTTATATTTTTATATTTAAACAACTTTTTTTGCCTTTTTCTTTGTTGAGAGTTGATTCAAATCTGCAACACACACAATTAAAGAAATAGAGTTGCTTTATTACCCTGTGTCACATTCATTTATATCAAAACCATTTGTTTTACAAATGTGCTACTAAATAAAGTCAGTAGGGTATATACAAATATCTTAAAATATTGTACATTAATGACCTATAAACATTGTAGAAATATGCAAGGGCGGCACAGCTACAAAATGAATATAGGGAACCAACTGTGGATTTTGGTTTGCACTACTTTTATTATTACTTTTTTAAGCCATTTGAAAGGCATGACTTTCCATGTGTTGTGTGAGAAATAAGAAAGCTGAGTCAAAATCCAGTCAGACTTGTTACATTCCTTCATGCACAAATACCCTTGGGAAACACATGAATCCAATCCTTCTCCCTCCAGCTATGGATTGAATAGCAGAACATAATGAGTATTATAGCCATGGTTGTTAACCAAGCTACTATAGAAAAATGGCAGCTTACCTCTTTCTAGTCTCTCATGAACCAAAAGAGTCATGATCACCCAAACATGTATTGCATAGGCCACTTAGCTGACTAACCAGTCATCTTGGTTATTGTCATGATTAGCAAGAGAAAAGACATCTTATGAGTATTGCTTCATGCAGTCTCTCTTACACTCTTGAGTCTCTATTACCAAAGAATAAAAGAATAAAAATTAACATCTTATTTCTAAATAAGAATAAATTCCCAACCAGAGGAAAGCAGTGAGGAACTTGATGCACAGAAGCTTGTTTTAAATGATTTATCGACATGAATAATTATTGAGATATCACAAAAAATAACTATAAAAGAAAAAATGCAAAAACTAAAACAAGGTTTTTCTTTTTGCATGCCTCATTAAATTGTAATCTAATGCCCATTTTTCCATGTGTATGAAGAATATCCAAATTGTTCAGAATAAGGAGCAATGTAAACTGCATCAGAAAACACTTTTATGATAAAAGATTCACTATTTCTTAGTATGATCATAATAACTGCACCATTAGGTTTTGTAGCACATCAAAGTATTTGTGTAGTTTGAAGTAATATGAGTCTCTTTTTAGATGCAGGTGTCAGAAACCCTGTTTCTAATGTAATTTACAAAGTTGCAAATGAATAAGTATATTTGTAGTATAGGGTAAATCAGTCAACACAGGTGTTGACTGATTTACCCTATACTACAAATATACTTATTCATAACCTAGAAATAACACTTGAAAAGTACTTTTATGTTTTTAATCATTCAAATAAGTCATCTTATGTATTTTATTGAGAAATACTTTTAATGAATGATTGTAGTGTTTTATTTATATGGTATCCTATGCAAATTAGCTGAGTTGTATTTAAGTGTTAAGCTGATAACTGTCAGCACACCATTATGTCATGCATAATTGTGTACTTCACATCAAGTACAGAAACTGTGAGATATACCAGACATAACAAATGGCATCACTGATAGGATGCTTGGGTCTCATGGACGATCCTGAATATGTCAAAATTTGGATAAAAGCCTTTGAGACTACAACAAGAATATGTGATCCCAAAGACTCAAGTATGGAAAGCAGACAGAACTAAATAATGAACTTGCTTATGGCTTTTCTTGGGTGTGAGGCATTAAAGAATATATCCACAATGGGGTACCCACAAGAATTAGAACAGATGTTTTTTCAGGATATTGTCAGCATAATAAAAAGAATCATTAGGTTGAAAAGAAAACTGGTCATCACTAAATGGAGAAAATTTTTAGAAGCCAGGTAGCAGCTGGAGGAATCCATTATGCAGTATGTACACAGACTCAAGAGACAGGCAAAGCACTGCAAATTTGAGAAACTAAGGACTCAAGGCATGTCAAATGAAAATGAGCTGATACTATTGTGGTCAAGTGAATGATTTAATGACCTGCAGCATCAACAAAAACTACTAGAATGCATGCAAGGTTGCCATATGAGCTTAGAATTAAGCATGGACTATTTAAAGCAGCTGGAGCAAATCAGAGATTTCAACCAGCCAAGAAAAGTGTTAGTCATACAGGTTGAATGTATCAAAGCCAAAAGGGAAGTGCTGTTATTGCAGAACAGTGCATGAAAAGAATAGATTCAAGTGTCCAGTGCTGGAGAAAATGTGTCTTAAATGTAGAAAAACAAATCATTTTAAGACTATTTTCAGAAGTGAAAAGCATGTAGAAAAAGTGGGAGTAATACCCCCCCCCCATCTCCCTGAGGAACAGCAGAAAACCAGTGTGATTGTGGTAAATATGCAAAAGAATGGTAGAGAGTATGGGAAAATAAATGGCCATAAGTTTAGCATGCAAACTGACATGAGTAGTGAAATAAACTTAATTCCAGTAAATTCTTTGATCAAACTAGGCCAACCCAAGTTAAAGGAAAGTGGTTTAAAGTTAAAGTAATTTGATTGAATAACAATAAAGACATGGGTACCTTCCGTGGCACATTTAAAATAGTCAGTTTGAGGTTATTCAGATCATGGTAGTAGCATGTGAGAAGGACCACAGATTGTTAGGTATTGACATAGTAAAAGTGGATACAGCCAAACTAATAAACTCCATGAAAGTACAAGAGAGTGAGGTAGGGCTTCTAAAAGGATACAAAGTGAGTATTTGATTAAAAGAAAATTACCACCCCAAATACATTCATGCCAGTAAAGTACCAGTACATATACTGCCTTTAGTGGTAGCCAAGTTAAACCACATATTCAAGCAAGGCATTCTCAGAAAAGTTTTGCATGGTAGAAGTAACTGAGCCTCACCTATCTTAGCAATATAAAATTCTGATGGAAATTTGTGGATATGCAGTGACTATAAAGTTAAAGTAAATCAACATATATGCCTGAACTCGTTTCTATTAATAAACATCAAAATGGTGATCCATGAACTGGCAAACATGGAATATTTTGCAAAAATTGAATGAGATCTACCTACAACCAAATTCTTCTTCTTCTTCTTCTTCTTCTTCTTCTTCTTCTTCTTCTTCTTCTTCTTCTTCTATGTGCCATGTCCCTTCATGAGGTAAGCAATCATGGCCTTCCACAGCAAGCTTTCTCCTGTTACCCCACCCAAACCCCACTCTACCATCCACCTGCTCAGGCCCTCAAATATATTATCCGCTGCTTTCCCTGTCTCTATTTCCCTCTATCCAACCTGTGAGTATCAGATTCTTCAAGCCTTCCTTCCTCATCACATGTCCCAAGAATATCAGCTGTCTTTTCCTGATGCTCAGTATTAATTTCCTTTCATTTCCATCCTTTCTAAAAACCTCATCATTGCTCACATGCTTGATCCATTATATCTGCAACATCCTTCTGTAGAACCACATTTCTGTTGCTTCAAGTTCTTCCTTCATTTTTGCTGATATTCTCCACCATTCACTGCCATATTGAAGGACAGACATCACATAACAAGCCACTTAAAGACATATGGCGCTGGTTATTTCCAGTGACTTGACTGAAAGGGTTGTGAGCTCAATACCAGGCTACAGCAGTGGTGAACAAGTAATTTAGAGAGTTGGGTTAGAGGGAGATAACTCATGACTACCATGGGAGGAATTAGAATGATATACCCCATTGATCACAATAAAGGGCTTGGTTCATAATTCCTAGCACCTGAAGAAAGCCAGAGAGTACAATAGCCGAAACATCATACAAATGGCAACCAAGATAAGGACAATGGTCTGAATAATGTAAATAGTGTAAATACTACTTCATCTCAGAAATATAGACAAATACCAAAAGCAGTTACGAAAAAGAAACCTATAACAAGGGTGTTTGATCCTAAGAAAGAGATTAATTGATCACAGACACAAGTGAGAAAGTGATTGCTGCCATCCTATTGCAGAAAGATTATCCAATAATGTATTTATTTAGAAATTTGATAATGGCCAAGATAAATTACTGAAACATTGAAAAAGAGGCCCTAGCAATTGTTTAGAGTATGGAGAGGGCACACATTTTTTATTAGGTAAGAAATTTCTACTAAATGACTTTAGTAGAAATTTCTTACACAAGCCATAGGAGTTTAATTTTAACCTAAGGAAGAAGTTGCCAATGATTAAATCATCGAGAATTTTATGCTGGACCATTAAAATCATGGCATTTGATTTTGACATTGTATATGTTAAGGGAAATACCATCCCTCCTGTAGATGCTTTGTTGAGATTACGGTTTGTAGAAAAAACAGACAATGAACATGGAATTTACAACAACAGAACAATTCAATGGGTAGAGACAGAATTATTTCTGGTCAGCTGGCTAAAAATTGAGACCAAACAAGATCCTCTATTGAGCAAAATAATCAAAAGAATAAGGAATAATAAGTGAAATAATTGTTCAGTAGCAGAGTGGCCTTTTAAAGAGATACGGTATAAGTTAACAGTTATATGCAATGGGGAAGTGATAGAGGCTCCTCAGATGTTAAAGACAGACATATTGAGAGGGGTACACAATGACATGCATTTTGACATCACGGTAACATGCAGAAGATTAAAATTACAAACATGGTGGCCAGGTTATGCAAAGGATATTGAAGAATTTATTAATAAATTTTTAAAATGCAATGAAATTAGAAGATTCAGGCAAAAAGAACTTCATTCATGGCCTGAAGAAGTACCACCATGTCTTAGAGTACATATAAACCATGCAGACATTAGTAGCATAGAATCATTTCTCATAATGATGGATGTGTATTCTGGTTGGCCAGAAGTAATCAAGGTTAAAGACTGGAGAGCATCCACAGTCAAATAGGTTTTGAGACATGTATTTGCAAGGAATAGAGTACCACAAACATTATAGTCAGATAATGCTCCTGATTTTGAGACAAAAATCTGTGTGCATGGTTGTGTTGAATACGCTGCATGTTGTTTAAAACTTCTCTGTGCCCTCCTCAATCCAATGGAATCACAGAGCGGATGGTACAAATAGTTACAATGACATTGAAGGCATTCTTGCCAGTCATTGAAAACATTGAGGTACCTGAAATACTCCTCAGTTATAGGTTGATACCACACGCAGAGAGGAAGTTGAGCCCATCGGCCTTCATGGGTCAACAGATTAGAAACCCAATTACAAAGTCTTTCACCACAAAGGAGAGAGTATGGTAAAAGAGAGACAAAAATGCAAATCCCAAAGAAGCAAACTTCCTTTTGCAGAGAGGCAATTATACAGCTTTGATGGACAAGAAGGGGCAGTATCTTTTGGTTCATGTGGATCAATTCAGAAAAGGGATTATGTTAGACAATGTGGAGATGGAAGACCAAAGTAGGGAGGAGGAAGCTAACTACAATGAGGAGGCAGAACATAGAACAAAAATGCAGGAGCAACAACAGAGAGAAAACTACAATGATGAGGATGAACATGAAATGGAAATAAGTAGAGAAGAAAAAATTGACAAAGAAGAGGATGAATAAAGACCAAGGTCACCAATAAAAAGGAGAAAAAGGAGCAAAAACAAGAATTATATAAGTCAAGAGTAGTTAGACATAGTAAAAGGAAAAACAAGCGGATATGACTACTTCGATTCTGGGAGGGTGTGGTATTCTATGAAAATAAGATGAGTTGTATTAAAATACTAAGCCAATAACTGTCAGCACTCCATTACATCAAGCATAACAGTGTACTACATACTGAGAACTAAAACTGAGAGATATAGCAGACATAACAATTTATAAAAGGAATTACTGTATTGTTATCTTGGTAACAACTAATAAGCCTATGAGATGAAATCTTTCAGGCATAAAATTGTTTTTTTATTAATTTCTGACCTTCTTCAAATTTAATATCAGCATGAGAGTGTGTGGTTTTGGGGATTTGCACTTTCTCTCTTCTCGTGGATTTGAAGGTATGTGGCTTTTGGATCTTTGATGTTCCTTTTGCATGCTTTTCAGGAGAATTTGAGGGTCTGTGGTTTTGGGGACCTTGATCTTCTCATGTAGAATTGTGGGTAAGTGGTTTTGGGATCTTTGTATGTGGTATTTATATAATGTTTGATCATCTGGTTGTCTTGTGTGTGTATAGGCTAAGGTCAGTTGTCTTGACTTCATTCTTATATATTGGCACAGCCACTAACTTTCTTTGAATGTCAATTCTGCACTTTGTGTCTATGAGGTTACCTCCCTCTTTTTGATATTCTGATTTGACAAGTACAAAGTTTACTTTGGTGTCCCTTAGAGTGAGCCCATAGTCACTACAGATCAACTCTTCTTAGAACAAAAGTTCTTTATTGGCATTAAATTTCATTCAAATCTCTGTTATTTCCTTGTATTAATCACATACTAAAATTCAGGATATTTTCATTTAGTAATGATTATTAACAAATGAATGAAAAGAATGTAATTTCTAATTAAAAGGCTCTTCCTTTACCATTCAACCAAATACTGATAACCACAATAGATTATAAGTATCAAATAATCAGACATGACCGATAATTTATGGTGTAACATCTTAGAGAAGCAACTACATTTTGAATTTATTGCTTCTATCCAAAATTATTCTTTTATATTATCCAAGGAAAATAAAATCGAAACAATTTACTGCATGTGATATGAAACATCATATTTTAATTCTGATTAGTTCCTCAGTTAATCAGTAAGTTAGCAAGTGCATTATACCCTGCCATTACCTCAAATAAATAGTAGACCATTTTGATTGCAAGTAAAGGCAGAAGAAAAAATGAGTTAGAGACGCTGGTTAGTTTTAGTTAAAAAAATGAAGGTATACATAATAATAAAAAATAAAGAAGAAAATAAAGAAAGTGATTAAACTCATGCATTAAACATCTGCTTCAGTGAAATGGAAGACCTTGTCAATTTTTAATCTCTCTATTTGTACCCTCATACTTCTTTAAATAATGACCTACATTCATAATAATAATCTTCATTACAACATTTTATTAAAGTTGTTAAGCTCAAATATTTAACAGGGAATTTCCATGGGTATTTTATAATCATGCAACTTACAAGCATCTTATTCAGTCATTGAATTAATAATCATGATTCATCAAAAAGTTTAAATAGAAAAACTGTTGTAAGCATCTTAAGAATTAAATTTAAAAAGTATTTTAAAATCCATGCATTCTATTTATAAAAAAAAGAATGTTGTATTTTACTGAAAGTAATGACAAAAACTAATTCTTATAAAATATATTAACTCAGAAAATTTGTCTGTATTTCTGAGATGAGGTACTGTAACTATTTACATTGTTTAAACTGTTGTCCTCATCTTTGTTGTTATATTCATAATGTTCAGCTGTGAATATGACACCAGTGCAAACAATGTAAATAGTGTAAAAATATTAAGAAAATATCTTTACACTATTTACATTATTCAGACTATTGTCCTCTTCTTTGTTGCCATTTCCACAAAGTTTCAACTGTTGTACACTCCAGCTTTCTTTAGGTGCTAGGAATTTCAAATTGAACCCTTAATTACAATTACTGGTGTATATCATTCTTGTGCAAAGTCACTTTTGGTAGTCATGAGTTATCTCCCTTTAATCCGACTCTCTAAGTTATTTGTTCACCACTGCTGTAGCTTGGTATTGAACTTTTTGGGTCAAGTCACTGAAATTAACCAATGCCTAGTGACTGGACCCAAAGAGTTTTGATCACTACATATTTCAATAAAGGAAGTAGCATAGCTTGTGGGTAGCAAGTGGCAGGGTGGAATCCTTTCCAGGTGACACTTTTATGAAGGCAACACTTTGGAGTCCAGTACATAGACTTGTATTGAAATAAAAATGGATTTAATGTTGGGGACACTACGCAGAGTTGAAGGACTTTTTTGATTTCAAGTAATTTAAATCAAGGCATACATATTTAAACAATTGTTACATTGGCCAGACAACATTTAAGGGGAGAAGTGGCAAACTCAAGGGCTCCCCCTGGTGGCATATACTCTGTCTATGCCACTAAATAAAGTTAAGTTGTTTTATCTTTAGATGATATTTTTTATCTGAGTTCTATTATTGAAATCTTCAAATAATCTGAATGAAATTCTGGAAATTCATTAAAAATAATAGAGTGAAGAAAAAACTACATGCAAATAAAAATGAGTCTGTGTGTCCCACTAACACTTAAGATAATATCAAGTTCAGGATTGTTATTTGAATATTAATCTTGCTTTTGAAAAAAAAACAGGTTTAGTTTCTTTGTAAATTATATTAGTTGATTGTTCGAATAATTAATTTATTTTGCATTGAAAGTTGCCAAAAAATAACAGTGTAAAGAATGCAGCATTGTAAGATGTCACCATTAAACCAGGAAACATTAATTTAATCAATTTGATTTTCATCATGAAATAAATATAATCTTTTTTTATTGGCAAAATAGTTCATGAGAATAATTAAGTTCTATATTTAACTAGCAAGATTATCTAATTTTGCCCTGTTCACTATCATGCCCAATGTCTTAACTTTGAATTATCTAATTTTTTAATAAATTAATTTTTAATATGAGATAAATAATGTGGTAGAAGTTGTCACTAAAGACGATATTTAAGCATACCTTTTGTGCATCATAAAATACTAGTATAATATTCACTTGGAGATATATATATATATATATTTGTGGTTGATAGTAGAACCTAAAATCTTTTCACAGCTTCTGCTTGGAGACAAAGTAAAGTATCTCTGCTTAGTGTATTCCATCAGGATTATCTGTCATGTAATGGCACAGCTCAACAGTAAACAAAATCACTGGCTGTCAGTCTTTGCTCTCTGTTCATAGAATGATATATATGGCAGTTGATGTATATGGCAGTTGATAACATTTAGCAAAGAAGAAGAAGAAAAGGCTTATTTAAAATCTGCATTCTACTTTTGTTTACCTTCATAAAATTAGCACAGTATTTGCTATAAATTTATATAAATCAGAAAGGTAATATTAACTGTTTCTTTATAAGGAAACAGTCAGTCTTCATTGACCAAGCAGCCAATGCTACTTGCAGTTGAAATTTATAAAAATTTTTTTATTAAAACAGTTTTTCAGGGAAATAGGCTTTTCAAGTCCAGTAACTGTTATTACTTTTCTTATTTCCAAATTTTTTGTTTGAATTAATGTGTAACGTCAACATATGAGTATGTCATTATTTTCTCTTTGAGTTACATCCTTTTTATTTTCTGTTGCTAATCCTCAAGTGATGCAGTTAGCATTATGTTCTTTTGTGATTTTCTAGCATCAGTCCACAAATTTTGAAAAAGTATGATCCTTACTAAAACCAATCTACAGGATTTGTTTACTCAAAACCGTTTTTAATCATCAATCTGAAAAATTGGTTACATACAACTGATAGTCTAGATATTTCTGAACAGGTTTGATGCCTTGCATGACATCCATATGAAAGTCTAGATCTGATGACAGTATTTAAGAACCTGACTCAAAATTTTAGGTTAAAGTTTTAGTTTTGTAGCAAGTTGCCATGCTGGTTAAAACTACCTCTAGGACAGTCTGTGTTCAATTTCCTTTGTTCAATATTAACTTTGTTATAACTGATCTCTATACAAAGGTATTTGAAGAATTTAGAGTTTATAAATTTCGCATCCTCAGTTTTCATGATGGATTAAGGATATGTGCCATAATTGCTTTCATTCCAATTCCAATTTATAATTTTTGATTAAAAAAAAATTAACTTTAATCATATGTTTGAATGTTGTTATGTTTATAGAATTTGTAATTGAGTTATACAGTGGGTCTCATAGTTGAGTCACTAGAAGGTTATTGTTCTGAACATTAGACCCAGTTTTAAATCTCACCAGGGTTGATTTGTCAAGGAGGTGATTTCTCAATAATATTGGGCAGCATTGTTAGAAAGTGCCTGAGAACCATACTAAGTTGTTGTAGTTAAATTGGGTAGAAAGAACTGTTTGGAAGCCGTTGATGCTGGCCTGAAGCCACAAGACATTATAGCTTGAGTGTTCTGGCCTTGTCTAACTATTGATCATGCCAGACTACACATTCTCTCCAGGAAACTCTAAGATCCTCTAAGGATAGTGTTGTGGAACCCAGACTCACCTCAGCATGGACTCACCCACTGCTATATTAATAGGTGTGTGATAGCAGTAGTGTGGAAACAGACGGTAGCACTGTGCGCATGACTGCAGTCGACTACCAAGGACTAGACTGGATTCGTAAACTCTGTTTACTGTACCTTCTTCTTTGTAATCTTTCCTGTAAATACATCTTTCTTTAACCTACACCTCGTGTTCCGTGTTATATTTCCGTGGACCCATTTTTGGCTCCACATCAGTGGCGATGAAGATTCATTTTAGCCCCCACTGGTTTTCATATCAGTGGTGATGAGAATTTGAACCTTACATGGGAAGAAGGAAAAATTACACGTCATATCAGTGATGAGAATTTGTACCTTACATGGAAAAGAAAAACTACTTGCTACATCAGAGGCAACAAGATATTCGGAATCAGATGCTGAAATTTCAAAAGTCCAGTTCCACAGCAATAGCAACAATTCTATAGGAACTGACATCCTCACATCAGCAAACAAAGCAGAAAAACAAATGGATAAAATCAAAAAATTTTGTTCAACGCAAGGTCGAAAAAAAACAAACTCTTCACCAAGTCATGAATTCGGGAAAGAGTAAATAGAACTGAATTCCTACTAAAACTTGCCCCCTCTTAAAATTCACAGAGGTAATTTTTGTTTTGCTAAAAAAGCAAGTTCTACCAAAGAAGAAAAAATCCAGTACAATTATTTGCATTGCCTAAGTAACATTTCTACTTACCACATTGTAAAAAAAAGAAGGGAAAAAAAACACGCCAAAGTATTGCAAATACATATGCAAATATGCTGCTTAGCGACTTATCAAGAAATAATTTTTTTCCTCTGTTCCTTGCTGAATTTTTTATTCTACTAGAGAAAAAAGTGGAGATACTGAAGTAGACAAAATTGAAGTTAACAACGGGATTCTCGGAAGAACTAATCTAAGTAAGTGGTTCTTTATTGTAATTGGCTTCCAATTTTTTTTTTCTTTTTGTGTCAACAAAAAAGAAAGGGTAAAATCTGCTTGGATTTTCTGGTGTACCCTCCCCTTTGGGACACGGGTTTTTCAAAGCAACAGCAATTTCTGTTATTGTTTTGTGTATTATTAAATTGCTATAAATTTTTGGAAGATGGAAGACTTTCAAAAAATTATTGCTCAAGTATTTAAGTCCCAGTTGGACCTACAACAAAAAGCAGAAAAAAACAACAGCTTTATCAACAAAAGTCAGAAGAGACACAACAAAAATTGTTGATGGAAATGCATAAGCAACAGTTGGAATTTTAACAAATGACACTTCAAAAAATTGAATTACAACACAAACAACTCCAGGAATTACTCGAAAAATTAGTGAACAGTTCAAAAAACTCTGAAGATATGATTTTTTCCCAGAACAATTATAATTTAATGGAAACTTTTGAATATGTACCGGATGAAGATAAAACTTTCGAGGCATTTTATAGACATTACAAAGACATTTTTAACTTAAACTACCAAGGACTATACTGGATTTGTAAACTCTGTTTACTGTACCTTCTTATTTATAACCTTTCCTGTAAATACATCTTTCTTTAACCTACACCTTGTGTTCCGTGTTATATTTGCGTGGACCCATTTTTGGCTCCACATCAGATAGTT
This sequence comes from Ascarosepion bandense, assembly GCA_037127315.1. NCBI lineage: Eukaryota > Metazoa > Mollusca > Cephalopoda > Sepiida > Sepiidae > Ascarosepion > Ascarosepion bandense. The sequence goes on from JBBBDQ010001261.1 coordinate 2,649,717, forward strand.
CTAATATAACTGACACATTTGCTCTATGGGTGTTAAAAAACTCTAATGTGTCTGCAACAGGGATTAGCACATCATCCTAGTAAATGGGTATATTCAGAAATGAGTGAACAGTCATTATTTACTTAGTTGAATTGAATAACTAAAAGAAGGCTTGCGTTGCAATGGTTTTCTAGCACATTTCAAAAACAAAATTTCCAATAATTTATTAGGATTACTGTTAATAGTTAAAAATTAATAAGTGTGGGAGGGGTTATAATAATCTTCAAGTGCAAGTGGGTAGTTGTTAAAAATTCAAAATTTAACAAGCAGTAGTGAATGTTTATTTAGTAAATCCATTCTACTCAATACACTGGGTTAATCACACCATCGCTTCAGGGCACCAAATTCAAGTAAGCAAGTTGCTCTGCCCTACCCTGTATATAGATTGCTTTATGAATGTATCAATAAAATCAACTAGGAATATGGCCACAATGTGCTGAGCATGTTTGGAAAATAAAACATACCTAGAACTCTACATACATACATAAAAATATCCATATATTCATTTAAAAGCAAAATAAAATTCATTTCTGATAATGGCTAAAAGAATAGCTCAAAGTGATTTAATAAATAAAACATTTATGTAATTTTTATATAATTTATAATCTGAAAAGAAAAAATATAAGATCACATGAAAACACATTATATATATATATAGATATATATATTACATCTATATATATTACATCTATATATAATATTCTCAGATGGTGTGTATCTGTAGACTAGCTGTATGGCTTGCATTGCTCAGGGTTTTTTAGTGGTTAGGTTGAAATGGTGAGGTCAAGAGCTTATTCAAAAAGTTCCAGTATGAGGTTGCTGTAACACATAAGTTAAAAAAGGTGAAGTAACATTAGTTTTTGTTTTGATTGCCAATAAACGGGAATGATATATGTACAATTTGAAGAATGGGGTGGGCATTACAGGAGCCAGTAATGTGAAGCAATGATGTTGGGATGCAGAAGAGGTGGATACATTGCTCTTGCAATGTCAGAGGAGTTGGCACCTTATATAAAACATGAAGTTGTTATGGCATATGATAAGGTAGAAGTTACAAAAAAAGACCTGATTTTTGTTGGAATGCAACTAAGCATTTCAAAGAAATAAACAATTACAAAAAGCAACATTTTTCATTAATTTTTGCTGCACTCTGTGTGTCAATTGAAATTTTTTTTTGCATATCAAGGCATCAGACCTTGATCTATCAATGATTTTGCTTGAATTTGAGGGAAGCATTTTAGAGAAATGTATAAAAGTGTGCAAAAGACCACCCAGAATTATGTTTGTTGCTGATTTTTGACAACCTGTAAAAAGATTCAAAAATGGTTTTGTGTAAACTAACAATTCAAAGTTTGATCTATAAGTTACCCAATTTTAGTTAAATTTGCATAAGGTGTCTCAGAAGAGAAGAGTTCATAAATTCTAAGTATTTCAGTGATTTTGCAGTACTCTGTAAATTGATTAAAAAATTTGTTTTCTATCAAGCTTCATGTCATGATTGACATGTGACCCAATTTTGGTTGAAATTAGAGCAAAGATTTTGGCAGAGTAGGGTTCAGTAGAATGGGGACCCACAAACACACAGACAGACAAACATATCTATTTTTATATATATAGATGAGACAAAATGAATAAAAAACAGACAAGAAGAAAAACTGTACTTACCTTGTCTCTTTCATATATATATATATATATATTGAATAATATAGACAAATTTTGTCTATTAATTTTGTGTAGGATCCGTTCATACCATTTGATATACTTGATGGTGATGTCATTGAAAGACAACAAAAAATCACAGTAATTGTTGATTTTTTTATTGGGTCTAAGCTTTCAGCTCACATAAGCCATTATCAAAGAGTAAATATTAACACACAGTAAACATAGAACATTTAAGTTATTAACAATAAAGAGAATTGAATTGAAAACATAAGTCCATCCCTACCGTGGCAGATGGCCGAAGACAGTGACAAAATAGTGGCGTTGTGGTCCCTGGTCTGATTACAGGCATTTGAGTATGTTATTGGAAATATCAATTGAATACAATCAATTTTGTACTACTTTATTGACCTGGGAAAATGATCCCAGTTTCTGGCATCTTTTGAAAGTGACTGAAAATCAAACCATAGGTTAGGCCAAGCCTTGTCAGTCAAATTGGGTAGATGGAATCATTTAGAATGCGTTGATGGTTGTGTTAGCATGAAGACCCACATCATCATGACTGAGGTTTTGAGCATATAGGCCTTGTTCAAAAGACTAATCACGCTATATTAGATGGTCTCTTCCAGAAATTATAACTAAGTTCCCCTTAGCATAGTTGCAGTGTAAACCACAGTGAACTTTATAAGCTTAGTGGGTGTTTGTAATAAGGATTTGCTAGCCACACTGACAGACAGTTATCCTCAGAAACAAGTAGCACAGTCAATATATAGAGGAAGTGGACAATATACTGGGAAAACCTTGAAATTTCAAGAAAATTTATTTCATTATATGGTAAAACCACCTTTGGCAGTAATTAAAACTTGAATTCTGTTTGGGATCAATTCATACAAAGTTTGAATTGTTTCCAGAGGAATTTTTATCTATTCTTCAGTCACTAATTCTTTCAATAATGATGGTGGAGAATATTGACTCTTCATTGTTTTTCTAAAATGAACCATAAATGTTCAGTGATGTTGAGATATGGAGACTATGGTGGCCAGATAAGATATTCTACTTCACTAGAATGTTTCTCATGCCATTTAGAAACTAATTTAACTGTATGAATGGGTGTATTAACATCCTGAAAGATGGCATTTTCCTCTAGAAACAGTTCCTGAACCATAGGATGAAGTTGATCACTTGAAATTCTGAAACAGTCCTGACTGTTGATTCTAATAAACTTATTTAAATAATATCTGTAAAAAAACAACAATTTAGAAAAAAAAAATGAAGTACTACTAATATTATATCAGCAAACATAAAAATAGACAAGGTTTTGACAGTTTAATCAAATTTCCCAAGGTGCTTCAATTATTTTGTCCACCTATATATATGTATGTAAGTAGATATAAATGTGGATAAGTGTGTGTTTACCTCATGTATTTAAAATATGATTCATACCAGAAATAGACAATATTGAAAAGGAAGCAGGAAAACTTTTTAGTTAGTGTAGATGGATCCTCAAATAATTTATTCGGTTCACTGGAGACATCAAAGGAAAAAGATGAAGAAATATAGATAAAAAAAGAAAGGAAATATAAATAAACAAAAAATAATGAAAAAAGGTGTAACTGATTTAACAAATAGTGAAGCAGGAATTAAATCTACTGTTGATGATGAACACAAAAATGGATAAGAAACGTAGAAATTTGCAGCTGCTCAGTGAATTTTTGTGAAGATTATCAGGGCTTGATGAAAAACTAAAACTTTTCCTGATTCCCTTGGGAAGCTGTTACTTTCAGGATACATCTGCAAACATTTCATTTAGGTTTCGATTTGTTTGTTTGTTTTTTCATTGAACATTGAAAGAGATTACTTGAATTGACAAGCATGTATTACTTCATACATATCACTGGAACCACGGAAGCCACAAGGGACAACTATGAATTGTCTCACAAGAGATTCTTACAAGATCTCTTCTCCCAAAAGATTTTTGACTTGTTCATCTCAATGCAGTTGGATTTCACTACAGAACATTTACTTGTAAATTTTTCCATTAATTCTCGTTTTTGCTGTCATTGAGTCTTTTTCCTTTTTCTTTCTCATGCATAATCTCTTTCTTCCCTTTCAGCTGCCATTTTTTTTGTCTGTTCTCAGGTTCCATACAAAAACACTCCTCTCTTCTTGGCACCAACATCTATACTTTCTCTTATGTGTTTTCTGAGACTTAACTAATTTTTCTCATTTAAGTATCAGGATCTCAAGTGATCATGGCTCTCCACAACTTTCTATCCCTTGTAGCTCTTAATAATATTTGTCTATTTACTACCTCTCCTAGTCTCTTTTCTACTATCCATTGACACAAACTTATTACATGTTACATGCCATTTCTTTCTATCCCTCTTTCCTTCAGCATATCTCAGAAATTTCAACTTTTTCTGATACCAAATTCTGATTCTTGTTAAAACTTCCTTGTTGCTTACCCTCTCAATCCTTGTTATTCTCACCATCCTTCGGTAGAACAGCATTACTACTGCTTTAATACATCTCTTCATTTGTGAGGGAACTTTCCAACATTCACTTTCATGTAGCAGAATTGATATTATATAACAGATCAATACTCTTTTCTTTGTTTTTAATGAAATTTTCTTATCTCTTTATATTTGTTTTCATTCTTGTTTCCTTTAAAACTTCCATGTTGCTCACATGCTCTGTTCATGGTATTCTTAACATTCTTCTATAGAACCATATCTCTGTTTCCTCAACTCTCTTCTTCATCTGTGAGGAAATTTTCTTAATACATTGCCTGGCTTTTTGAAAGCATTCACTGCTACATCAATGTTTTAACTTTATTATTTCATTCATTCATCCTCTCTTTCTCTCGCTTTAACATTATCTTCCTGCTCCCCTTCTCTTTCTAGTATCATTACTATTTTCTTCCTCCTCACAAATTCAGTATTTTCACTCTGTATATTTCAATTCTTTTTACAAGTGACTCACTCTCTTGGTTTTCTTTTGGCTAATATTCAACCCTCTTATATAATTCACTCCCATAATTTTCTGTTTTTTTTTTTTCATATTCACTTCAATAACCAATTTTCTGCTTGACTTGTAACTTATTCTTATCATTGCATTCTTTTCTTTCTCCATCCTTGTTGGAATTTTGTTCTTTTATTTCTTTAATAATTCTACTTGAAGGTCTGTTTTAGCTTCATATCTTTCTACTAATCAATGTTTCATGCCTATCTTTCACCACTGATTGTTAAACACCTTTTTAGATTTTGAAATATTATTTCCTGTTTTCTGTATTCAAGCCTTAACTCCTCATGGGCAATAGAACTTGAGAAGAAAAACTGTCATACTTTGTAAATGAACAAAAGAAATATTTTTTCTTTGAAGACCAAAGGATTCTTTTATTACTAATCTTCTTTAAAAGGTCCTAAGCTAATAATATCAACATGGAACTTCCCGTCTATATTCGTGCACATGGACGTATGCACATTTTTGCTTAATTACACTATTTCTTTCTTATATATATTGATGGCGTGTGTGCAAATGTTTCATGTATTTCTTTATTTAAAAAATTGTTTTTTTTATTGAGCATGCAGTTTGTAATTTTCAAAAAAAAGTTGCTGTAAAATTTTGCACATTCTCAAAATACATATTGTGAAAATATTTCATTTCAAAACACTGCTACATTCTGTGTGAACCTCTGGGATAAGAAGTTGTTATTATTTACACTATTTAAATACATACTATTGTTCTTGCCTTTGTTGTTATCAAATGCTTCAGGCTATTGTGCCCTCCAGCCTTCATCAAGAGTATGTTGATCCAAGTTAAAAAAAATTACAAACTGAACCCTTTATTTAATCTCTAGTGGTAGACTGTTAACATACCACTGACTATGTCTGGGGATATCTTAGTTCTTATTTTTAATACTACCTGCAAGAGCTGAAACGTTATGATAACAACAACAAAAATGAGGGCAATAGCACATATGTAAATTGTGTAAATAACACAGCCACCTATATATCCCATATGTCAGTCAGTCAGTTGAGTGCTATTCGTGATACATGCTTGGGGATCATGCCTTGACAGAGACATGACTGACTGGGCAGAATATTATCCCACAGTAGGTTGCCATTACTTTCTGCAGTTGACTGGTTGCCAGCTAAGACTATAGGACCCAATCTGTTCTGTTATTTAACCCATAACTGGAGGGAAGACACAGATTAATACCTTTCCCAAGGGTATTTGCGCATAAGTGAATGCAAGGAATTCATTCTGAGCCAATATCCACTGCACCACAATGCACATCCATCCCGTATGCAATCATGTAAATAACACAGCCACCTATATCCCATATGTAATATTTCTGTTCAGATAAAATTCATCAATTTTATTTCTACTTTATTTTGTTTTACTTATTATTTCAAAAGTTTTACTGAGATTAGTTTTTGCTGATTTAAAAAAAACAAACTGTAAAGGTATTGCATTTAAGCTTTTTATTCATTTTTTTTTTTCATTCACACAAGAATTTTCTTTCTTTTTATTAAAAACTCTCCAAATGTTCTATATATCCAAGCACTTGTGATTTAAATGCTCAGTATGATGAGATATTGCATTTACTTGTTTATAGATCAAATGAAACATTTACTTGTTTATAGATCAAATGAAACATTTACTTGTTTATAGATCAAATGAAACATTTACTTGTTTATAGATCAAATGAAACATTTACTTGTTTATAGATCAAATGAAACATTTACTTGTTTATAGATCAAATGAAACATTTACTTGTTTATAGATCAAATGAAACATTTACTTGTTTATAGATCAAATGAAACATTTACTTGTTTATAGATCAAATGAAACATTTACTTGTTTATAGATCAAATGAAACATTTACTTGTTTATAGATCAAATGAAACATTTACTTGTTTATAGATCAAATGAAACATTTACTTGTTTATAGATCAAATGAAACATTTACTTGTTTATAGATCAAATGAAACATTTACTTGTTTATAGATCAAATGAAACATTTACTTGTTTATTCTGAGTTTTCAGGGAGACTACATCCAGTCATCATGAATTTTACAATGAAACCTCTTGATGAATGGATGTAATCTCCACTAAAGAAAATCATTGCAAGAATGAATGAAATAAGTGAACATTTTATTCATTATGATAATAATCAATATATATATATATATACACCAATAAACAGTTCTATTAAAAAATGCTTAATACACAATGAAAGAAAAAATAAATGACAAAGATGTAACATGTAGAGCTTTTAATGATGATACCGAAAGGTTGAAGCCATGGTAGTGTAATTGATCTTCCTAATTTTAATATATATATATATATATATATATATATATATATATATAACTTGTATATATAAATAGTTGAGCAAAAATGCAAAACACATAGGCTGACTATTGTGTTTAGCGTGAAACAGATTGTCACCACTGGTTGCTGACTTCAATGCTAATCTCTATATTTACATATGCTATGGCTCTGATATTGAGCATTTTAACCCATGAATATAGCATACATTAAAACTATATTTTTTCAGACACACGCACATGTATATATACTTTGCAGAAACCTTTCTTCTGAAATATAGCAAATTTTCAACAATATAATTAAAGGCATGCAATAAAATTTCACTCTTTTGCATACCAAAGAATTTTTGTAATGGGAACTGCAAAGAATATGATTTTCTTTTATTCAAAAATGTTATATGTGATCAAATTTACGATAACAAAGAAGTGAAAATCTTCAAAAACTGAGTCACTTATGAAGAGAAAATTCTTTTTGAAGTCATGTCAGAATTCTATAATCAACAAATGCAGGATTTATTGATGTTTTGTCATCCCGCTGAGAAGAATTAACCACACCCCACAACTTATGAAATGATATAAATTAATTTTAGTGTGAAAATATTACATGCAACTTTCCTGTCTGAAAGGCTACTGCTATATTCAAATTAATCTGATGATGGGCCTCTCCTCATATATATTTTAGAAGTTCATTGATGCAAGTATATATTCCAGCTGCTGAACCAAGGTATAGAGTGTAGATATGATCTAAGAATTTTTTAGCATTTGTCAACAGGCAAAAAGTGCATTCTTATATCATTCATGAACATTGAATATGATCTGATTGCTAGCACTTGAGTAATTGTCCTTTAAAAACACTCAATGAAGCTGCAACATAGATAATAGGGCAGTGAACATAAATAATTAAGAATATCGCTTGATATTGCTTACACATGTGAGTTTACATTTTCCACAGAGATTCTTTTGCTAAATAAATAGCAGAAAAGATGAAGGATTGTTGCAAAAACCTAAGGCAAAAGAAAATAATAAGATCTCACTAAACAGAGAAAAATTGGGTTTGTTTGCAGAAAAGTGATAACCTATTTCATAAAATTTAGTAACTAAATTCAGACAGTTTTACAAATTAAAAATCCTTTTTAAAGAGATATTTATTTTAGTATAAACATGGTTGTTCTCAGCTTACGCATTCGTTTTAATTATTAAACTTCAAAACAAAAGTCTTATAGGACATTTATAATATATCTGATTTCATCTTTATTCAAAAGCCTTTTTTTCATGAACAATAAAGAGAATCATTTGACCAAAATTTTAACCTTTCACCATGTTCCTTATATCTATTCTCTATCTCTTAATATGGCTGCTTCCACAATATTCACACTTTCAATTGGCTTCTATCAAGTTCTGTTTGAGCAATTTAACCACTATATTTATGTAAATTTCAAAATTTCAGCATTTAAGATTATTACCACAATATCACAAGATTTCTATAGTTCTTTTACCAATATTATCAGTTCAGAAGCAATATTTTAGCATCAAATAAGAGAATATATAAAAACTCAATTAACATTATGAAAAAGGGAGAATATGTTTGAAACAAACACAACAGTTATTTCACCAGTTTTACAGTTGAGCATTTCCACCCTTCCAAGGATGAGGATATTAATCAAAATACTTTATGGAATAATGGTAAGGACTCATCTCAGAATTTCCAAGAAGTTAAAAAAATGCTGGGAAATTTGTAACTTAATAAAATAAAGTGTAAGAACTTTCAAAATATAATATGAAGAATTATCTATATCTTTAAGTGAATTTCCACCAAAATATACATATATATCTATCCATTCATCTTTTGTTCTCTCACTGTCTTTCTTTCTCTCTCTTTCTAAATATATATATATATATATATATATATATATATACAGTTGTTGACTGAATTATTCACTCCCACTGAATATTTGCATATTTTCTAAGGAAATGCAAATACAAGTACTTACTGAAACTACTTTAAAAATTAACTCCCTATTTTATGTATGAGTAGCCAACTAGAAATCCTGACTTAAGACCCTGTGACTTTTTTCCTTCATGTTGGTTAAAGAGGCAAGTCTACTATATAAAACCAAGACTTTGAGTTCTTGGTGAAATCAGTTGACATAATTACTGGTTGGCTCAAGAAGCTGATAGCGACATCTGATGCCCATATAAAATTTTAGATAAAACTTCATGCTAAACACTTTCCTCTCATATCCTTTTCTTGTAAAAATTATAATAAATAAATTACAACTATTTTAAAATGGGGAGTTACTTTTCAATCATCCTATATAATTCAGTATTGAATAATTCATTAAACTTTTTGAAGTTTTGATCTGTTATATTCATAGTTGTAAAACCCAAATTATTCACCTTCCCCCATGGAAATTATGAAATAATAATGGCTCTATAGCCATTGTAATATTTTTTCTTAATTTAACATTTAATACAAACATTCTTTAAAAATGAAAAAAATATTGATCTGATTTTATAACATTTTAAAAGGTAGTAAAGACAATACGGGAGTGCTAAGTACAGTAATAGCTCATTCATTTTGCATTGATGATGACGATGGCTGAACTTGACAAGAAACTCCAAATGAAGATATTTGATAGACTTTCAAATGTTCCTAGATTGACAATTTGTAACATTATCAAGAAGCACAAGACTCGTTATGTTCAGAATAAAATAAGGAATAGCAGAAGATGGTTAATTTCTGAGAGAATGGAAAGGAAAATTGTTAAAGATGTTTCAAAGAATCCTCATTTAATCCAAAGGACACTGTCAGTGATGTAAAGATATCAGGGTTGAAGGTATTGACTAAGACAGTCACTAGATGCTTTTATTGAGCAGGACTTTAAGCAAGGAAACTCCCGTTATATATAAAGGAAAGTGAATGAATCTCACAAACTAAAAAAGACCCTCTATACAATTAAGCATGGTGATGGAAGCTTGCTGATCTGCAGATGTTTTGCTGCTACTGAACCAGGAGAACTAGTGAGAGTACAGGGTATTGTGGATAATGATTAGTATTTGGCTGTTCTTAAAAATAATATAAGACAAAGTGCATAAAAGTTGTCTTTGGTGCATCACTGGACATTCCAAAATGAAAATTTTAGATATTTTAGCTTTTTGTTTTTTGTAATTATGGAACTGGGGAGAGGAAATAAGTGTGTCCACAACAGTGTGTGCCTATACATATATATATAAAATGTAAAAATTTCTCAAATTTCTATTTTTTATGTTTAGCAATCAGTAATGTTTTGCTAATGTAGAATTTTTACAAATGTTTTATATATTTACCATTCTGTCAGATTTAAATCCAACTTTACTCACACATACACACACACACACACACATGCACAACTTCTTCATATTAATAATATCAAGTATTAATTTCTAATATTATTTTTGAAAATATCAGCCTGGTAAGGCAATCACAGTATACAGTTCAATTTGAAAGTGTTTGAATGAAATTAGGCAGTAAAAAATCTTTGGAATCCATTGATAGTTAAGTTAGCACAAAATATTAAGTCATCATGACTGAGTGTGTGAATGTACTGATTTTCTTCAACTACTGATCATCCCAAATTATGTGCTCTCTCCAAGAGACATTAATGTCTACTGAGCATAGTTACAATATAAGCTGCATATTGGTTCTGTGGCTATTAAAGAAACCCAAATGAATTAGTTAACCACACTCCAAAATGAGAAGTCAGCCATTTTATATATATATAAGATCACACTTATAGATAAAGAAATATAGATATAATTTTATATAAAAATAAAATTAAAGTCAAATAAAGGTGATTTAAAGAGGTTTTTTATGATGACTACCACTTGTTTATCAACGACAGGTGTAATGACCAGCCATCACTGATAAACTTTAAAATTGTGTATGTTAACGTTGTTTTAAAGGACAGACAGATGCACAAATCTATCTTTATAAATTTTATTGCACTTTTTATATATAAGGTACAGATTCATATGTAGATATGTGTATCACATGTGTACACGTAGGTGTCTGACCAATTTATAGGTTTTCATGTGATGCTGTAAAGTCATAAGCATTTCAGTGTCTTTCAAGTTGTTTTATACGGATTTGCACTTTCACTAGTGAGGGCATGAAACCAGTAAACTCATTTCAAACATTTATCTCTCTCTGCTAAGAATTTTATATCTTCTTGCTTTAAATGCAAATCCACTGAAAGGAAAAATTGATAGGCAGGCATCAAACTGAATTTTATTTGTTTCTCTACAACTTTGATGTCCTCATAACTTGACATAAGTTGTAGATCAGCAAACGGCTTATACAACAAGGCAGATAGTTCTGTTTTCTCTCAGGGAACCACACTGGCTGGTTGCCATGAAAATTACTCTTTCAGAAGATGACGGGAGGAAAACAAAGACCAGCCATTTCAAGTTTCAGTGAAAAGCTTATACCTTAGAATAAATGAAATCAAACTCATATTAGTAAAAACTGATAATATTCTATTGAAAGACAAATATAAATACTTAAAACATGTTTATCATTAACAGTAAAACTAATGTGAGAGTATTCATCTTAAATTTTTACGTAATACTCTAACAGTATTGGTCAGTCAGTTATGTGCTACACGTGATACACACTTGACTAGGCAGGAAATTTTTCCACAGTAGGTTGCTATTTATTTCTGTGATAGACTGTTTATCAGCCAAGGCTATAGAAACCAATCTATCCTGCTATTCAACCCATAGCTGGAGGGAGTAAAGATGGATTAATATCTTTTACCTTGCATGTATGTGAATGCAATGACTTCAGCTGGAATTTAAACTCAGCTCTCTGATTTCTCATTCTGAGCCCATATTCACTGCACTATAATGCATATCTAACAGAATACTTGGCATTTTCAAGCCTAAATTGAGACAGATGGTGACAGTTCTAATCAGTAAATAGATGCATATTCTTGCTTAAACAGTCTCAACTTATAAAGGTATCAGATATTTCATGTCTTGTTCTTTCTTTATGTCTGTCTGCATATAAAAAAAAGTAACAGTTTCAGATTTTTTTAATGTAACATTGTTATGATTGTTAACTCATCTTTCTTTTATCTTAATCGTTGTTTTTTTATTGCAACTCTCAGGTTATTATTCTATGACATTTATGTAATCAGTATGAATCAGAAATAAATTTTAAGTCTTTGATGAGATTTGAACTCACATCCTTTACATTTTGAAGCCTGTCTTACATTGACAGTGCCTTAGGGATCAGTTCTAAAGCTTATTCTTTATTTTGACATTTATATTGCTTTTGACAAAGCAACTGAAAAATTTAAATGAAATAAAATCATTAATCATAGAATTATAGTAAAAATTAAAAGAAACATGAGATAGTAAATGAATAATAATCTTCAACAAAATATTTCAAAAACTGACTTTAAAATTTGGCAACTGATTGAGCAGTTGTTTTCTTCTGTCAACTCAACAACTTGAACATATGTATTTTTAATCGTCTGCTAATAATATGGATCATCCGCAGATAAATGGACTCATTTCATGTAAGACACTTAGTCTAGACTTTGAAATGATTTTCACACTGTCATTAAATAAAAGTGAAAATTCCAAGCCCAGTCTTTTGCCAAATTATTTGTCACTGAGTTTTTATTTGGAAACTACTCAAATATAAAAGGTGAAATAAATGACTGTATTTTAAGTAGATGATAAATCATAAATTATACTGTTTGAGTTTTGTTAAAAGGCATATCAACCTCTGTGGGTTATTTAATGCCAAAACGGTGGGGTTTTAAGGTATTTTTTTAATGTTTGCTTATAGTGAAAAGTTGATTTAGTCAGATTTTGATGAAAAAATATGGTAATCATTTTTTCCTTCAAAAATGTATATTTTTCTATAAAAGTTTATTTTTATACTTTCATAGTGTTTTAACCCCAGGTTGGGGGTTAACTATTGGCCCATAGCTGGAATTTGAGTTTGAGTTTTGTTTAATGGCATATCAATCTCTGTGGGTTATTTCATGCCAAAAAGATAGGATTTTAAGATCTTTTTTTTAATGTTTGGTTATAGTAACAAAGTTAATTCAGTCAGATTTAAAAAAAAAACATTTTTTTAATTTTTTTTAGAAAACTGAAGATGTCTTCTAATTTTCTATTCAAAAATGTATCACTGGTAATAATTTTTTCCCTTCAAAAACATTATATAATAATTTTTTTTTTCTTTCAAAAACGTGTTATGGTAATAATTTTTTCCTTAAAAAATGTACTGTTGGTAATATTTTTCCTTCAAAAATGTATTTTTTCTATAAAAGTCTATTTTATGTATATATTTCTATAAAGGTCCATTTTTATACTTTTATAGTGCTTTGACCCCAGTTTGGGGGTTAACTATTTGCCCATAGCTGGGACCCTAACAGGTACTACCACTCCGGGTCAAGGTAGACCTGGGAACAACAGCAATTAAGAGGTGGTTCTATGTTCCTCACAACCTCCAAATCAGAGGCCTTGCTGTCAGATGCAGTTTACCGCCATACCCACAACTATAAATTATACTGATTAAATCAAAAGATAAAAGTTTGGTATTTCTATTTCCTACTAAGTCACCCTTTACATATAACTAGATTTTCACCATAAATAACTTCTTTAACTCTAAATTATTAGGCATTAGAACAATCTTGAGATTGTAGATATCACAATATTAAGTATGGAGTTCACCCTAAAAGTATTGCTTTCTATCTTTTATTTTATCTTAATTTTATTATGCTGGCCATGTTGAAAAAAACGACAACTTGAAGAATTTGACATTCACAGGACATATTGAATCCGATGAGCTTAGATCACTGGTGCCGCCTAAGCACGAATTTACACGAGATACTAGATTATCAACTAGGTCCCACCCTTTCACAGTTAAACAAATAAGATGTAACCGTAAATTCTACTCCAACAGCTTCTTTTCTCGTGCTTCCCGCCTGTGGAACTCCCTTCCACAAGTCTGCTTTCCCGACAGCTGCAATCTCCAGGTATTTAAATGTAGGGTCAATAGACACCTCCTATCACACTAACTCCCAATTATTCTCAGAACACTCTCATCTACCCAACCCTCATTCTCGGTATCCTTACCTGTCTATCACCCACCCTCTGACATTTCCTATATTTAATCATCCTTTCTCCACTCTATGTAGCCCCCTGCGCAGTAGTAGCAGTGACATGCCTTGCTTGGGGTGAAACACTTAAAAAAAAAAAATAAGGGGCAGAGTGAGAAACAGTGTTTAAACTTCAGGATGGCGGTGATCATGACTCTCCACAATTCCCTGTCTTTTGTAGATTTTTTTCTCTTTTTGTTATCTCTCCTAAACCATGTTCTGCCATCTATTTACTTTACTATTTTACTGCTCACTAGGCAGGTTATGTGTTAACTTTTTTCTGTCTCTCCTGCTTTCAATATGTACTGTGAATATGAAAATTTCCAAGCCCCCTTTCCTCATTATGTACCTTAAAATTTCAACTTTCAGATGTTGTGTATACGTGTATCTAAAACTCTATTGTTGTTGACATGTTTGGTCCATGGAATTCTCAGCATCCTTCTGTAGAACCTCATTTCTGTTGCTTTAAGTCTCTTCTTCATCTGTGAGAAGATTACTTTCACTGCCATATAGTACAGATATTACATAACTGCTTAGCATTCTTTTCTTTGCTTCTAATGAACTTGTTTAAATGGACACCAGAACAGGGACTGGAAAGCATAGTAAGGAAATAAAAGTACTTAAAGCTAATGAGGATAAAAGTTGTGGAGAGCCATGATCACCTATATTCTGAAGAGACACAGTGCATAAAAAGAAATGAAGAAAATATTGGTGATAGTAGAAGTTGAAACTCCCCATCTATAATGTTTTTAACTGTGTTATAAATAGCAGTAGCTGTTTGGCTTGATTGTTCAAATGAAGTAGTGATGTGTCATTGAATTCAGCTATGTGGGAAAAATTGCACCCAACGACAGTGTTTCTTGAACATTTATAGAAACAAAAGAGTGGATTTGAGCACAGTTATCTAATTTGTTTCAGCAGTGGAGACATTGATTCGTGGGATAAGCCAAAGAAAAATTTTACTAACATTTTATTATTTCTGTTATGAAAAAGTGGATAAATATTGTTTAGTAAATAAAAACCTATTAGTAGTTATAGTTTTTGTAGAAGTCGAGGAGGCATTACTTCCATAGCATATCTAGCTCAAATTTTGAATAAATTTTGAATTGAATAAAAATAAGTTCAAGGAGGACTACAACTGATTTTCTCTTAGTTGCCAGTTCACTGCTGTAACGTATAGGCAATGTTTTCTTCATGAATAATACTTGTAAAATCTGACACCCAAAGTGGCATAAATATAGACTTCTGGTTAAGAACAGATTTTTTTTTCAGTTATTGGTAATCCTCACCTTTGTATATACATTGTCTCTTATTATAAGTATAAAGTTTGGAACCATAAGCTTATCCACACCTTTCTTCATAGATTTTCTTTCTTGTTTTGAAAAGTTGATTTTTCTACAAGACATAACAAATTAAAAAAAAGTCTGTGGAAATATGATTCTACTGAAATAAAATATCTCACAATGTTTGTGCAAGATTAGCAAGGTGTTATGCCATGAGAATATTGTGGTTTTATCAAATAGAGTGCAAGCATTGTTTCAAATATTAATAAAAAAATAACTAAAGAAAGAGCAATATTGTAAAAAAAAAAAAGGCTAATACATAGGTGGGCAGTCTTCTCATTCAAATAACAAACATTTTCCAACTTAAAATGAAAACTAGCTAAGTATCACAATGTTCAAGTTCTTATTTTAGAGTATGCACTCATCTGAATATAAGATTCAGGCAAAAATAAATTTGCAAGGGAGACTGTGGCATGTTTCTAAGAATGCATTTTAAAAGTAGCCATGTTTACTGGATCAATATTAAAGAAATTTTAAAGGAATTGCTAATGCTGATTAAATGTTTGAATTAAAAGATGAAAAAGGCCAAAACAAAGAAATAATCACAATTTTAATCAAAATGAGAAGTATCCAGTTGAAATAAAGAAAATTGAAATGGTTACCGATATAAAAAATTATATTGGTTGGAAAAATTAAGGCAACAATTATTAAGAAAATTCAAACCAGTTCCAAGATTTATTCTTTCAATTAAAATTTCAACATTGTAACTGGATTATTAAAAACAAATTATTGATACCTAATGAGCAAATTAAAAATTTGTTAATTGTTATTATAACCTCTTATTAATTTACTTTTGCGCTACAGCATAAAATAAATTCAAAAGAGAGAAAAAAAGATCAGTTTTGTTTTGGTAGTGTTGTGGGAGATTAAAAATTTAATAAATACAATAATTACAAAAAATGAAGAATTTCATTTTCTCCTAATGCAAAAAGGAACCAAAAAGTGTTTCCGGTCACATGAATTTTATAACCCCTCTTCCAGAAAGGAAATGATTGTTCTTTTCTCACTGCCCAACTATTGAGTTTAGATGTGTTTGGTAGCCATCTTGATGAAAAGAAGATTCAGCCACCCAGACTAACCTGAGGTCGACCATTCTCTTTACCTTCACATCTTTGTATCCATGTGTGTCAATAAGCATTGGCAAATCATTTTCTACCCAAGTCTTCACTATTTGCATATATTTCTAAGATAAGGTATTGTAATTATGTTATTTGCATTGTTCAGGCTGTTGTCTTCATTTTTATTGCAATATTCACTGTTTCTGCCATTGTCAATGACATATGGCTCAGTGGATAAAAGCATTAGCTAGATCCAGTGATTTACCCCAAAGAAACATGGCTACAGCAGTGGTGAATAAAAACTTTGTGAGTTGAGTTAAAGGGAGAAAACTAAGACATCCAGAAGTGGCATGACCCATGGAACGAGAACAATCAAGTGATTGAAGTAAAGAGTACAGTCTGAAATTCCAATCACCTGATGACGAACAAAGCATACAACATTTGAAATGTGAATATGCCAATAAAGATGATGATAACATTCCAAACAATGTAAATCAAGTCTCCATTTTTTGTTTATTGTGGTTCATCAACATTCAACTTCTGTTAGCAGCACAAAGTGAAATACAACCCTCCACAGTTGATGAACACAGTGCAATATGAACATGCAGAACTAAAACTCAACTATAGACACTTTCTTAAAATCGAGTACTAGTGAAAAAGTAAATCCACTAACTTCTTCTCTACCTACCATAACACACACGCAGACACAAAAAGAAATTTTCATCAAAAATAATAATTTGCTCTTACAAATTTTCAATCAAACATGATGTAAAGAGCATAATTGCAAATTTCAAAATCTCTGCATGACATACATGTGGTATGAGAGAACTATCTGGATAATATTGTCTCCAAGTCAGCAAATTTTTTTCAACATGTGTGAAAAAGAAATCCTTAATAACCATTGCAATGACTACTACTACAGTTCCTCAGGTGAGCAATGCTCTTTTCCTCTCTACTGTAAACTTAACCCTTCATCACTGGGATATACTGGAAATAGAAATTTCAATGACCCAATATTTTACCTGTTCAATAAAAAGGGATTTAAATGCTTCCAATGTTTCTACATTAGAGTTGCTCTAACACAAGTTAACAACAGAAATCACAACTAGCAACTATGTGAAAATTTTTATTGTTGAAAATAACAGAACGTGAGCTTACACACACACACACACACACACACACACACACAAAATCTACAAACTCTGAGCCAATAAAGAAAAACAAGGAAAATTGGCAGACCAAACCAAAACTGATTTATATATATATTTGTGTGTGTGTATATATAACAAAAAAGAGAATATTCACCTTGCCATGTGTGTTTAAGAAATGTGTGTTTAGAAACCCCAAAAAACATAAAAATTAAAACAAAAATTTCTTTTAAAACTGTCAACCCTGTCACAAAAAAGGTAAAATGGACATAATAGCAATGGTTGGTATCAAAATACTATAATTTATTGATATGGCTGCTACTGGTTGGTTTGATATTATCAAAGCCAAGTTCTGCCTACAAAAAATAACAAACATGGAAACAAAGTTTTACAATGTGCCTTCAACCCTGCCACCTGAACTGTTAATGAAAATACAGGCATTCATTTTAACACAAAAATTTATGAGGAATTGAAAGAAGCTGTCATCAAAAGTTATGAATAAACAAAAACAAATTGATAAATGGCAAGAGGATGACAGGCAGGCCTTCTCACTACCTGAGAGAATTAATAGCAACAGTTGAAAACATAGAAGTGACAGAAGACTTAAGTTAGGTATCCTTTCACACAAGCAATGTCTTCCACAATAATACCAGTCATAGCCATTGTTAGGAACTTGATGTTAAATGAACTTGGTATTTTTGGTGATGAACTTTTGCCATTTATGAGAACAGATATAGTTCAAAATACCACATTTGAATGCTAAAAAAGGTAAACCCAAAAAACAACAAACCCCAACAGAGAAATGCATACTGGAATGCTTCCGTTTTATGAAAATCAGAGACATCAAATATGCTGTAGAAATCTCTATTTTGAAAAAAAAATCAAAAGCATGCAAACCATGCAGCCAAATGGAGCAGCTTATAAAATACAATCAAATTAAAGCTCAACATCACCAGCACAGGACATACATCAAATGAAGAGTTTGGTTTGGAAAACTTTTAGATCAGATTGTCATTGCAACCAGTGATTTACTACTTTTTGAGGTTACAACCCAGATTGGAAAAACAGTGCTGAAGTTTCTGATTGATACTAGTGCTTCAATGACAATATTACCCAACAAATATGCCAACATACTCTGCCTAAATCCCAACACCAGTCTGCCTATCCTCATTCAATGGACAAGATATCCAGTGTTATGGAGAAGCATCTATTATCATAAACTTTTCAGGATTTTGCTGCTCATGTAGATGGACTGTTGTGGTGGCTGACACTGTCAACACACTTTTGAGTACTGACTTTCTGCAACACTGGGCTGCTAGTAAATTGTAAAGATGAAAGTCAGGTAAACCCAAATACCAAATACTACTTACAAGGTAAGCTTGTTGAAGAACCCATACACCAGATATCAATCAATAACAGTGAATTTCTCACAGAAATTGTATATCCCTTGTTCCATTATCTGCTGCCACGACTTATACCAAGAATGAAAGCACCTACTCCAGCTCTGTCAAAAGTCAGACGTAGCATAGATACAGGTAATAATTCACTCACTTATGTTAAAGTGAGAAAAATGTCTGAAGAAAAACTTAAAGCTGCTAAGGAGGAAGTTACAACGCTATTCCAAGCAGGAATCATAAGACTATCAAACTCACACTAGTTGTCACTCCTTCACATGGTTTCAAATTTGTACCTGGACGGTGCTGTGCCTGTGGAAACTACAAGAATTTAAATATATGTAAAGAAAATTTGTGTATGTGAAAATTAATAATATCGATGTAAAAATGCAACTAGTCACTAGTAGTGACATCACAATACTCAATGAAGCTACATGGAAGGCAAATGGAAAACCTTTATTTAAAAATCTCTGAAAGTTACAAGTAGCATGTCAAGTGAGAAATTATTTTTCTTGGTGAAATGACTTGTAACATTTCATTCTATAACAAGTGTAAAAACGCTAAGGCTTTTGTGTTAAAAAATACTACAAACATATTTGATACGGACTGGATGAAATTATTTGAGCTGTAGGATTTACTTATAAATGTTTATTGCAAAAATATAAGTAGACAAGTGACCAGTTTAAAAAAAACAGACTGAACATTCGAAGGAAATATTGAAAAATGTTATGTCAGATGAGTTGGGCGGGGGTTCAAAATTCAAAGTGAAATTTCATATGAAAGAAGGGTTGACACTAGTGTTTAAACCAAAATATAAACATAGTGTACGATTTGCAGGACTAGATCAAGTCAACAAAAATTAGACAGACTTGAAAAAATTAACCATTCAAAAATGACCAGAACTAGCAGTGTAGTTAAAAGAAAAGAAAAAATGTATTTGTGCTAATTTTTTGACAGGGTTAAGCAAGTGTTTAGAACCCTATAACTACCCATTACGAAATCCAGAAGAAATTTTTGCAAAGTCAAATTATGGAAAAAATTTTTTGAAGCTAAATCTTTCTGAAACATATTTACAAATACAGGCTGAAGAAGAATGTTAAGAGTTAACAACTATAAATATGCACAAAGATTGTATAAGTTTAACCAACTTCCTTTTAAAATAAAAGTGGCTCCAGCTATATTTCAACAAGCTATTAATACCATGCTTGCAGACTGTGATTTTATGGTTGCTTATTGGGATGAGATATTAATTAAAAGTGTATCTAAGAAATAATAGAAAGAAAACAGTTTAAGAAAAATACAAGAGTAGAGGTACAAATTCAGTGAAGAAAAGAGTGAATTGTTTTTCCTAAAATCAAGTTGCTAGGACAGATCATTGACAAAAATGGTCATCAACCAGATTTGTTGAGGGTAAGTACAAAAAAGAATATGCTTTCTCAAAGATTTCTAGGTTACAAGCATTTCTGGAACTAGAAAACTATTATCAAATTTATATACCTAATTTTCAGAATTTGAGAGCTTCATTGAACAATTTGCTTAAAGAAGGCGTAAATTAAAACTGAACTGATAAATGTCAGGAGGTGTTTGAAGAAATAAAAAAATACTGATGTCAGATTTATCATTAGCATGCTATGATCCAAAAGCAGAAATCATATTGACGTCAGATGCTAGTGATTATGGTATAGGAGTGGTAATTTTATATAAATATGATGACGGTAACATCAAAGCTGTTGCACATTCTTCACATTCATCACTACCAGCAGAAAAAACACAACCAGATTGAAAAAGAGGTGTTAGCAATAACATTGAGTGTGAAAAAAATCACAAATTTATTCACAGAAAGAGTTTTTAGATTCAGACAGGCCATAAACCTCTATTATCAATTCATGTTTCAAAAGAAGGAATTCTTATGCATACAGTGAATAGATTACACTGCTGGGGTTGGTACTATCTTTTTAAATTATGATTTAAGAATGGAATACCAGCCGTTTCAAAAATTAGTACATGCAGATGGATTATCAAGATTGATGCCAAAAGATACTGAACTGGTTGAAGATACTCATATTCCACCATTAAAAAGTGTAATAGAAATTAAAAATATATTATGCAATGTAATATGCAAATTACCAGTTATCCTAGATGAAATAAAAGTAAAAGCAGACCAATACATTTCAGTTGCGAGAATAAAAAATATAAAGACTAAAGAAAAGTAAGAAAGAACGTAATCTAGATTTGGGTACATACTCACTATGGGGTAGGGTTATGATGTTCACTCAAAAATACTAATACTTATTATATTTCAAAAACGAATATTAATGAATTTCATGGTGGATATCTGAGAATTTCAATAGAAGCCATGTATACTGGACCAGAATAGATCAAGACATTGAAAAAGTAGTAAAAGCCAGTATAGTTTGGTTCTGGATAATGCCAAATCCTGATATATCATCAGGCTTGTTGCTGGCAGAATTGATACTTGCAAAAAAGATTAAATTGGTATTTGACATGTTGTTACCAGGTCAAAAAAGAATAAGAACAGATAACAAAAAGGACACTAATTTTTTCCAAATTGACAAAAAAGTGTTTTTCATAGTATATAAAAAAGGAAAAAAAATATGGGGAGATGGCATAATAATGACACTACTTGAAAAAAATATTTGTAATAAATGGAAAAAAATTTGAACACAAAAAATATTGTAATTAATTAACAAAAAGTTTTACCGAAGAAAGGCCCACAAGAAATGAAGAACCTCTGCATATCTTTGATGTACCAACACCCCATGAATTCATTGAATGTACAATTATACTTACTAGAAAAAGAAAATGTATGGAAAAACTAGAGGTTGACCCAAAGCATAAAAAATACAAAGTTTAGTACATTGGTGAACTTGTCAAAAAGAGGAGGGGGTGAATACTAATAAATAAAACAAAATAAAACATTTACTAATAAAAGAAAATCCCGAAAGAAGGGATGTTTTGGAGTAAATACTACATCCCCAGTAACATAAATGAACTTGGCCAAACGCCTTAAATAAAGAACTTCTAGCGAGTCAAAAAATGCCTGTTGGAGTCAGTAAAGTGTATTTCTGTCAGATGTCATGGGAATTAGCCTAAGTTAGACTTAATATTGTAACTGCTACAAACGGATTATAATGGAAAGTGAGCTTTGTAGAGAATTATCAAAACTACTTCACAGACTAAGAACTATTGTATATCATCCACAATCCAATGGCATAACAGAAAAGCAACACAGGACAATTAAAACTGTCGAAATGGCAAGAAAACGAAACTTACCAATAGTGCTACTTGGTTTACAAAACCTACAGACCAGGGTAACTCAGCATCTGTTGCAGTATCAGGGACTTCAGTGCTACTACCGAAGCCTATATAGCTGAAAAAGACTCTGTGCAGTTAACAATGAAAAGATTTGACAATTAACACAAGAGATGATAAAACTCAAAACAGAATTTATCTCTGAAGGATGCCTGCACACTTTTCCAAAACCTTTTTGCAAAAAACTAAATAAATGTACACATCTCTGGTTATGGATCAACAGAGTGATGAGCCCTTTAAAAGTCCCTTATATTAGACCTTTTAGAGTAACAGAAAGACATTAAAATATTTTGTTATAGAGCTCCATTAAAAATAAATATCAAAATGTGTCCTTAGACAGATGGTAACACAGTCAAAAATACCTCTGTCTGATTCAGAATCAAAGAGAATAGCAAAAATCTATAATGGCACATTCACAGATGTAAAAAAAGAAGACACCAGATGAAGACACCCCAAAATTAGGACAATCTCAAACTTAACCCAGAACCAGAAAGATGGGTAACATTTTCTAAAAAGAATGAATTTATATATTTCTCGTAAATAATGGTTTTATACAGCTTTGATTCTAGGTGGGGCTGAATTGTGGGAGAATGAAAATAAAACAATAGATAAAATAATAATAAAAAATAAAGAATTACAATTTCCCATAATACAAAAGGAGACTTAAATGTCACATGTGAATTTTATGGCCCCATTTTTGGAAACAAACTGATCACTTTATTCTCACTTCCCATCTGTTGAGTTCAGATGTTTTTGGTAGCTGTCCCATTGAAAAGGAAACTCGGCCCCCCCCCTCACTTACTCAATCTCAGGCTGATTTGAGGTCTATCATTCTCTATAACTTTGCATCTGTGCATCAATAAACAATTGGTGATTCATTTTCAACTCAAGTCTTTATTTTGTTTTGTTTATTGCAGTCCACCAGAATTCAACTCTTTTAGCGACTCAAAGTCAAATATAAACCTCTACAGTACACTAAAGTAGCACAAGAAATGAAACCAGAAATTGTTTCTCACTGCAAAAACACTGTTACTTATTACTTTTCTTTATAAATTATCTTGACTCTAATAATTGTCAGAGTACTTACAAGTAAAAATCTTCAGTAAATCATTGAAAATAAGCTGTAACATTTTAGCTTTTATCTCTAATAATGGGTTAATCTTTGATTATATCAAATTTACTTTAGAAAAAAGTTAATTTCAGACTCATGAATTATTTTTATTTCTCTCTATCTCCCTCTGTCTCCTGATATATATATATCACATCACACAAAATTTTGTCATTATTATTCAATGGTAGAAAGGCATTTATTTTAGTTTAATATTCAACAAGTATTGAATCTCAACAAGAAAATGCAAGAAAAACTTTATATATATCTTGGATATGACATATAAACTGCAACCGGTGGCATGGCTCTAAATTTATTATTTGGAGTCTTGGGGAATATGGAGTTACCCCTTAAATGCCATTACTCTCAGGTCTACTGTAGCTCAGAGTGGTAGTACCTGTTAGGTCCCATCTATGGTTTAAATAGTTTGCGTGTGTGCTTGAGTGTGTGTGCTTGTTATGTGAATACACTGCATGCGTGTATGTGTGTGCACATATGGGATACCTATGTAAATATACACACCTGATCAAAATTTTAAGAACACTTAAAAATTATTAAAAAGAAATATTTTTTTACAGATAGATTTTAAACTCCTCCCACTTAAGGTTACCAATCTAAAAGGTTATGGAAACAAAAAGCTATATTCCAAACATTTTATTTAGAAATTTACATTTTTATAAAATGAGGTGATTTACACATGATCAAAATTATAAGACCAGAGACAAAAATTCTACGTAATTGTACAAAAAGTGTATGAAAACATTCAACAACCAAATTTAATAATGAGTTCTACCTCCACTGCTTTTGATGACTTCAGAAATTCTGTCAGGCATGCTAGAAATAAGCGTTTTCATTAAGGTGCGGGGGATATTGCTCCAGCTTCTGAAGATGGCTTCACGAAGTTCATTTTTTGTTGAATATTATTTGCCATTTCGATAAACATCTCTTGTCATCCATCCTCAAACATTTTCAATTGGGTTCAAGTCTGGTGAGCATGCAGGATGTCCCAAGAGATGGACCCCATTTTCTTGTAGAAAGGTCAAGGTCCGTCTTGCAGCATGGATTGCAGCATTATTCTGTTGGAATAACCATCCATCCACATACAAACGATGGCCCTCCATCATCAATGATGCTTTTTGTAGCATGCTAACATAACCAGCCACTGTTTAACAACCCTGCACCACCTGGGGCTCCATCGTACCTCTGTAAGAAAAGGCACCCCATACCATTAGGGACCCTCCACCACTATGACGTGTGGAGAAATTTTCAGGAGGCATGTTTTTCTTATGCCAATATCATTGGAAACCATCAGGACCATCTAGATTGAATTTTTTTTCATCAGAAAACAGGACTTTCTTCCACTTCTCAACATCCCATGTTTGGTATTCACGACCAAACTTTAAGCGGTCCACCTTGTGACGTGGAAGCAGCCAAGGAATTTGTTTACGCTTTTTATTTACCATACCTTTTTGTCATAAGTGTTGTCTGATGGTTACGGGACTGCAATCAGCATCTGTGACTGCCTTAACTTGACTAGAAGAAAGTCCCTCTTCGTTCATAACAACCCGTCTTATTCTCTTACTCAATGCAGGAGAAATTTTTGGGGGCCTACCAGAGAATTTTGCTTTTCCATAATTCTCACTGTTTTTAGAAAGTTGCAAATCACAGTTTTACTGCAATTTACCTTAGCTGCGATCGTCCGCTGTGACAAATCTTGCTTATGGAATTCTAGAATTCGAGAACGCTCAACTTTGGTAAGTTTGCTTGCTTTAGACATGGTAACACCTTTATGCAGTGATTGCTAATCTCTAACTGAACTAAAAACATTGGAATTACAATAGATCTAACAATTTATACCCCTGGTCTTATAATTTTGATCATGTGTAACTCGCCTCATTTTATAAAAATGTAAATTTCTAAATAAAATGTTTGGAATGTAGCTTTTTGTTTCCATAACCTTTTAGATTGTAGTATTGGTAACCTTAAGTGGTAGGAGTTTAAAATCTATCTGTAAAAAAAAAAATTCTTTTTAAAGATTTTTAAGTGGTCTTAAATTTTTGATCCGGAGTGTATACTATGTGGAATATTTGCATCCTCTATATGTGTGTGTGTACTTGTGCGGGGGATTTTGAAGCCTGAGCAAAGTCATCAAGGGTGCTCCCAAGCCAAACCCTGACATCAAAACCGCTTACGAATTTTGTGTGATCAATCATGCACTACTAAATCTCCTTGATAATATAACATGTGATCATCACAAATACCTAATCCATGGTACACAGTGCACCTTTGATGGAGAGAGTGTGCACTTTATGCCACACAAACAACTGACCATTTTAAACAAATCTTAGTGCAGGTTGATTGGTAGCTGGGTGGCTAATAGTCCAACACAAGTGCATGCAGGACAGAAATCCCATGAATAGGTGTAAGATGAAGAGCACCATCCACTGCTGACCCTCATTTATCATTTATGATAAGAGAGTTCACTATATATATATATATTTAGCACAAAACACAATATAACTATGTAAAAACAGATATGGTATTGAATCCAAGTAAAGTTTTTTGATGATTACTAAGTCCAATGTAACCATATAAAACAAATACATGATAGATTTCAACAGCTTTCCACAATCAACCTAGAGAGGAATTACCCAGAATGCCATTGACACCAATGGGTATTAGATCAAAGAAAGTTGATTGATGACTGGCAATCACAATATAACTGTAAAATTACATAAATTATGGGTAAACTAGTAGTTGAATACAATGAGAATATATCTGCATATCAAAATCTATTTTGCATAGTGTGCTGAACTAGTTTCATACAGGGGTTACATATAACATTGAAACATGGGTTCATTTAAGATCACAGAAGTTAAGTAAGTCAATACCTTGAGAATGCCAGGTGCTTAGAAGGTGGTGTAACTGATAATAGCTTGGGATTCTTAATCAAAGAGGAGAGTTCCAATTCCAGTTGGGTTTGTTATATTCACTTATGTGCAAACACCCTTGGGAAAGGTATGAATCCACCTCTTGCCCCACCTATGGGTTAATTAATAAAATGTATCACTAAATCATTATCATAAAAAAATCCTTACAATCTAAAAATATTTTCTGGCTTTAAATAACCTGAAAAGTGTTGGTAAGCAATAAAAAATGAATTAATTATTTCATATGCTTTTAGTGTGTACATGAATATTGAAACATTGTTGAATTTTAAATTAAAAACACACTAATAGTGATTTATTGATTGTGATTCATTTCAAGCTGACAAGCACTGAAAATGTGAAGAGGCTAAAGAAAAGCACTGACTTAACTTATAGGAAAGACATTTTCAACATGCATGCTTGATCTTAATATTAAACAAGGCACTGAAGGATTTGACTCTGCATTGTAAATGGGAACCAAATAGGAGGGCTTGGTTATGGCTAATTGCCAAATTTGAAATGTAATCGTATCGAATCCAAACAGTTTCAAGCATGGAATTCTTAATTAGATTCACTTGTGAATTTGGGTAAATCAATTTGGTTTAGTCCAGATACAAAATGTTCATAGAGTGTATTGGCTAATCTGAAACTCAGAAAAGTTCACACTTGAAACATTGCACTCTTATATAGAATTACTGTCTCACAGGAAAATGTTCGTACAACATTATAGTTTCAATAGGAGAAAAAAATTAAAAAAGCATTTTCTTCAAGCCAGTGTGTTGAAAATTCAATGAAATTTGAATTTAATTGATTGATGTTTCTGATTCAAATTTATCAAATTAGTGTTGAGCAAGTACATAAATCAAATGATCCTTTCTGAGATTACAAACAACTAAAACCTACAGTTATAATACTTGGAGACATTAACCAAATTAAAATATTATAAACACTGTCTAGAAATGAGGTAAACTACGACATATTTAATTGGTTTAAGTTTCTACTGTCTATCTCATTGTCTCACTAAAACTTTTGCTTTTCTCTTGGTAGTGTTTTAACAAAGAATGGAAATGTGATAATGAAAGCCAAAGGCACATTGGTATAATGAAAGAGGCTTTCCAAATCTGAGCAAAGTATTAAGAAACAAAAAAAGAATTACTTAGAAACAATGAAATAGTGCTGAAGTGTTATGTAATAACAGTCCTCCTATATGATAGTGAATGTTGGAAAATCTTTTCATAGGGGATTAGAAATTTGAGGCAACACAAATGTAGTTTAACAGAAGGAATCTGAGAATACAATAGACAGGAGATGTGAACAACAAGTTTTAACAAAAATGAAAATTAAAATGACATTTCTACATAGTCAGCAAGTCACAATGGCAATTTCTAGGGTGCATAATGAAGAAAGAGGTTTTAAAGAAATTGATACTCATAGGATATATTGAAGGCAAGAGGGTTAGATGAAAAGCAGCACATAACCTACCTAATGAGATGGTAAAAATTGGCAGAATAGGGACGAGGAGAATAGCAAAAAGATAAAATTTACCCAGAGCTACAAAAGAAAGGAAGTTTTGGGGAACCATGAACACCCATGTCCTGAAGGCACATGGCCCATAGAAGAAGTCAGTCAGTCAGTCAGTTAAGTGCCATATGTGATACATGCTTGGACAATCATGTCTCAAAAGAGACATGACTGACTGGACAGAAGATTATCCTGCAGTAGGTTGCCATTACTTTCTGTGGTAGACTGGTTGCCATTCCAGGCTATAGAACCCAACCTGCCCTATTATTTAACCCATAACTGGAGGGAAGAGACTGATTAATACCTTTCCAGGAGGTGTTTGTGTGTAAGTGAATGCAAGGAATTCAACTGGAATTTGAACTCAGCTCGATATTCATTGTGGTAGACTGGTTGCCAGTTAAGGCTATAGAACCCAATCTGTCCTGTTATTTAACCCATAACTGGAGGAAAGAGATGGATTAATACCTTTCCCAAGGGTATTTGTGCATAAGAAAATGCAAGGAATTTGAATGGAATTTGAACTTCGCTCCCTAATTTCTCATTCCAAACCAATAGAAGACTGCAAATACCAAACATGAAGAAGCAGATGCATACTAAAAATTTTTCTCAAATAGAAAAAGATGGTATAAATACTCTGAAGTGTCCAGCTATTCAATCGACTCTTATCAAAGGGGATCATTGATAAGTTTAACATATTAAACAATAAAACAATTTTATCTCATGTTTATTGGTAATTCTGTTTTATTGTTTAATGTTTTAAACTTATCAATGATCCTTTTATCATTCCTGAAGTGTTTCTTCTGGTAAAGACAACTCTAACAATCGACTGATGCATGAAAGTTATTCTATTCCTGTTTCAACAGACACCGTAAAAAACTGAAAGAAAAAAGCAAAGGTTTCATGTTGCTTATGCTAATAGAAAAAGATATCAAAAATATCATGGGAATTCAAAGGTAACTGATGTGTTACAACCTACCAGAAATCAAATGTAGGTACCAAGCTTCTTTTCTATACAAGGCTTATGGCTACATTATGCCGAACCATTGGTTCTTATATCATCACTAAAGCTAAGCAACATAGAATTTGGTCAATACCTAGATTGATGACCCATTGGAAATACCAGGTAATCTAAATTTGGATGTGCAGATGATTGAATGTATAATGGCTTTGAATTGTTAATCAGAAAGCCGAGTTCCAATTCCAGTTGGGTTCATTGTATTCATTTATGCACTAATACTCTTGAGAAAAGTTGTAGATCTACCTCTACTCACCCTAGCTATGGCTTGATTCATAAGACTTGTATTACTAAATCATTATTATCTTCCCCACAAAAATTCTTACAATCTAAAAACATTTTATAACTTTAAATAACCTGCAAAGGCTTATTAAGCCTTAGAAAGCAAATCAGTTAATCAATTTCTAAAAAGATTACAGCAACTCTTGATTTGTTTACCCTCCAAAAATATGCTGGTTGCCATGTGACCAGCAGAGATTGAATTATGGGATTTCTTAATCTCCTTGCACCAGTCTTGAGACAGCAACAATAAGAATCAAATGCATAGCTGGCTGCTTAGAAGGATTTACACCCATTTTTTTCTTTTTGATAGTTAATTTCAACATGTCTCTATTTCTTTATGTTTTACTTAGATTTGATACCATTATGGAATTATTTAATTACAAACTCAGTATGAAATTGAACTGTGAAACTAGAGAATCAATTAAAATTTTGAGTAGATTTTCTGATCACAGAATTGGCTGTTATTTGGAAACAAGTCAGCAATGATAACGTGCAAATGTTTAGTACAAAGTTGCTCATATAAACTGCTTCATTCTACTCACATGTTAATGATAATGGCAAAATGAATGATTTCCATCTAGGAGACATTCAACATTCTTTGGACAAAAAGTGTTATTGTTAGTGAAAATTTTAAAAAATTGTGATAATACAGTTTTTCATGAAAATAACATTTCAAGTTCATGCATTCTAGTATTGACTGATATTTCCATTGTTTTTGGAAGCATCAGAAAGAAAACAGCCTGATTATGACATTATTTTCTTTTTTAATTACATATGCCACCCATTTTTGTCATTGTTGCTGTTGAAAGTCGTCAAGTTATGTGGTCTTTGTTTTTCAGTTCAGCTCTTTGTTTGTGATTTTGTCGCACTAATCTATATGATATGATGAAGGATTGTCTTACTATAAGTTTGAGAGGTTAACATTCAAAATAAAGCTTTTCCCAAATAAAAACTCAATGTGTGGGTCATTTAACTGCAAATAAGTTTCTTATGAATTCAAAGAAACTTAAAATTAGTGCAGTATAATTTACTCGTATATGGATGCACATTGTGGCACAATGGATATCAGCTGAGAATGGAAACTGGAGAGCTGAGTCGGTATTCCCATTTAATTTGTTACATTCACATACACACAAATAACTTTGGGAAAGGTATTAATCCATCTCTTCTTCCTCCAGCTATGGGTTGAATAGCAGGACATATTGAGTTTTACAGCCTTGGTTGGCAACCAGTCTACAGCAGAAAGAAATGACAACTGTGAGAGAAATTCTTCTATTTAGTCAATCTTGAATCAAAAGAAACATGATTGTTCAAGTGTGTATTATGCACTTAACTGACTGACTGATAACACATTTTTTTAGTTCGATAAATATTGATCTTTGTCCAGAAGGGATTTTCACAAGCAAGAAGGGCAAGGGAAGAAACTATTAGCATAGAACTTATGCTTGAATCAAGCTAATTCAACTGTAAAATAATGAGAACTGGCTGCTTATCCAGTTAGTCGGTTAAATAACATATGTAATACGCACTTAGGCGATCCTGCCTTGAAAGAGCCGTGACTAAATGGGCAAATGATTTTCTTGCAGCAGGTTGTCATTATTTTCTGTGGTAGACTGGTTGCCAACTAATGCCATAGAACCCAATCTGTCTGGCTATTTAATCCATAGCTGAAGGGAGAAGCAAGGAAATTTTTGTATAAGTGAATGCAACGAATTCAACTGGAATTTGAACTCAGTTCCTCAGTTTCTTGTTCCAAGTCGATATCTGCTTCAACACAACACACATCACCACAATGCAAATTTAGTACTGTGCTTAAATTTTTAAATCTAGGTACCATTGAGTTCATC
Source organism: Ascarosepion bandense (assembly GCA_037127315.1). Lineage (NCBI taxonomy): Eukaryota > Metazoa > Mollusca > Cephalopoda > Sepiida > Sepiidae > Ascarosepion > Ascarosepion bandense. Next base: position 2,680,884 of record JBBBDQ010001261.1, read on the forward strand.
AAAATAATTACAACGAAAGTATTTATAAAAAGGCTCACAAAAATAGTGAAAAAGTGACCACTGTTAGTTAAATTGAACTATCCTGATTGATTTTACACTATTTGTTTGTCATGTTTCATTCCCAACCTATTTTTATTTAAAGCAGCATTCAATACGACTGAATCACAATTGAAGATAATAAGACTTTTGTTACATAGTGTATCCTACTCATCAAAACCTTGTGACTGTTTGATGAAAGCCCTGCAATTCAGAACAAGACAGCCATGAAACAAATTTTGATGTTCCCACAAGATTGCTATAGATTATCTGCGGTTCCTTTATACATCAAAGTCAGTTGAAGCAAATAATGACAACCTTCTGTTATTTCACTTCTAATTTTTCTTACATGATAATGTCTTAATATAAAGATGATATTAACAGGACTTATACGGGATCGTTATTTTTGCATACTACATTATTTATGAAATCACAGTCACATGACTAAATTCATTAATAAATGGTCAGTTTCAGTTTTAGATTTGCATTTATTACAATTATAGATGTTCATGCATAATTTATATAGCTTCCTGGTAAGCATTTAGATACATTCTTACTCATGATTGGAATTTCTCATTTTTGTCTGCCATCTGTTTTAAATTATGCTTCATTTATACAACATAAACTTTTATTTAAAACGTTGATTTCCAGTAATGTAAATCAACATTTTAAATAAAAGTTTATGTTATATATGTGTAATGTAAATTATTGCATTTTCTTCATAAACAATATAAGTAAATTCTAGTGAAATTTTTCTTGCTATCAACATTATATAAGCAAATAAACTTTTTTTTATTTCTGATATATAATAATAATATTGTCAATATTTGAAATATTCATGCAATTATAAGTTCATCAGAATTTAATAGAAATGAATAACAATGAAAAATGTATGTAGAAATAATAGCAATGTGTTTCAGTAGAAAACTCCTCCAAACCCAAACTAAGAATATATTACAATTTTTTTTTCTTTTTAATCTGTATCATCCCATGCAAGGCAGTAAAGCCACTAAGACACAAGAAGTTACAGGGTGTGAAGGAATTAGGAACAGAAACATTAATAATGAGCAAGAGAAAAGAGTAATCAGGAAGGCAGTAGATAAGTAATTGACATTGCATTTAAATTTTTGAAAATTAAAGTTAGCAGGAAAGCATTGAACCTTAAGGGAGTTCCAAAAGTGAGAAGTGTAAGAAAAGAAACTGTCAGTATAGAATTTACGGCTACATCCATTCAACTCAGCTATAAATTGATGAGATCTTGATGACATTCTAGTGCGGTGCTAAATTTAAAATTCTAGGTACGATCATGAAGAGTTCATCCTTAATTAATAAAGGGTCTTCAGTTCATAAACTATGTGAAACTAAGCCCCATTTGGAGTTAGTTCTGCAATGAATAGCTTCTTGCTTTGCAAATACTACCGAATTCTTTAATTTAGTCTGAATAAATGGTCATCTTCCCCCAACCTATCAAGTTTGCCAGCCACTGTTTTTATCTATCTGTTTGACAAAATTAAGCACAATTCAGAACTTTACTTCTTGGATGTGTCATATCCACTGATGCCAAACTTAACAGACTTTCAAGAGCAAAACAAACCTTTGAATAATTTTACCAACAAAAGCCAAAAAAAGAATCAGTCAGTCAGTTAAGTGTCATATGTGAGACACGCTTGTGTGATCATGTCTTGAAAGAATATTTTTCTGAAGCAGGTTGCCATTACTTTCTGCAGTAGACTGGTTGCCAACCAAGGCTATAGAATGCAATCTGTTCTGCTACTTAACCCATAACTGGAGGGAAGAGATGGATTAATACCTTACCCAATGGTATTTGTGTGTAAGTGAATGCAACAAATTCAACTAGAATTCTAACTTTGCTCTCTGATTTCTTGTTCCAAGCCAATATCCACAGCACCACAACACCAAACTAAACAGCTATAGATTCATTATGCCATCTACTCTTTTCTCTGGTGCTGAATCTTTGATCATATACTAGTACCATATAGACTTACTTTACCTGCGACCTCTATCCACATAGGTTCAAATCCTGCTAAATGACACACATTTTCATTACAAAAATTTATTGTAAATAATCAGGCTGGTAGAAATAAATATATAATACTGTTTGATTAAAAACAGAATATCTACTCAAATATGAGTATAGATCAAAAATAATGTTCAAACAACTCATTCAAAATTGTCAGTTGCTTATAACCAGTTTTGTTAATCTTCGTTACTATATATATATATATACATTTGATTATTTGGTACAGTTCTTTGTGAATCTGTAGCACTAGTCTATAATATTGAAGCTTGGATGATCTTTGCCAAGACTCTCAGACATCACTTGCTCAAAATGCAATTTTGCTTAAAGACCAATAAATGTTCTTTAAGGATATTCTTTTATTTTTTTGGTTTCTGATGGAAATTTACCCTTGTCATTTGCACTTATGGAGGATTTGAGCTGGTATCCCCTACAGGAAATAGTTCAGTTAAATTGCATATCAACAACCAGCACAATATCAAAACATAATAAACCCAACAAACCCTTAACAATAACAAAAAATACTGTGTCATATGAACTAGAAGTGTAAACATAAAAATAAATAATACAATGTCAATAAAATTTTATTAAATTTAAAAACCAACAAACTAAATATACCTCATAACTAAAAATAAAAATAGAAAACAAAAAAGTTTTAAGAGACATGGCAAAACAAACTGTTTCTATATTTAATTTTGAATTGAACATTTTATTTAGTCTGTAAAGATCTATTGTTCAATTAGGGCAGGTTGATTTTTCACTTTTTAGGAAATTAACATTGCACTAAATGGGGTTTGAAGTAAAAAGTACTGATTCTAAACATTAGATTTATGTCTTTTACCTATTTTTGTGCATTTAGTTTTAAAATTCATCTGAAAAATCTGCAGAAACACCTAATTCCTGTAAGTTTTTACTTATAAACTGACTCAATTTTACTATTTCAAGAATAAATTCAAGTTGATATATTTCTTATTGGATACATTGAATGGAAAATATATTCAAACCAGAATTCTAATTATGAATCACCCCAAGCAAAATATGCATTTTTTTACTGTATTTAGGAAATAAAACTATGTAAAAAAATTATAAAAGTTTACAAAAAAAAAATACTCAATGAATAAGATTTGTAAACTAATTATTTTTAATTCATATTTTTTAATTATGTTAGATCATAATTAATAAAAACAAGAAATAGAAAAAATTGCATACAACACCATTATATTCCTGTGCACAAATTAGAAGATGTGTACAAAATATTTAGATTTTGGCATTAAATTAGCCATAGAGATTGATATGCCAGTAAACAAAAATAATCAGAACAAACGAAAAGAAGTGTGTATGATGAAACTTTGTTTATAAATAGATACAGGATGACACACTCTTAACTTGTGCCAAAGAAATGATGGAATCTTTATTCAGTCTTTACTACACATGCTAAACAATTTAGCAAACAATGACTTTATTTTCTTAAACATGAACTGCTTAATTTATCAAATAGTGGACAGTAAGTTGAAGTGATAGATAAATGTTTATATAATAATTTGTTTCTAAATACTCTCAAATTTTATGACTAAAATAGTCATAATAATTTTCTTATTATATTACCAAAAAAAATTTTGTTTGTCATCTGATTTCATTATATTAATCACAAAATAAAAATTGTATTCTCTGATTGTGTTCGAAAGTTCCAAAAATGGAGATAAAAAGTGCAGATTTGAACCTGACAAAATTGAATTGAGAAGACATTTTATCTTAATTAATTTGATTACTGAAACATTCACCAATGATATTTGAACCGTTTAGAAAGATTACATATCTACACTACTGCAGACATACTTTATATTTAGTTGATTTCATTTATAGATATTTTGGTCACTTTGGCTAGGAATATTTTAATCTCATTATCTTCATTTGCAAAAAACAATATTAACACAATTTAATTTTAAAAAGATCTTAAAGTGCAAATGAATTTATTTTATTCTGATATTTATAGTAAGTAAAATTTTATTTCATTGTAGATATCTTAATTTGACCTTACCAGATTAATTGTTTCAGACAAGATCTAAGATGCTTATCATATTTTTATGATATGAAGCATAATATAGTGTGATTGCAAAACATACATTATTTTAAGTTCTTATGTTTCAGAATTTGAAAGGTTATTCCTTTAGTGCTAGGTTCCCACAGTTGTTTTATGTGATAAAAAGTACATTGAAAAATACATAATAGAGATACAGTTGGCTGCATATTCAAAGCCAGAACATTATCATTGATAACTCCCTCCTAAATTTTCAGAACCAAGTTACTATATTCTTAATATAATGCAAAAATATCACATTGATAAAATTTGTCATTAACAGTGGAAATTGTGGAACTCTGAAATTATGAGGGCACTAAGAGGCCTAGATTTTTCTGAAGAGCATCTTCAGATTTTTCAAGCAGCATCTTCATTTTCATACTACACCACTACTGTATACATAACTTAGGAATGAGTTTAAGTATAACACATCACGCAACAAATCTCGGCCTAACTTATAAAACAATAACTTTTAGGCAAAATTTAACTTTATTCATCAACATGGGCTTTTTAGGGTAATACACTGATTCCAACACTTCTCTAACAATTCAATGCTTTTTTAGTAGAAAGATTTGTCTTTAGCCTCAAAATACACCTCAGTTTCCAATATCATTTCTTCACTGGAGCCAAATCTCTGTCCTTGGAGCATTTTTCTGAGGTCTGTAAACAGCCAGTAGTTACTGGGGCCAGATCTAGAGAATAGGGTGGATGCAGAAGCAATTTGAAGTGAAATTCATGTAGTTTTGCCATTGTTGCAATCGACTTGTGACATGGTGAGTTATCTTGGTGAAAAATCACTTTTTCTTCTTAATTTGTGGCCATCTTTTGGTGATTTCTTCCTTCAAATGCATCACTAATGCTATATAATATTTGCTATTAATGGTTCTTTCTTTCTCAAGGTAATTGATGGACTGAATACCGCGTACATCCTAAAATACAGAGGACAAAACTTTGACTGCTAATGTTTGCATCTTTGGTCACTTTGGACAGCTTTCATCTGTTGCTGTTAATTCGACTGCCGATTTGACTCCAGAGGGAAGTGGTGGATCTGTGTTTCCTCCATTGCCACATATTTATGCAAAAACTCATTCTTATTGCATTGAAAGAGTTGCAAACAATGCCCTGAATTGTTGATATGTTGTTGTTTTTTATGAACTGTGAGAAAATACGACACCCACTATGAACACAACTTTCTCATTGACAAATGTTCTTGTAAAATTGTAAACACACTACCTTCTGATATGTTCAACTTCTCTGCTATCTTGCAAAACTTAAATTCACGATCGACCGAAACGAATTTGTAGATTTTTTTTGTATTTTCTGTGACAACTACCAATTTTAGTCGACCTGCGTGTTCAGCATCATTTGTGTCTCTAAAGTCAGCATAACATCTCTTAACCATTGTCTCTAGTGGAGCAGAGTCTAAATACCACTTATTAAGCCATTGCTTTGCTTGAACAGTATTTCTTTCCATCAGAAAGCAATGCTTTATCAACACACAAAATTCAGATTTTTTTTATTGTTTTGAAAATTTTCAACAGTAGCTTCACTTAAATAACTGTAATTTGTAAACTAACAAGCTGATTTGGCCCAAATGTTGTCACCTGCCATTTGAAGGTTAGTACTTCATAAAAATCACATGGATTTTTTATTAGTGATGCCATCTATATCTAGGACTTGAGTGATGTGTTAAGTATGTTACTTTACTAAATTAAAAAGAATAACATTTCATTCATAGTAGTAGAGTTTTAATCTATTCTTGCCCTCTTTACCACTCTCAAGCTGTTGGAACACAAGAGAGGTTCATTTCAAAACAAGATCAAAGTATTAATAATAACCTAAATAGTAGCAGAACAGTGTGATTTGTTTGCCTTGATTTTTTGAAAAAATGAAAAAGATAATGCAGAGGGAAAAGTGCTGAAGATTAAATCTTATCAGAATCAGAGACTGATCAGTTTCATAAATTTTTGAAGCTTATAAAAGTTATGGGTCCAACTCTGGTCATTAGTTATTTATGCAAGTACAAGTAATCCATAATAATATTTTAAATCTGGAAATCATATTTATTTTTGGCATATGGATCTTTTGAAGCTGTTTCTAAATCTTTGATTGTATTTCAGTCATTCTGCCTTGCCTTTTCTGCTGCACCATTTGGAAATCACTGTTTTAGAGAGAGATGTAAGAATTGCAATAGTTTACAAGCAAAATTGTTTACAGTTATGAGACAAGATTTACACTTTTTCATTGCATAAGATAATGTACTTAAACTGTTTATAATTATAGCCATATAAATATAACTAACATTTTTAGCACTCATTAAAGAATAACCTCATTCCTTTTTTTGCTGATTGCCAGCTGTAAATGAAATTTAATTGTGTAAACATTTAATCAAAATGAATTATGATGATGTAAGTTTTTTATAAATCTTTTCTTGAAAATATCTTCCTGACAGCCATTTTTGATTTAGCATGTTTGCAAAAACAAAACGTAAAATTATTTAATGATTTATGACATATAAACAGGCAATTACAAATGCAATAACATATTTCCTCATTGTATGTCATGACCAGGCCTGAGCAAATGTATTCCTAAGAAATATATAAAGAGTAACACACTTTTTTTCTGTTTACAATATTATGTTGCAGCTCAGTGATGGCTTATTTTTACAATTTACTCTTGTCAGACATTTCTCACACCATAAAAAATGTATGCTTTATCTTTGCATGATAAAAATATGTATAAAAAACAATGAAATTAGATGTTTTTGTCAGCAAAGCCCCAGAAATTAGTGAGATGTTGCTTTCTGATTTATTTTTAAAAAATATTTAAAGTATTATTCTTTTTTTAATTTCATTGTGAGATAAAGAATTGCCAATAAATTAAAAATGTTTGCTGTCATTGTTCATTTGTAATGAAAAACTCACAGGAAGTGATAACTTTACATTAGGAAATTTCTCTTTTTCTAAGTTTGGATAACTGATGTTAATATTATTATGGAGGTTAAAAAAAACACATTTAACCAAAATTAATTAATATTTTAAAAGTAGTATAACCAACTGTAAATATATATGAAATAATAACTATTTCTATTTTCATTTGATATCAGGCTTATTTGCAATTTATAAAGGTATGTCAATATGACTTTAATTATTTTCCAGTATAATCTAATTCATTGTTAATGCACTTAACCAAGTGATGAATATTAATCACATAGTAGATTGTACAGTGAAAATTTCAGATCATAAAATACCTTAGCATATGAAATTATTTATCTACCATTGCATATGTGAAAAACTATTCAATTGCCATCTGACTAGGGCTAAAAAAAGAAGAAAAGGACAAATAGAGAAAAAAATAAGCTTTTGGTGTCACTGGATGGTATGGAAGACCCTTTGTAGAGCCTCAGGCATTGGTCTACAACTGAGATATGTAGAGGGACCTGGTCAGGTGCTTAGCTGTGCTGCAAATTTCTAACTATACCTGACCATATTGATGATGATGGTGATGTAGTAGTAGTAGTAGTAGTAGTATAACAACAGCAGCTCATGCCTTAAAAAATACAAAATATATACTCACATGTACAGCTCACACATTACAAAGAGTTTTATTTATGTAAAATGAGTGTGACTTTAGGTTGATTTTTTTGCTTTGTTTTTACAAAAATTATCAGTGAAAGATGTTATGAAGTCATTTCTGATCTTAGGTTTCTAGTTAGGACCCTGAAGGAAATGTGTAGACAACAGAAATCAAAAGAGGGAGAGGAGATGATGATGATGATGATGATTATGACTGATGATGATTTTTTTTTTCTAGTTTGATTTTTTTTATCTGTGTTTTAGTATTGAGCAAAACATGTTTTCTTCTTTTAGTTTTCTTTCCAAAAATGCTCAAAATAGTTTTCCAACAATGTCTGCATCATGTGTGTGCAAAAAAAAAAAAAAAAAAAAAAAAAAAAAACTTGGAAAATTATTCCAAATTATTATCTAAATGAAAAATACTTTATTTGATTATTTGTTTCTAAAGTTCAGTACATTATTTCATTAGAAACAAGGAAAAACTCATGTTTATAGCTGTACATCTTCAAAAGATTTAAAAAGAGATGTACTTTCTCACTGCAAACAATTTTATGAATAAAATGTTCATTTGTTTATTTCATTGAAATAATGAGATATTCATTCTTATCAGCACAGTGAAAAATTCAAAAAGTCTATTTCATTTCTGATACAAATTTTAAACTATCTAATTGAGAAAGTCATACACTATTTACATTATTCGGACTATTGTCCTCGTCTTTTTTGCCATCTGTACGACTTTTCAGCTGTTGTACACTCCGGCCTTCTTCATGTGCTAGGAATTTCAAATTGAATCCTTTATTACAATCAGTGGGATATGTCATTCTTATTTCTTTTGTGAATCCTCTTTTGGTAGTTATGAGGTATCTCCTTCTAATCAGACTCTCTAAGTTACTTGTTCACCACTGCTGTAGCCTGGTATTGAACTCACAACTCTTTGGGTCAAGTCACTGGAACTAATCAACATCTATATTCACTTGTTGTACAAATGGCAACAAAGATGGGGACAATAGTCCGAATAATGTAAATACTGACTCATCTCAGAAATATAGACAAATAATGAGAAGTTCATGTTGATAATTTAACACAACTTTATGTGTCAAGATTGAAGATTACTGAATGAAATTGTATTCATTTGCATAAATAAGAAATGTAAAAATTTCCCAGTCCATTACTTGACTCTTATTGACTATCTACTTCAAAATGTTTGTAAAAGAAAATGTGTTAAAAGTTTCCCCAAATTTCTCAGTATCAAATTTATACCTGAATTCACTTTACTAAATACACTTAGCATTTCAAAGAGTATTTTTTCATCATCTTATTTTTGTTTTTAAACTTAAAGCTCAAAAAATAATTGCTGTCATTGATTTCCCTTTCATATCACAGAACAGTAAACTTTAAACAGCAGATGAATAAATATTTAAAAAAAATAAAATCAGTAAGAAAGGTAGAAGAATACATTTCTTGGAATTGTACCAAAAAACATTTTCTGTAAATCTTTACATATGTATATAGCATAGATTCTGTTTATACTCATGTCTACCTGATGTCTTTCTTCAAGAAGTTGCCAAAAATTACTTAGTGTGGTATTAAAAAGTAATTTAAATGTGCTAAACCATCAAGTAGAGATTTTTAAAAATTTGTATTATTTTGTTTCTACTTTTCACCTGCATACCTAAAAATGCAATTGTTTGTCTGCCTACTTGTGTATACAGAAAACTAAAGATATAAAGTCTAATTTTATAGATGAAAATCATAAATTTATTGAAAAATCCAAATACTGTAAGATTTGCTTGAAAATTTCTGATGAAAATAATTTGTAAATAGTATACTGATTTCTGCAAATTACAAAAAATCCTGTTTGCAATTTTCAAAAAGAAAAACTTACAAAAACATTTCAAAAAGAAAAACTTACAAAGCAATTTTTAAAACAAAATTGCTTTGTGATGACATAAATTTATCCTCAAACTAGCTGCTCTTTTTAAATACTTTTAGTTTTAAATATTTTATTAAAATATTTCTAAAATGTGTAATAGTTTTCTATATCATAATATCTTTAATAATAATAGTAGAAGTAAGCATTTGTTTTATATGTTAAAGAAAACTGTTGGATATTAAAACAATGAATCAAACAGTTGACTGATTATTCAGGTGTCTTTTAAAGACCCAGTAAAAAAAAAAAGTCAAGACCCACCTCTTCAACTTCAAAGAAAGTTCTAGCTGATAACTAATATCACCTAAAACATTTTCCATCTGATAGACTCTACTGAATTTTGATAAAGAATTTGGTATATAAACTCAAAAATCCTTTGCACATTGTATCATTTTGATTGAAATTTCTGAGCAATTTCTACAATCTTTTGTGTTCCCCAAAGCACCTTTTTTTATGTTATGCAAAGAAAGACATTTTTTGATTAAAAAAAATCTATAGGTTATCAAGAAAAAAGTCACCAATTGTTGCTATATAAACTTGATTTGTGAAAATTTTCCTGAGAGGAAAGTATTTTTGCTTTACTTCTGAATTAATTTTCTATTTGCTGAATATTTATCAGTGAATATCTTTAGCCCAATGTCAAGTTTAGAACTTTATATTTCATCATAGGTGAAAATGGAAGACATGGTATACAAATTTATATAATGTTAATATTGCTAATCAAATGTCAAATGGAAAAAACTCTTTAACACATTTCAACACTTAAAATAATTTCTTCAGACTAATACTGGTTTAATTGCTGGAGTCAGTTTTATATTTATAGAGAAAAGAAGAAACATAAAAAATGCTGGTCATAATTTTACATAAAAAAGACTAAAGATACAGCAATTTTTAGCTTTAAATCTAACAGCTGAAAATTGAAATTTCTCCATCTATGGACTGCATCCCTCCACATCTTCTTGTTCATTGTAGCTCTTAATAAATACTGTCTTTTTGTTCTTTTTTCTAAACTTTTTTCTATCATTCATTTACCCAAATTCACTAGGTAAGTTATGCATTGTTTTTTTTTTTTATCTTCACAGCTCTTTTTCCACATCATGCTCTGTAAATTTCAATTGCCTGATAAATATAAGTGTCCTTTTTGTTTGCATTTTCTCTAAAACTTCATTGTTGCTCACATGTTTGGTTCATAGTTTTCTCAGCATCCTTCTGTAGAAACACATTTCTGTTGCTTCAGGTCTCTTTTATTTCTTTCTAATTTTAATAACAGTTCAGTACTATTTTCTTTGTTGCTAACAAAATTTTTCTAGTTCTTAATACAGTTGAACCTTTGGTCATAAGCACCTCACATCATGAACAAATCAGTTCACAAACAAATTTTTTGAACGGAAAACATCTTGACAACATGGGGCGACAAGCCTGAAGTATCAGCAAGAGAGCAAAGTTGTGATGTTACTTTTGCACTATATACACAAATTAAATTATTTTGTCTATAATTTATCTTTTTAGCATTTTGTTTATCTTTTTTGTGTTAGATTTAATGATTTTCATTGGTGTGGCATATGAGCTTGTGCACAAATTACTGCTATAAAAGTTTAAATCAATTCATTTCACAATGATTTCTACTGGGGAAAAATTGCTTTGGTTTATAAATACATCGAGTCACAAACGACCTTCAAAAACAAATTAAATCTGTGAACCAAGGTTCCACTGTGCTTTGCTTAGCTTTTAGAAGGCATCTTTTGCTATCTCAATGCCTCTTCAAGTATCAGTTTCACACTTTTTATCCTTTGTTGAAACACTTCCCACATATTTTAGTGCTGCATTGACTCATTTTGCAATAAAAATGTATTGTTGATTTTTGTTTAGGGGTTCACTATTTGCCCATAGCTGGGACCCTAACAGGTGTTACTAATATGGGTTAGCACGATCCTCTTCAAAACCTCTAATCTCCCAATCAGAGGCCTTGATGCCAGATGCAGTTTATTTTCATATCCAAGACAATAGATTTAATGATTTTCATAAGTTTATGTACAAGTATTGAGGCCCAGTATCCTCTCAAAACTCCTTTCTCTGTTGAAACATTTTCCAGATATGAAAATTGTTGTACTTTGATTTATTCTCTGAAAATTCTTATTAATTTAATTGTTGAAAAATAAATTAAAAAATAAGAATTTCTCTTTTTTGATGAATAACATAAAATTTACATAAAATGAGTGGATTAGATTTCAGTTTCATTCTACTTTAGCTTTTTAAAATGTAATTTGTGTCTTCTTCTTTACATGCCTTATTCTCCCAGGGCATAGAGGATCATAGCCCTTCTCAACTTCCTGTCTCTTGTAACTCTTAATAAACTTTGTCTTTCTGTTATCTCTTCTAAGCTCTGTTCCATCATCCATTTAATCAAGATAACTAATTATGTTATGCTTTGTTTTCTTTTGTCCCTTTTGCCCTCTATCCAGCCTGTAAGAATCAGGTTTTCCAAGCCCTTCTTTCTGTGCCCCAGAAACCTCAACTTTCTCTTCCTTATGTTAACTGTTGATTTCGTTTTTGTTTTGATTTTTGACAAAACTTTGTTATTGCTTCAGTGATCTTAAACCTCTCTTTTGGATTAAGGTGATTTTCCTTATTTTTCTTTATTTTAATCATTTCACCCTAAGCAAGAAAGTAATGCACAGGGGGCTTCATAAGAGGAGAGTGAAAGGTTATGCCAATATAAAAGGGGTAAGAGAAGGTTAAGTATACTAATGTGAAGAGAGTTACATGAGAGTAAAGTGAGAGGAGCAAGATTCAGTAGATGTCAGGGATAAAAATGATAAAGGATAAAAATGATAAAAGTTGAGGAGATGCGTGATGGCGATTGATGTTGCATTTAAATTTTTGGAGATTATAGCCATCAGGAAAATAAGTATACAGAAGGGAGTTTCACAAACAGGAAGTGTGCAAAAGGAAGCTGTTATGATAGAAGAGGTGGTTACATTTAACTATTTTGGCAGTAAAAGGGTGAAACATTGTTGCCAATTTAGTTACTTGAGTAAATTCGTGTAGAGGGTGCATCAGGGATCTAAGCTTGTTCGAGCAGAAGCTGTGAAAATATTTGTAGAGGAGGGAGAGGAAAGTCACATCTTGTCAGTGAGAAAATGACTGGAGTCAAGCTGCCAGGTCGGGATCGTTTGCAGTGCAGATTCTCTTTTGGATTTTGTCAAGAACTCTGAGATGAATAGCAGGGGTGCCTGACCAGATATGACAACAGTATTCAATTTAGTTATTGATTCAATGTAGTTGCACCACTTGAGGTCGACTGTGAGAGTAAGACTGCAGAGGCACAGCGTATTGTTTTCTAGGAGACTAGCTGAATCCATGCTGATAGGGGGTAGAAGAGATTGTCTATGGTGGTTAAGGGATAACAGCTTTGTTTTTGAAGCATTAAAATTTACCATTTCTTACCCCAGTCCACCACAGATTGGAGTACATGTTATTACAATAAATTATATTTTCAACCAGTTATTGTTATTTTATTCGTACAAAAGTGAGATTTTATACAGACATCTATTTCTGAATACTATTTTAATCTTACTGAAATTATGAATGAGAGAAATAAATGTAAAGAAAAAATGGGACCAATAAAGAAAGAACTAAATATTTGTATATATTTTTAATTAGTGAATATTTGCAATTAACTTGAGGTGTCATTCAAGCACTAATTTGTATCCTTCAGTTATCCATAGAGTAAAAGCTGCTCAAGAATACTTGTCATTGTCACTTTCAATTAAAATATTTTATTTATAAATATTTTACTTAACACCCCTTGATTAGTTTCTCTTTTACACTCATAACTTGAAAAAAAGAAAAGTGCTTGATTGCTGCAAACAACAAAATATATATTTATACTAATAACCTATTGATGACAATCTGCTCTTTATGCTCAAAGATAATAAGAATAAAATTGTTGATCCTAGTTGAACTGCTCTTTTTACTATTTCACTCCAAACAAGGCAATAAAGCCACTACGATACAAGAGGGTTACTGAATGTGAAAAAATATGAGAAAAAGAAAAACACTATTAAGGAGAGAGAACAATAAAAGAACAAGAAATAAGGAAACAGTAGATAACAATTGACATTGCATTTAAATTTTTGAAGATCAAAAGACTGGAAATCGAGAAACTGGAAAAGAGTTCCACAGGTAAGAAGTGCAATAGAAGAAAGTTTATTTTAAATTTATTGTTCTTTGCTGTGGAATAAAGTCAGTTAAGTGCCATACGTGCTACACACTTTTGTTGAACATGTCTTGAAAGAGATATGACTGACTGGGCAGATTATCCTGCAGTAGGTTGCCATTGCTTTCTGTGGTAGACTGGTTGCCATTCCAGGCTATAGAACCCAATCTGCCTTATTATTTAACCCATAACTGGAGGGAAGAGACTGATTAATACCTTTCCAGTAGGTGTTTGTGCGTAAG